>JAJJHT010022766.1:1027207-1114086 GCA_021223865.1 Drosophila pandora | reverse complement strand
TAAAATTATTATTAAATTATTAAAATTTAAAATTATTTAAAAATTAAAATTAAAATTTAAAACAAGAAAGGAAAGCTAACTTCGGGCGGAGCCGAAGTTGATATACCCTTGCAGTTCAGTCGCAGTCCGATAGGTGGCGCCACGCATCTTATATTATTAGATATATAGCAGATCGTATATAGTCGGCCGATCCTTATGAAATTTGGCAAATCAGATTCATGTGTCCAAAATAGAATCTGTACCAAGTCCCATCTTTCTAACTTAAAAAACACCAAAGTTATGCCAATTCCGATCGTTGTATGACAGCTATAGGATATAGTCGGCCGATCCTTATAAAATTTTGTACATAAGATATGTTGGTCAAATATAACATGTGTGGAAAGTCCCAACCCTCTATCTTAAAAAACAACGAAGTTATGGAATTTCCGATCAATCAGTTATATGGCAGCTATAGGATATAGTCGACCGATCCCGGCCGTTCCGACTTATGTACTACCTGCAAGGAAAAGAAGGATGTGTGCAAAGTTTCAACTCGATAGCTCTAAAACTGATAGACTAGTTTGCGTAGAAACCGACAGACAGACGGACAGACGGACAGACGGACAGACGGACATGCTCATATCGACTCAGGAGGTGATCCTGATCAAGAATATATATACTTTATAGGGTCGGAGATGTCTCCTTCACTGCGTTGCACACTTTTGACCAAAATTATAATACCCTCTGCAAGGGTATAAAAATTCAATGTATCCACTTTTGCACGTTTGTGCTTTTTCGTTGTTTTCCCCAAATATTAGTACTTTTTCTAAAGCTGTCCAAAATTTATATGCTACTTTTTCATGATACCATAGATTTCCACCAATTGGCCATTGTTTCACACCGTAAAGCAGCCCCACACCATCAAATCTCCTCCTCCATGCTTCATGGTTTTGGTAATTTATGATTTTTAAATTTCTCTGTGGACGGTGCCTCTATTATTCCTTACTATTTAACTGAAAGCGGTATATTTTGGTTAAGTCTAACCATAAGACGGTGGCGAACCCGCATGCCACGCCCAAAAAGTTTGATATCAATTTTGGTGACGAAAAAATGCAATATACGTACACATTACATATTAAAAATATTCTTACACGTACCGGTGTTTAGATGGTTTAACTTTATTGTTCCACGTGACACGTGTTATTCTTCGAATATTGGCGTGCGCGAGGAGACTCTATATACATATGTACATATGTACATACATTCATATAGCCGAAGAATTAAAAATTTTCTGTACGCATCCGATCTGAATGAATTATATACCAATCAAAAGGTGTTGTTTTAATCAGTTAATTTTTGCCCAAAAATTTGCCAAAAGGTTTGGGAGAAATTGGGTATGGTGGAGCCATTTTAGTCCCCAGATAAAATATTCATTATTCGCATTCTACTCCTAAAGACGCCTCGAATGGAACCTCTGACATTTCTTTCAGTGCAATTCGATTTGTACAGCTCTTTTAAAATGAAGGCAGTTTGTCTGGTTGTCTGTTTGCAATATTTTTTTCTTGGCAATCCTGAAAAAAATTGGAGATGTGTGTTACTAAAATATGAGCAACATTTGTTCTACAACTATTAAAAGAACCTTAATTTTACGTTAATTAAAAAATTCTGAACTTTATAATCAAGGAAGATATTATAAATACATCTTGCTTTACACCGTTTAAAAGGTTTTTTAAATATCTATTTCAGTTTTTTTAAGAAAAATAAATTTTTATTTGAAGCATAAATATTATTTCTTTAAATTGGCTCATTCGATTTTATATATTTATATTGTACGTGGTGGTAGTCCTTGAGATTACGCAACTTTTCATATATTGCTTATATCTGGAAAAATTCGTGAGCTCAAGATATAGTCCTATCAGTGCACTATGAGGCATTTGACCACTTTTTTCCCATTAAACCCATTTTTTAAAAGTTAAAAATATTCCTTTTTTTTAATGGAATGTATAAAGAAATGATCAATCTTTAATGTTTCATAAATATAAACGTAATAGATGGCGGCACTAATTGACAATCAGCAGTTGAAGTCAGCTGTTTCTCCTAATAAAAAAGCTAGTTGCGAAAGCGAAAAACTGTCTTTCAGGTTCAAAGTGGAAAAAGTTTGAAAATTAACAATTTTTGTACTGTTTTTGGAATGGAGTCAAATAGTCGTGGTTTGTAATATGTGTTTGTGAGCGTTAACTGTGTAAATTGATTGTGATGTCCAAATAATCTTGTGTAAGTTGTAACCTAAAAAAACTAAAATCCTGTAGTGAAATGTAATTTTTAAATAGAGCAACAAAGTGATTGCAACACTTTGCACCTCTAGAATTTGTTACATGTCGTAGAGTATTTTATTCTTTTTATACTCAGTTAAAATAAAAGTGCACTTTTGCGCACTTTCTCTGAAATTTAACTTTTTAGGTCCTAACCTCACATTTGCAAACAGAAAGTTAGAGTTCATAAAGGAATCTAAGGAGTTGATAATTAAAGAAAATCAGTACTTAAAAGACCATGTAAAATTTTTTTGAATCATGGAAAAATCGGCCATTTGTAGAATATGGCGTTGGAAAACGAAGACCAAGAACAATAGCTGGAAAATATTCTTTTAGAAGTTATCCAGCGAACAAAAATGGTGGGACCACACCCATTTCTTTTAAATTATANTAAAAAATTTTTAATTTATTAAAAAAAGGCGAGACCACTCCTCTTTTTTTTAAATATCTTCCTTTTATTATCATAAACTTAATTCCAAAAACAGAATTTAAAAATGTTGGTTACTTTTTAAGTTATTAATTAATGCCACAAAAAGTGGTCAAATGCCCCATAGTGCAGTGGAGCTACCAATTTTGTGCAGCCAACTGTGAAGCTTGGTGTTACGTACACATATATATGTGTATGTATATTTTATGGGTAATTGATTTTTTGAGCGAACTAGTCTCTCAGTTTTGAAGCTATCGAATTTTATCTTTACACATATCCTTCTTTATTTTGCACGCAGTATATGAGTCGACCGAGCCAACATTGTTTGACTATATCCACTACCAGCCATATAAGGGAACGATCTAAAATGCCACAACTTTTTGAAGATAAAAGTTTGAGACTTTACCAAAATTTTTTTTTACGTTCCAAATTCGAAAACTCTAATAAATTTAAAATACATATAACTTCAAAACCACTGAAGATATCGTAACATACATAGACAACATACAAAACGTAACATATCGAATCTTTGGAAAAGTTTTTAAATTTTCCACTTTCCTTAATGTCAAAATCTATGGAGTAAAAAAAAAGAGTTTTGGTGTTTGGTGTACATTTAAAGTATTGCTAACTGTGTGAATCGCCTGTCCAGAGGATGGTTACTTTAGAATTCTATATATTACACAGTGTAACAGTGATTTTGAACTTTTGAAATGACATAGTAGGAATTGTTTATTGGGTCGAGTATATCACAAAACCATGTTTGAAATATTTGTAACACCCTCAAAATCTTGATTTATGGTTTACCGCTTTTCGGGACTTCTTTGCGCTTAAAAATTCCTGGACGCGTTTTTTTTAACCGATTTCAAAATTTTCGGTGTTTTTCAATAGTTTAATGTTGTAGCTTTTGAAAAAAAAATATATCTTTGATTTTTTTAAACAAAAAGGACAAAATTTGTACACCTGAAACTGAAGTTTTCGACTTTTATTCGTGTTTTTCGGATTTTGACGCCAGTTTTTTGGTACAATTTACAAAAATTGTGTCATTTTTGCCACATATCAATGTTGTCTCATTAATTCTGAATAAAACGAGACAAATTTCATCAAAAGCGCACGCAAGGTTGAATTGACTTTTTTTGGGAAAAGCGTTATAACTTCACCAATTTTAATTATGTTTTGATGAAATTTGTCTCGTCCCAAAGTGGAATTTGGTACAAATCTTCCCATCTTTCTAACTTAAAAAACAGCAAAGTTATGCCAAGTCCGGTCGTTCAGTTATATGGTAGCTATAGGATATAGTCGGCCGATCCTTATGAAATTTGGCAGATTGGATTATATTGCCCAATATGGAATCCGTAGAAAGTCCCACCATTCTAGCTTAAAAAACACAAAAGTTATGCTAATTCCGATCGTTCAGTTATATGACAGCTATAGGATATAGTCGACCGATCACGGCCGTTCCGACTTATATACTACCTGCAAGGAAAAGAAGAATGACTTATATCGACTCAGGAGGTGATCCTGATCAAGAATACTTTATAGGGTCGGAGATGTCTCCTTCAATGCGTTGCACAATTTTGACCAAAATTATAATACCCTTTGCAAGGGTATAAAAAGAATATGCATTTTTCGTGATTTATATATAAGCAGTTTGTGTTGATTAATAGACCAAATTTAGTTCACACCCTGCGTGTTCCTTGCATATTAAATTGGTCCTCTCCAAAGGCGCTAAATTCGCGCGACCATATTTGACTTGGACATCCGTCCACGAATCATACGTATAAACAGTACTCCGGTTAAGGCACGCAGCTTTTGTGTTCCGTGGTCCAGTGATAAATCTAAAAATAAACCCGTTCGTGACTAAAACTCAAACATATCGAGGCGTGTTGATATTACACACATCTTTCCGAAGAGTCACGCTCTAGACTCTAGAGTTGCAATATTTCTGGAATTGTGCCCAGTTAGTATCGACCTGCACAGTATCTGAAACAACAATTCAATACATTTTTGCATTTTCAGACCACCAAAGATGACGTATTCGATGCATTTGCCTTCGATGCCATCCTTCAATTCGAGAATAAGCCCAGTGAAAAAAATTATATTTGTGTACTGGGAATAATATATTGGGTTAATGAGACTCACTGTGCGAGCAAGGCACGAAAATATTCTCAAACACATAAAGTTAACATAAAATGGCAAATGTAGTGCCGACGCTTGTACCCTGCTTTTTTCCGAACTGTCAACTAAAGAATTTTCATTAAATTCAGTCATACTTGACTAAATTTTTTAAAATTCATCCAATTCTAGGAGATTTTTGGATACTAAAAAAAGATGTTATAAATTCAGTTCAGGGAGAAAGTTTTTTGATGTATTTTTACGTTATAACTTATAAGTCCAAGTCTTGTGCATGCAAAAACAGACGGACAAGCGGTAGAGGTCAGACTGCCTTGACTCGACCGTTGGACGAGAATGCCTCCTTCGCCGCATATCATTCAATACCCTCTATACAATAAAACTAAATTACTTACAGCCAACGTCACAGCACACGGCGTGCAAAACATGTATTTTCCTCGCAAGTTTATCGGAAGGAAATTCAACGTTGCGCTTCTCGTTCACGAGAAGACTCGTTCGCACGAGCCGAAGACTCCGGAGTTAATTGCTGCCGCTTATTGCACCAATGCTTATATACCCCCCACCAAGCTTATAATAAAATATATATCATATAAAAAACATATTCACGAGGTAAAATACCGGTGACAAACCCTCATGCCACACCCAAAATATCTGATATCAATTTATGTGGCGAAAGGTATCTTTATTGTGTCTGTCTTTTTTTACACCCGGTATTCGTAGAGTACAAGGGTATATTGTCTTCGAGGGAATGTATGTAACAGAGAGAAAGAATGATCTTCGACCCTATAAACTATATGTATTCTTGATCAGCATCAACAGCCAAGTCAATCTCTATCTATCTATCTAATCTATAAGACTTTACATAAAGAGTTTTATAACACCCACACAGATCAAGTCGGTGTATTTTTTTATACCCTTGCAGAGGGTATTATAATTTTGGTCAAAAGTGGGCAACGCAGTGAAGGAGACATCTCCGACCCTATAAAGTATATATATTCTTGATCAGGATCACCTCCTGAGTCGATATGAGCATGTCCGTCTGTCTGTCTGTCTGTCTGTTTCTACAAAAACTAGCCTCTCAGTTTAAAAGCTATCGAGTTGAAACTTTGCACACACCCTTCTTTCTGTTGCAGGCAGTACATAAGTACGAACGGTCGGGATCGGTCGACTATATCCTATATCTGCTATTTAACTGATTGATCGGAACTGCCATGACTTCGTTGTTTTTTAAGATAGAAGGATGGGATTTTCAATGGATGCCTCTTTGGGCAAAATAGTTCGATATGCCCAATTTCATAAGGATCGGCCAACTATATACGATCCGCTATATATATAATAATATAAGATGCGTGGCGCCACCTAGCGGACTGCGACTCAACTGCAAGGGTATATAAGCTTCGGCTCCGCCCGAATTTAGCTTTCCTTTCTTGTTTATATATAAAATTTTGCCACGCCACGTTATGCACTTATAAATAGAATCTTGATGTAGCGCCAGCTCAGAAAAATGTTTTGCAAAGATGTAAGGCTAAATTATTCCAAAGGCTAATTTATGACTACAGAACAAAATCATCGGTCCTTCAGCCTGGGATATTTATTGGGAACTTCCAATTTGGAAATGTGTACCGTCGGGGAACTCGAGTATAGCTGTGTGGTTATACCCTTGAATAGGGTATTATAATTACACAGTGTTTAAAAAAAAAAAACAAAAGTGAATGAAATTTTGAAGTGACAAAGTAGAAATTGTTTACTGGGTCGAGTATATCACAAAACCATGTTTGAAATATTTGTAACACCCTCAAAATCTTGATTTATGGTTAAAAAACCGTTTTTCGGGACTTTCTTTGCGCTTAAAAATTCCTGAACGCGTTTTTTTCAACCGATTTCCAAATTTTCGGTGTTTTTCAATAGTTAAATGTTGTAGCTTTTGAAAAAAAAAATATATCTTCGATTTTGTTAAACTTAAAGGAAAACATTTTTACACCTGAAACTGAAGTTTTCGACTTTTATTCGTGTTTTTCGGATTTTGACGCCAGTTTTTCGGTACAACTTACAAAAAATCTGTCATCCATGCCACATATTAATGTTGTCCTATTAATTCTGAACAAAACGAGACAAATTTCATCAAAAAATAATGAAAATTGGTGAAGTTATAACGCTTTTCCCAAAAAAAGTAGGTTGAGTTGACTTTTTTTGGGAAAAGCGTTATACCTTACATAACCTACATATACATAAGATATGTTGGTCAAATATAACATGTGTGGAAAGTCCCAACCCTCTATCTTAAAAAACAACGAAGTTATGGCATTTCCGATCAATCAGTTATATGGCAGCTATAGGATATAGTAGACTGATCCCGGCCGTTCCGACTTATGTACTACCTGCAAAGAAAAGAAGGATGTGTGCAAAGTTTCAACTCGATAGCTCTAAAACTGAGAGACTAGTTTGCGTAGAAACCGACAGACAGACGGACAGACGGACATGCTCATATCGACTCAGAAGGTGATCCTGATCAAGAATATATATACTTTATAGGGTCGGAGATGTCTCCTTCACTGCGTTGCACACTTTTGACCAAAATTATAATACCCTCTGCAAGGGTATAAAAAGAAAGTTATGCCAGCGCCGACCGTTCAGTTATATGACAGCTATAGGATATAGATAGCCGATCCTTATGAAATTTGGCGAATCGGATACTTTCTCAATATGGAATCTGTACCAAGTTCCAACTCTTTCACATAAAAAACACCAAAGTTGTGGTATTTCCGATCATATGGCAGCTTTAGGATATAGTCGACATCCGTTCCGACTCATATACTGCAAACAAAAGAAGGATGTGTGCAAAGTTTCAACTCGATAGCTTTAAAACTAGACTAGTTTGTGTAAAAACAGACAGACAGTCCGACGGACATGCTTATATCAACTCAGGAGGTGATTCTGACCAAAAATGTATATACTTAGGGTCGGAGATGTTTCCTTTACTGCGTTCCACGCTTTTGACCATAATTTAAATACCCTCTGTAAGGGTTAAAAAACACAAAGTTTTAGACACACAAGTTTAGTTATTTTGATAAAACTAAGTTTGTAGAACACAAAATAAGAACATTTTGTAGAGCATAAAATAAGGGAGAGAGTAGTTTCAGCGTTAGACCAAACAACAGTTTCCTTCTAGAGAATGAGGTATGCCCCCTCGCATCTCACACCCGTTACACAGCCCAGCCCATTATTGATTACAAATACCCCGCCATAATCCAACATGCACACGTCTCCGATATTTTTAGCTAGTGTTGATGTCTTCAATTAAAGAAGCGCGGATGTTGCTAGCAACAATTTGATTTCTGTTCGTTTATTTAGCGTGGGTGTGACGCGATGTCAGAATGGGTGCGGTTGGTGGCTGGTAGCGGGATATGGATTGGGGATATAGAAGAGAGTCTTTCAGCTCATCGGCAGACCATCAGTGGGATCGTTTAAATGCTGCAAGGTGTCATGTTTACAGTCACCTCGAAGAATAAGTTTTCAAATACTTTTAGCGGTCTGTGGGACAGATGGATTTTCACCATAGCGCCATCGTGTCGTTTGTCATTACATTTTCAACCCATTCATACACCAGACGCTAAAACATACCAGACTTTAAATTTGTTTACATAAATGGTCTATAAATGTAGTATTCGCCGCCCAAGTTGGTATTGGCTTGTTTGCTCCCCACCTTTAGCCTCACTGTTCGGGTCACCTTGATAAAAAAAAACAAGAAGCTGTATACCCTTGCAGTTAAGCAGCAGCTTATATTATTATTATATATATCGGATCGTATATAGTTTTCCGATCGTTATAAGAATTTCACCATCGAATCAATTTTCTAATAATAATATTGGAAACAACCCAAAGCATCTTTAAAAATAGCAAGGTTGTGCCATTTTTGATCGTTCAGTTATAGGGCAGGTATAGGTTAAGAGGTCAATATGTTAATAGGTCAATCCTTATAAAATTTGGAAGATCGGATTAAGTTGCCCAAAATGGAATCCGTAGAAAGTCCCATCATTCTAGCTTAAGGGGGCAGGATGGTTTCAGAGGCTGCAAAAAAGCCGATTTTTGCGATTTTTTTTTCATTTCTGAGTGAACATAATTATTCAATTTTTTTACACTATACATAGCTATATTTGGAGAGTATCTAGGAATTTGTATGTTAAGAAATAATTATTATTTATCCCGTGACGGGCAGTGGGCTTCAAAAGAGTCGCTTCAAAAAATTATTGTCTTGCGGTGCGTAAAATCTGGCCTTACAATGTTATCGGAAATAAAAAAATTTAATTGATTTACTTAAAATATTAGTTTCTTGTGTGGATGAAAGAAACCGTTTTGAAAAATATGCGATTTTGAATTTTTGGCGAAGGTACCATTTTTACATAAAAATTAGCCCATTATTGCCCGTAAAAATGGTAGAAAAAAACGTTTTTCCTTTTTTTTTAAAAAAAGCATTCGTTCATCCGCAAGTATTTATTGTATTAAAGATGTGTGAAACATTTTAGTTAGATCCGAGCATTACTTTTTGAGTTACGTTACGGATACGTCAGGATATTCCTGAGACAATGTTCTATTATATAAAAAATTTCTGAAACATTTTTTTTAAGTCTCAAACCATCCTGCACCCTTAAAAACAACAAAGTTAAGCCAATTCCGATCGTTCAGTTAAATGACAACTATAGGGTATAGTCGGCCGACCTTTATGAATTTTGTCAAATCGAATAACTTTGCCCAAAATGGAATCTGTACCAAGTCCATTCTTTCTAACCTAAAAAACACCAAAATTATGCCAATTCCGAGCGTTCTATGAAAGCTATAGGATATAGTCGGCCAATCCTTATGAAATGTTGTACATCAAATATTTTGGCCAAATATAATTTGTCTGGAAAGTCCCAACTTAAAAAACACCAAAGTTATTGCATTTCCGATCAATCAGTTATATGGTAGGTATGTGATCCCGATCAAGATTATATACTTTATAGTGTCGGAGATGTCTTCTTCACTGCGTTACACATTTTTGACCAAAATTATAAGACCCTCTGCAAGGGAAAAAAAATAATTATATAATATATAATTTTATATTTTTTTTTTATTAATTACCAAGCTTATAAAAAGTTTAAGAAATCGTTATTCTTTTCAAGTTGTATCCTTAGCTTCGTCCAATATTTTGCCAATGAATTGATGGTGTTTAACCATACCGCGTTCCGGATCGCAGTTGAACTCAAAACGGTTTCTGGATAATAATCATGTTTTGGGCTGAGTGACACAAGGGGAATGGTTCCACTCCGGGACCCGTTTGTTTATGATCTGTACCATACTACCAAGCAGCAAGAGCCAAAAAAATCTAAGAAAACAGGTCGCGCAAGGGACCGGCGATTAAGAAAACGCGAAATGAAACGCAAACGCGGTCACAATTTTCAGATTAGATAAAAGCGAATCGACAATGGAACGTGCTGTATTTGATCCTGATAAGAGCCGTAGCATCTGACATCTGATTCCCACCTTCACCAGGCCTTTGATCTGGGATCTGGCGTGTATCCACTGTTAGTGGTGCTGTTCTGATGCTGTCAAAGACAAAGTGTCTGCAATAATGCTTGTGGGTACTTCGAAAGGCAACGCAAAACGAGTCGGCAGCTCTTCAGTTCATTTTCCTTGTAATGCCGGCTGGATCCGAGTTCGACTCTGACTCCGACTTTGAGTCTGACTGGCCTGCTTGAAATCGCTTTCGGCTCTTATCCATACTCGTGAAGCTGGCGCTGCCTTTTTGAAGATCTGAGTACTGAAGGCGGCTTTTTATACACAATGCCATGCGGCTACCGCGATCTGAGCGCTCTTACTCGTAGTCGGGCGAATCCAAAGCTTTCGCTCCGATCACTTGCGATTGCGATCGGTTCAGTAACAAAGCGATAATGCGAAAATCATGTAATCCATTAGCGTAACTTTTTGCAAATTTGTGACAATGACAATATTAAGATAGCACATCTGACCACAACACAATCACTAAAGCGCATTTCTTTTTCGAGGGTTTTTTGCTTCAGTTGGTTTTCGGTGGCCTTTTGGTTATTCAAAACAACAGTTCCAGAATTAATTTGTACTCTCAAGTTTGGTGGTCTTACCTTTAGCAGCAGTCGCATCTGAAGATTTTCCTTGTCCAAAATCGTGGTTAAATCGAGTAAAGAAGCAACTTTGATATCCACACTTAGTCGGAATCGTTTGAACAGCATTTAATTTGCGATCTACTTAAGAAATCTTGATATCAAACAAGAAAGGAAAGCTAACTTCGGGCGGAGCCGAAGTTTATATACCCTTGCAGTTGAGTTGCAGTCCGCTAGGTGGCGCCACGCATCTTATATTATTAGATATATAACGGATCGTATATAGTCAGCTGATCCTTATGAAATTTGGCATATCGAATTATTTTGCCCAAAGAGGCATCCATTGAAAATCCCATCCTTCTAACTTGAAAAACAATGAAGTTATGGCATTCCCGATTAATCAGTTATATGGCAGCTATAGGATATAGTCGACCGATCCCGGCCGTTCCGACTTATGTACTGCCTGCAACAGAAAGAAGGGTGTGTGCAAAGTTTCAACCCGATAGCTTTAAAACTGAGAGACTAGTTTGCGTAGAAACAGACAGACAGACGACATGCTCATATCGACTCAGGAGGTGATCCTGATCAAGAATATATATACTTTATAGGGTCGGAGATGTCTCCTTCACTGCGTTGCACACTTTTGACCAAAATTATAATACCCAATAATATATAACCAATAATACCAATATATAACCAATAATTATAAAATTATAATAATAGGGTATAAAAATGTGCCAATTCTCCAGAAAAGTCAACATCAATCAAAAAATATAAAGTCTACAACAATTTGTTTTTAAATTTTGGTTTAGGGAAGCTATTTTATTTAACTAATAAAAGCAACAATTTTTTAAATATAAATATTTATAATATAAATCTTATTCACTCTTAATTACTTATAAATGTTGTACGCGACAATACTAAAAATCAAACATAAAAAAAAACCCTGTACTCAACTTTTCCATCCAAAGCTTAAATTACCTTGTGAAGTATTGATTTTTTCATACTGGCGCTACATCAAGATTTAATTTTTTGGAGTTTTATGGAAGTATACATGCAAAATCATATAGCTCTACCTTCTATAGTCTCCGAAAAAGTCCGACATACAGACATGGGTATATCGCCTCGGCATGAGGACGGAGATGAGTCCTTCTTCTTATTATATAAATTCACACGAATACAATATACCCTTGTACTCTACAAGTATGTCTTTCTGACTATCTGTTTGTTTTTATGCCTCAGTGTCTCAATTTTAAAGCAATAAAACTATCGACCATAAGTTGGTCGGTTGACTATAATGCCATAATTTTGGTGTGTTTTAAGTTAGAAGAATGGGACTTTCTACGGATTCTATTTTGGGCCATCTGAACCAATCTGCCCGATCGTATTCATAAAGATCGGCCGACTATATCCTACAGCTGCTTTATAACCTAATAATCGAAAATAACACAACTTTGCTGTTGTGCAGCAAAGTCCTCTCTTCGATTGCAGTCGTCGCATGCAGACGTGTTTTTTATTGTGCTCCGGGAAAAAATATTCAATAAAATCATAAAAGTCGATACAAGCATGTCCGTCTGTCTATCTCTTTCTTAGCGAACTATACTCTCAGTTTTAAATTATCGGCCTAAATCTTTGCCAAGTCCTTTTTTCCTTTGCCCGCAGAATATTCATAAGTCGGAATGGGATCGGCCATAAACGATCGAAATGACACATCTTAAAATTTAGTTTAGTTGTTGAATTTAAAAGAATGGGACTTTCTATGGGATTCCATTTTGTGCCAACTGAGTTTACAATTCGATCGACAAAATTTCACAAAGATCACCTGTTCCGACTAATATACTGCAAAAAAGGATGGGTGCAAGGTTGAAAGTCGATAGCTTTAAAACTGAGAGGCTAGTTTGCGTAGAAACAGACGGACATGCCTATTTCATCTCAGGAGGTGATCCTAATCAAGAATGTTGTGAAAAGAGCATTTTATTGCTACAATTTTTTTAAATACCTTAAACTTATGCTTTAATATACATAAGTCCTGCAAAGACATTATTTTAAGTTAATGTATAGACATTATTTTAAGTTAATGTAAAGACATTATTTTAAGTTCCATTGTTTTTTTGGGTGCCCTTAATAAAGTCATCAATTCAAAAAGGGCATATGAAGAGTGAAGGCTGGACGGACAACCCCGCACGCCTCATGCAACGCAAACTCCTCCTTCCACACGTTAACACACAAAAATTAGCCTGCGGCATTATTTGACACCTGTTGCCGACGAATGGATCGAGATGTAGGCTCGTCCACAATGGGCACCCTCGAAGCCCGCACACTCGCTTGCACTTATTTGCCTGGTTAAACAATTGATTAAGTTTTAATAAATTTGCAAAATCAATATTAAAAATTAAGTGCAGTAATTACTTAAATGGCTATTTACTTTACCAGCGCCCAACGCAAATATTTTACGATCAACAATTTACTGTATCCCAGGCCCTTCCGACACGTCGGTGAGGGGGAGTATGGGAGTGTATGTGGACGCCGCGGGCGTGTGTGCAAAAGTACAGATGAATGTGTTCGTACACAGTCATGTGCATACATTTTACCTGCTGCATTGTATAAATATTTACGCAATACATACACGCAAAATGCGTAAAGCTTGTTGTCAACAACATAATCAACAACAGCGCCATCGCCAGTCATCCTCGAAATCCCAGACTGCTGCCGAAACTCAGAAATTTCAAACTGCTGCTCAAGCAATTGCTGCAGAAACCCAGATATTTCAAACTGCTGCTCAACCAATTGCTGTCGCACTGTCAAATTATCAAACCATCACGGAAGTAGGAGGGCCAGTGCCCACCAAGCTGGATGTCGTTGAACACTGGATCTGTGCAGCTGGTGTACCATCTCGCACCCGTCGTGCTTTGCTTGGAACTGTCGAAAAAATTACAAAAGATATTCACATTTTTGCAAAAGTCCCAGAAGCTCAAAGATATCATCTTATCGGCTATTTTCATCTCGTTTCTGGTCAAAAAATAGTGTGTCGACCCCCATTAAATCTGTTAGGAGACACGACCCGAACTAAACGTTATCCCAAAATTGGTGGCCCAATAAATTGTGTGGAAAAGTAGATAATTAAAATATATTCCTACAAACGCAAAGAACCGAAGATGCGATTACATCGAAGTTTTTAAATAAATATTAAATTAAAATTTATGTACAGTATTGAATTTAAAACTTGTCGCCCACAGCTCCTGCTAACTCGATATTAGCGAAATCATTGGAAGCGTCAACCAGTGTTCCTTAAAACGACAAGTTTGTAATAAAAATGATTTGCATATTTTGAATTTTTCTAGTGATTAATTAAATTACTTTGCACAAATTGCAGCGACCACATCACAACAGTATCAAAAAGAACCGTTCACATTGTCTGTAAGTGGGGTGGCCTGTAGAGGCTGGGAAGGCGGCTTGAAAGGATGCAGGGACAACCTTAACAAAAACAATTTCCGCCCCCATGGAAAACAAACCAGCCAACAATGCTCACGTCAGTAATGGAGAGGACAAAACACAAGGGGAGGACGTTGTGCGTTGATGTGGAGTTCTTTGAACATAGACTTTAAAAATTTTTCGATGCAGGCCAAAAAAAAATATTTAATCTGAATATCAACCAAAGTTTCAATACAACAATTTTTGGAAAACAATTTGTACGATTTTTTTTAATATTAGCTAATTTTTAGTAGTGTCTTTTTTTGACATACTGACTAAAAATAAATAATAACATAATAAAGAGGTTCGTAGTATTTCACAGATTTTGTATATATATAATAAATAGACAAAATATTTAAAATATATAAAAAAAAAATTTGTTACCATTGAAAATCGAACCCGACGAAGGTCGTAAGTGAAAATATGGGATACATCTGGTTCTCGAATAGCTTCGTAATCGGTTTCGGGTAAAATCAATTAGCACTAGGTTGTCAAAAACGAAACAGAAGCCATTTCTTCTCTTCTTTGTAGAAATAATGTTGACACAAGAAACACCATATACATACGTCAAAATTCAAGACATCCTTCCACGACACATCCCCTTATAATACCATCGCTAGCGCTTAGATCACATTATTATCAAAGTGTTTTCTTAGCCCTGTGTTAGGCTACATCCTCACACAATTTTAGTTATATGTGTTAATTGCACTTGGTGATGTTTTCCTTGAAAAGTGATCCTTTTCTACTCAGCACGACCCTATCCCGACAGCGACCCATACCCGACCCGATCTGACAAGATCCCAATAACAACACAGATCGAACCTACAAAAGACATCAGATTAAACAGCTTCGCCGACATTAGCTTTATGATGATATTCGGGTAGGACCCGTTCCGGGTCTGCGATCTCGCATTCGTCTGGGTAAATATATTTAGACTCACAAGATTGGTGCGTAGGCCGTTCGGTGTGTCGTACGATCGTAAACAGAAATTCGGTAGCATGTTTTCCCAACATGTCGCGCAATTTACCCTTCTACGGTTTTTTCTATTTATCTATTTAGTTATATTACCGGGTTGTTTTTTCTCAAAACTTAACTGTGAATGTGTGAAAATATAAATTTACATGGCAAGGGTATTCAGATGTTAGGGACGAGATATAAGCGCTATTTCAGACGGAGTTAGTCTCTTACATATGCCATAAATAAACAAGAAAGAAAAGCTAACTTCGGGCGGAGCCGAAGTTTATATACCCTTGCAGTTGAGTTGCAGTCCGCTAGGTGGCGCCACGCATTTTAAATTATTAGATATATAACGAATCGTATATAGTCAGCCGATCCTTATGAAATTTGGCATATCGAATTATTTTGCCCAAAGAGGCATCCATTGAAAATCCCATCCTTCTAACTTGAAAAACAACGAAGTTATGGCATTTCCGATCAATCAGTTATATGGCAGCTATAGGATATAGTCGGCCGATCCCGGCCGTTCTGACTTATGAACTGCCTGCAACAGAAAAAAGGGTGTGTGCAAAGTTTCAACTCGATAGCTTTAAAACTGAGAGACTAGTTTTCGTAGAAACAGACAGACAGACAGACGGACAGACGAACATGCTCATAACGACTCAGGAGGTGATCCTAATCAAGAATATATATATTTTATAGGGTCGGAGAAGTCTCCTTCACTGCGTTGCACACTTTTGATTAAAATTATAATACCCTCTGCAAGGGTATAATAGACTCAACACCGATTTGATTGTCAAAGTTTATGCCATTTCTACCAACAACGGTAAGGTAAATTTTAGAGGAGCCGAAGCTTACATACGCGAACCGTAAAATAGGGGTTTCTAATATGAGTTACCATTCAGATATATTTCACCGATCCTTAAAGAAATCCTTTTTTTCTTAACCTATCTTATTCGATACCTTCTTATGAAGCAATATATAACTTATGGCATTTCCGATGGTTTAGTTTTATGGCAGCTATAAGATCAAAGCTCAAACCTCTGCTTACAAAGGAGAAGTTTGATGTCGATACGATTGTAAGACCATATAACGTTGAAACAAAAATTATTGTTGTGGTGAATATTTAACCACCTCATATGTTCAAATATTAGGAAAATTAAAAAAAGAACAATGAGAAAAAACATGAAAAGGAAAGGTAAATTCGGGCGGAGCCGAAGTTATTATACTCTTCCACTTAGGTTTTTATTATTATGTATAAAAATCAGAGTGTATATAGTTGGCCGATCCTAATAAAAAATTTCAAACATGAAATCATTTCCGATCGCTTCGTTACATCCTTTTGAAATTTGGCAGATTGAATCAGGCTGACAAAAATGGAATCCGTTAAAAGTCTAATCCAAAGTCTAATCCTAATCCAAACAAAGGTAACCCAATTCCGATCATTTAGTTATATGACAGCTAAAGGATGGTAAAATTTAGAAGATTTGTAATATGCCAATAATAACATGTGTAGAAAGCCCCTACCCCCTAGCTTACTTACATCTCCGACCCTATAATGTATATATATTCTTGATCAGGATCATCTCCTGAGTCGATACATGCATGTCCGTCCGCAATTACATGCAATTCCGATCATTTAGTTATATGACAGCTAAAGGATGGTAAAATTTAGAAGATTTGTAATATGCCAATAATAACATGTGTAGAAAGCCCCTACCCCCTAACTTACTTACATCTCCGACCCTATAATGTATATATATTCTTGATCAGGATCACCTCCTAAGTCGATACATGCATGTCCGTCCGTCCGCTTGTCCGACTGTCCGTTTGTCTGTTTCTACGCAAACTAGTCTCTCAACGCTATCGACTTAAAACTTTGCAACCATCCATCTTTAATTTGCAGGCAGTATATAAGTCGGAACAGGCAGAAGATCTTATCTTTAAAATTTCATAAGGATCGTCTGACTATATCTTATAGCAGCCATGTAACAAACGATCGGAATTAGCCAAACTTTTTTGTTTTTTAACCTAGATGGATGGGACTTTCTACAGATCCTTATTCGGTCTGCCAATTTCACAAGGTTGGACCGACCATATCGTATAGGTGCCACGCGTAGAAACAGACAGACAGACAGACATGCTCATATCGACTCAGGAGGTGATCCTGATCAAGAATCTACATATTTTATAGGGTTGAAGATGTCTCCTTCCCTTTGTTTTGTTTTGTCAAAAATTAATATTATTAAAAGTGTTATTATTGTTAAAACTGCAAGGGTATTATAACTTCGGCTACGACCGAAGTGACCTCTTCATCCCCGTTCCTTTTTTATACTGTACCTGTACTATACCAATATCGAAAGCAACCGACGACGTTGCTTATTTTTTTGTCGTTTTCAACAAACATAAAATCAATTACACAAGCTTTATTAAGCTCTCATGTAAACGCGGGTGTGAGTTTGTTTGGGTGAGTGTGTGGTAAACGGTCGCCTTACCTTTGGCATACCTATGCGGAAAGCCGCAGGGAAATGGACCGATTCATTCAGTGGCAGAGATAGCGAAATATGGAAGGAGATGGAGTCGGGGTGCTGAACTCTCGCACAAATTGAGGAGGTCGAAGGCACAAATTTTTTCACAAAGGTTTTCATTTTAAATTGGAATTGTATAATCTTCTTAAATCAATTTTCATACTCAGTATATAGATTTTAGGTATATACATATTCATTCGTGTGAATGTTTTAATTGCCCAATTTCAGAAAGAATATTTGTATAGGGCTCTCGTATATTATATATTATAAAATGTATATGCATAGATCAAGTTTGTGACAACACTTTTTTAAGCCCCCTCCTGCCCTTTAAAAATCAATCATGAAGGTTGCGCCAATTCACAAAAGTTTTATGAAAAAAATTTGTATGCTATGCCAAACAATTTCTATGACTTATTTTTATCCACAAAACAAAAGTCAACAAAATCGGATTACTTTCAGGACATTTTTTGTTCCAAAACTATCAAAGGTATGCAACAAACATTTTATTTGGAAATCTATACTTTAAAAAGTTAATTAAAATGTGGGTAGACGAAATGAGTACAGAGTATCATATAGTAGGGAAACTATTAGGGAAACTATTAGTAGTCGTTCCTTCTTATTTTTTAACCAAAATCACATTTTCAGTTACTTTTAGATCTTATATGGTATTCGTATATAATTTAAGACCCCAGAAAACGTATATACTTAAGATTAACATAAGAGCCGAGTGCATGAACTCGTGGATCTCAGAGATTTAAAAAGATAGAGATATACGATTTTGATGTTCCAACTTTCTTCTGATCCCACTTCCGCAATGAAAAATGCATCTATCAAAAGCTACTAGGTACTACTAGCTACTACTTCAATTGACGGTTTATATTGAGGAACAAAAATTTAGCCACATTTTTTATAAGGCTAATATTAAAGGCGCTATTGAAATTTTCGGCAACTATAAGAGTTAGAGATATAATATATTGGACGTAAACTTTTGTTAAGTCCACGCAGAGCTAGTTCTTTCAATTTATTAGGATACCTATTCTATTCGTTTCCGTCAAAATTCTTAGATAAACAAATTACATAAATGGTATTTTGTTTTACGGACTTTCTGACTATAATTTCGGACTTATAGCAGACCATTTCATCAAACATTCATTTTTTTCGAATATAGTTTTTAATTTGGTGCCTGTTTATTATTACCATAATTTTCCGACTTTGTTCCATCACATTATCACTGGGTCCCACATCAAACGTAAATGAAATCCATTTCCTATAAAACTCGACATTTCCTTCTAGTGTTAAAGGCACTATAGATCGAAAGATAATAAGAATCGAATTAATGCCAACATAAGAAGTAAATATACAGTCATAAGAGAAACATTTTTGGTATACTCAAAACAAAAATATCCCTACTAAAACGACGACAATATAAAAAGCATTTTTTGCACAAATATAAATATAACTAAGGTATATTATAAAACAGACATAACCTTTAGGCTCCCCTGAAACACAGTCCAGAATAAAAATAGGTTCCATCACCCACAGTTTCCACGGTACACCTATGAGAAGAAATTGATCAAATTTGACCATATATTGAAATTTGTTGGTCGTGTAATTGCGTTGACCCTCATTGTTCTTAGCACATACACTAAAAAAAACCAAGAATTTCGTACCTAAACTCGTACGTACACTTGGAAGTCGACCAAGAACGATCATACTTAGTTCAAGAAAAAAAATTCTTAATTTAAGTAAGAATTTTTTCCCCCAAAGTTCGATTTTGAGAACGAAAATTCTTGATTTAAGCGTGAAAAATTCTTCTCGTAAAAAAAAAAAATTATAAAAATAATATTANATTTTATTAACTTTTTTTTATTGAATGTGCTAGGAGTCGAACCCGGGCCGTTCCGGGCCAATTAATGCGACGTTTTAACCATTCAGCTATTGTCCAAATCATAATCTTTTTTCGAAAATTACCCCTAGTGTTTCGTAATAAATACCTTGTGTTTTTGCAAAAAAAAAATATGAAAAATAATTAATAAGTAAATAAATAAGTTAACAAAAATAGTTTAATTCTCGAGCTCGGCTCCAGCCCGGGAGCCTTCACACATCAGCCGAGAACTCTACCTTAGAGCTATCCCTGACAAGGTGTCGCCCGAAAAAATGTTTAGCCTTTAGTTATTTCTTTGTATTGCTTTAAAATTCAATTTTTAGCTGAGTCATATTTTCCCCTCCGCTCGTTTGTCCAAAAAATTTTATCGATAATCCATTCTTTTTCATTTCAAATACAAATTCCGGTATTCATTCAAGAACACTTCAGTCTTGTTTTAAGAATTTGGGTTGTCAAATTTAGAACCCATTCGATCGATGTATCGATGTATCATTTTTGAAATGTATGTATGTATACCAACCAAAATAAAAACAAGAAAGGAAAGCTAACTTCGGGCGGAGCCGAAGTTGTTATACCCTTGCAGTTAAGGTTGTTCCTTTTCCGATCGTTCAGTTATATGGCATCTATAGGATATAGGCGGCCGATCCCTATGAAATTTGGATCGGATTATATTACCCAAAATAAAATTCGTAGAAGTTCACATCATTCTAGCTCAAAAAACACCAAAGTTATGCCAATTCCGATCGTTCAGTTATATGGCAGCTATAGGATATAGTCGGCCGACCCTTATGAAATTTTGTAGATAAGGATACTCTGGCCAAAAAAAACATGAGGAAAGAATTTGAAAGTGTGAAATAATTTTTTAAAGTTTCCCAGCAGTACCAATCCCCCCGAATCACCCCGGAATCCACCCGGAAACCTAGAACAAGCGGCCCGGAATTTTGTACTGAAATTTTTAAGAATGTCCTCTCGGCCCGGAATTCGATTTCAGGCCTGAATCAGCCTAGAATCCGCCCGGATCCGGATTCCGGCGGGAAAATTGTCTCGAAATCGCCCCTGATTCAGGCCCGAAAAGAAAGCATGATTCCGCGCTGAAAATCGTTGCTAAATCAGGTCGCATTCATGACCCAAAATTAAAGAAAAAAATTTCCCTTTACAATCTTCTACTTTGATAATCATTATTTTTTATGAATTCCTTAAAAATTGCTGTTAATTTATGTTGTAAACTAAATTAATATGTTAAGTAACATTACATTATTAATATTGAAAACTATATTTAATAATTACTCACCCTGGGATTCGAACCTTAGTGCTTTTGTATTCTGGACCGACATGCACGCCTCTCAGCTATCAAGGAATCGCGCATATGTTGTGACAAACTATAATATACCTCTACAAATTTGCATGTTTAAAACAATCTCAATTATTAAGAATCCCCATTTAAAAAAAAATGTTGAATATAACAGTTTATTTTGAGACTGCGATATTAAAATAAAATGAAAGTAAACAAAAATCAACTCATAATAAAGACTTTTATTTGAATAAAGACCTAATATTTGATAATATACGCAAAGGTATAAAATTCTGGCAACAACAGTACATAAAACGTAAATTTATTGAAAAAAGTTATTTTGTGAAAGGAGGATAATATCACGTGACCATGGCCTTCGACCCCCTCCCTCCCCCAGTGTGATAGTTTATGATCATTTTGAGAACACCCCCCCACCCCCATGAGTGCCACGTAATACTTGAACGGCCACTAAACTGTTCTATGTTGGTCATCAGGGTGCAGGTTTCTGGAGTACTCAATGACATTTGAAAATAATCCAAACCTGGACAATCTTCCACCTTATTCTTTTCCACATCAATACCGTCGACTGAATTCAAGTCCGCTTTCATACCCGCTTCCATTTTAAGCCCCACTTAAACCCATGAAACTTTCCCCCCACCGAGTCGGCCTTTGGCACAGATGCCTTAATTTAGCATAAGTGATTGATGCTTCCAAAAGTTTTCAATTTCAACGGGACCCTTTTTAGGAGTCAGTAGTAGTAGAGTGAATGGCAGTCTACATATGTATATTATCCGTTTGAAGCTCTTCAAAAATTTACATTTTTAATGCATATGTAAGGATCCCAAAAACTTTCCATCAATTTTTTAGGTACTTCAATAGATAGCCACACTATTTAAAACAATTTTTCTTTGCTCCCAGCAGTACCAATCGCCCCGGAATCACCCTGGATTCACCCTGGATCCGCCCGGATCACCCCGGAATCCAACCGGAAAGCTAGAACAAGCGGCCCGGAATTTTGTACTGAAATTTTTGAAAATGTCCTCTCGGCCCGGAATTCGATTTCAGGCATGAATCGGGTCAGAATCCGCCCGGATTTCGAATCCGGATTCCGGCATTAAAATTGTCTCGAAATCGCCCCTGATTCAGACCTGAATTTCAGAGCGGAATCAGGCCCGAAAAGAAAGCATGATTCCGCGCTGAAAATCGTGGCTAAATCAGGTCGCATTCATGACCCAAAATTAAAGAAAAAAATTTCCCCTTACAATCTTCTAATTTGATAATCATTATTTTTTATGAATTCCTTAAAAATTTCTGTTAATTTATGTTGTAAACTAAATTAATATGTTAAGTTACATTACATTATTAATATTGAAAACTATATTTAATACTTACTCACCCTGGGATTCGAACCTTAGTGCTTTTGTATACTAGACCGACATGCACGCCTCTAAGCTATCAAGGAATCGCGCATAGTTTGTGACTGACTATAATATACCTCTACAAATTTGCATGTTTAAAACAATCTCAATTATTAAGAATCCCCGTTTAAAAAAAAAGTATTGAATATAACAGTTTATTTTGAGACTGCGATATTAAAATAAAATGAAAGTAAACAAAAATCAACTCATAATAAAGACTTTTCCGCTTGGAATCGAACCCACGACCTTACGATTAACAGGCAGACACCTTAATCATTGAACCATGGGGTGAAAGTTTTCCGGGCAAAATATTTAGAATGACTAGAAAATATTAGTGATTAATAACTAATATCGAATATGCATAATTTCGAACTCTAGCAGCAGCAGAGGGCCTGCAGAATTAGTTCGCCTACTTTGTTTTAACGTTCGAAGAGGAAACCTTATTGAATTGTTTTTGTTTTTCGAACGAAATTTGACATTCGGGCCGGAAAAGTCGGGGCCAGGAATTTCAGTACTGCTGGGTTGGTACTGTTTAAACTTAAAGCTTTCACACATCCTATTCGTTTTTAAAGATCATCGGATACACCAATACATCGGTGAATCTGATTTAGTAAACTCGATTTAATTGGTCTCCTGGTAATTACCTTAAGAATTTCTCTCTCGCCTTGAGACCGACTGAGTTACCAAGAATTGGTAATAAATCAAATGTTTCAAATGATTCGTAGATATGAAACCCTCTGCATCTAACGGCTAGGAAAATCTACTTCGAAATTAGCTTGTGCTACAAAAGGAAATACTTTATCCACAAATATTTGAAGTTGGACCACAATGTTTCTCTTGCCGAAGTTTGTTTTTTTTTTAGTTCAGCGGAAGCAGTGTCCTCAACCATTCTGATCCTTGGAGCCGGGTGTTTACCTATTAAGTTCCTTTTATTGACATCAACGTCACCGACTTCGGTGATGAAATGTAAGTAAAGAACATCAAAGCTAAATTTGCCTTGTCCTTTCCCTCCCACCGACGCTGGACTCCGCCCGGCTATTTGTTTATTTGCCCGTTGGGTGGGTTGCTTGTTCCGAATGTTTGTACATCCAGCGACTTCAGGGCAACATTATGCTGATCCCTTGATGGACTCGCCTCGCATTATAAAAATCAATGAATTAACATTAACATGCAAAAGAATTTGACCACAAAAAAGAAACAAATGTACAACGGTTGATGGTGGGGCAACCTTTGCCTATTTGTATTTGTGGCGTTTGCCACCCTATTACTTGCCAGATTCCACATCCCAAATCGCAGAGCCCAGGGGCAGAACAACGGCCCTTCCAACATACAATCCCTTGTATGCATACACTTGATTACTGGTGTTTTTACCCGAGTTGTATTTGTTTTTTATGCGAATGTTTTCCCCTTTTTATTTCCAGCTATGGTGCTGTGTTTCTGACGACATTAACGTCACACAGTGTATTCATATAGTGGCATGTATTTGAGTGCTGGGCCCTTTTCTCTCCAAAGAAGTGGGGCTTTCACTAGACGACAAGAACCCCGACCGCAGAAATCATTTCAATCGCAAATTTAATCATTCTAAACAGTCCACCCAACCACCACTTGATTCATGTCACTGCACTTCAATTGGCGTTTTTACCTATAAGCAGCCTAACCAAGCCCAAAGGAGAATATCCTGAATCTAACCCGTTCGTGATTTCTCACATCAATTCATTTGCATAAAGCGGCAATATTGGACAGACCAGTCCATATGTTGCAATCGACTCTAAAAAATTAACTTGAGCTTTTACTGATTTCCCAAAATCGATTTAGGAAGAATACCCATTAACATGCAGATTTTAACAGCAGCGAATATAACAACAAATTTAAATTGGTACATGTTTGCAGGTTTATTATAATATTGGCCAAGTATATAAGTATATAAGTATATAAGTATATAAGTATATAAGTATATAAGTATATAAGTATATAAGTATATAAGTATATAAGAATATAAGCTTATATAAGTGCCTTTGTGCCAAACGGTATTTCACGAAGGTGACGAACCGCATGCCTAAGACACTATATGACACTATATTTGAGACACATGCCTCAGACACGAGAGGAGACTATACTAAACCAAACTATACTAAACCAGACCAAATACTAAAAATACTATGTTTTAGTATTTGATACTAAAAACATAGTCGAAGAATTAAACAGTATCGGTGTGTGTTCGATCTGCATGAGTGTTAACCAAATGAAATTGGTCATTGGTATTGTTTAAATGTATGTTTAAATTACATTTTTATCCAAACTTTTGCCAAAAATCGTTTCGTAATGAAAGTAAAAAGGAAGAAAAACAAGAAAAAAGAAACAATTAAGGTGACATTGAAGTCTTCCATAAAAATATTTGTAATCACATTGTACTCTTGAGTACACGTCGATTGACATATAAACCATACCGATCTAACTCTTGTTCAAAACTTACTTAAGTAACACGATTTTTCAAGCATTTCCCAATTGGAACATGTATCTATTCGGAGATTTTTGTTACTAGAACAAAAGAAATATTTGAGATAGATTATACACGCATAGAACACGTTTAAAATAAAAAAAAAAAAAACGTATATTTAAAAACATAACATTACCTAGTTTGAAAGGGGTTTTAAATTTATATTCGAATTTTTTAAAGACCAAACGAATTTGGCACATGCAAAAAAAAAACAAGAAAACGGCTATAGTCGAGATTCCCGACTATACGCGGTACTCATCTTTTCAACCAAAACTTTAAATTAACTTTCGAAATATATACAAAAAAGTTTTCTTGCATACTTTTGTAGGGTTTGAAACAAACAATTAAAAAAATTCAGTACGAAATCAGATTAACAAGTCTGTAAGTCCTTTAAAAATTTATTGAAAATTTATTTCTGAGGTATACATATATTAGCCGTACAAATAGACATAAAAACTTTTCCAAAACATAAAATACTCTCCTAAACTAGCGCTACAGAAATATACCATTTTTGAGGGCGGTAGAAGGCGTGGCAAAGGTTTTAAATAAACTTAAGCTGCGTGGGTATTATAAGAGTCTACATGCAAAACCTTATATTTCCACATACACGATTCGCGTTTTCATACAGACATCCGGTCAAACATCTTCGACCCTATAAAGTATCTATTTATCAGGATCACTTCCTGGGTCGATAAAAGTATATCCACCTTACGGTGGATAATACCTACACATATATTATATATAGGTATTACCTTCGAGGGACCTTACACCCTCGAACTAGCCCCTCATTTTTAAAGTTAACCGATTCGCCGGAAATGTCACAACTTAAGGGGGTCACAACACAAGTTAGGTGGGTTTGGCGGCTAAAAAAAAATCGATTTTTTTTTTAAATTTTTTTATAAAATTCTACAGAATCTTGAGAATATTCTCCCAAGTCCCCTTTTCAAGTCGATTCGAATAAAAGTTTTGGAGATACAGTCCTAAAAAGGTGGACGTTCGAGGTCAGGTATAGGCAGAGCGCAAACTTTAAACGCATTTTTCGGAAAACTGTGTTTTCGAAGTCGGTTGTCAAGATTTCTCGGAAACTACTCAACCGAACTTGATAAAATTTTGCTCAGGCCTTTAAGTTCTAGAGAATCAGAACTTGAACGAATTTTTTTTCCGTTGATAAAAACTATTTAAAAAAAAAACAAGAAAGGAAAGCTAACTTCGGGCGGAGCCGAAGTTTATATACCCTTGCAGTTGAGGCGCAGTCCGCTAGGTGGCGACACGCATCTTATATTATTAGATATATAGCGGATCGTATATAGTCGGCCTATCCTTATAAAATTTGGCGTATCGAATTATTTTTCCCAAAGAGAAATCCATTGAAGCTCCCATCCTTCTAACTTGAAGAACAACTAAGTTATGGCATTTTCGATCAATCATTTATATGGCAGCTATAGGATATAGACGGCCAATCCTTATAAAATTTGGCAGATCGGATAAGTTTGCCCAAATTAGAATGCATAGAAAGTCCCATCCTTCTAACTTAAAAAACAACGAAGTTATGGCATTTCCGATCAATCAGTTATTTGGCAGCTATAGGATATAGTCGACCGATCCCGGCCGTTCCGACTTACATATATACTGCCTGCAAAGGAAAGAAGGGTGTGTGCAAAGTTTCATATTGATAGCTTTAAAACTGAGAGAGTAGTTTGCGTAGAAACAGACAGACAGACGGACATGCTCATATCGACTCAGGAGGTGATCCTGATCAAGAATATATACACTTTATAGGGTCAGAGATGTCTCCTTCACTGCGTTGCACACTTTTGACCAAAATTATAATAGCCTCTGCAAGGGTATAAAAATGTGCCAAAAATTTCACCAAAATTCTAATTTTTTTGCAAAAAGGTGGTTCAAAAATTCAATTTTCACTTGTTTTTTTTCCGTCGTTCAGTTTCCAGTTTTAGGTCTGTACTAAAGGAAAATATTAAGTTTTTCCATTTCAAATGATTCTGTCAGGAATTGTGCTGTCAACGCGAAAGCACATTTTTTCCCAGGGGTCCCAGGGGTGGGAAATGACGATGGATGAGTCAATGGCTGACTGTTTAATATTTTGTTCTGAAAATTTCACAAGTTCTTCTTTAAATATGTATATTTAAGAAACTTAAAAGTTGCAATAAAATTTTTTAATCTTTATATAAAAAAAAAATTTTTGAAAATAGTCAATTTTTTGGCCGCGCAAACCCACCTAACCCCTTAAGTGTTTTTTAAAAAAATAGAATGGGACTCAATACAGATTCTCTTTTGGGCAAAATTATTTTAGTTATCAAGTTTTAAAAGGATCCGCCCACTATCACAGCGGAGGGCAGTACCTAGCGGTGGCGACACGAATGCCTTAGCTTGTAGCTAACTCGTAACACACTATACATACATATATAGCCGAAGAATTAAAAATTTTTTGCGTGCCTTCAATCTGAGTGAGTGATATACCAACTGAAAGGAATTGCTTGCATTAGAAGGATTTTATCCAAACATTTGCTGAAAGTACTGTGGCTTGGAAGAAATTTGCGTAAATGTAAAACACTTTGGATGTCACCAGACCAGATATTTTAATATCAATTATTGATTAGTAACTGAACCATCCCGATCCAATTATTTTAAAATTTATTCAGGAAAAACAATTTTTAAAGAATTTCCCAAACTAAAAAGTTTGTCAAGTTTCTCTCATAAAAAAGTCCCGCGTTTGCCTTATTATTCCCCTGTTATAATTTTGGTCAAAAGTGTAAAATGCAGTCAAGGATACATCTCCGACTCTATAAAGTATATATATTTTTGATCAGGACCACCTTCTGAGTCGATATAAGCATGTCCGTCTGTCCGTCTGTCTGTCTGATTCTACGTAAACTAGTCTCTCAGTTGTAAAGCAATCAACTTCAAATTTCACAAATCCCTCTTTTTGTTGCAGGCAGTATATAAGTCAGAACAGCAGGTTGGGTTCATTATATATTATATTTATATATATAACTATAGCTCCCATATAACTGATTGATCGGAAATTTCATAACTTTTGTGGTTTTTAAGTTAGAATGATGGGACTTCCATGGAAACCATACCATTTGGGCAATCTAATCCGATCTGCCAAATTTCATAAAGATCCCTGCTATTATTAAAGAATCTTGGGGCTGTTTCCAACATTTTTATTAGAAAATTTATTGCATGGTGAAAATTGTTTAATAAAAAAAATTTATTTTCAGTGTATTTCAGAAAGGGACCTTCTGTATTTTTATACCCGATACTCGTAGAATACAAGGGTAGAAAAATCAGCATATCGTGTACAATTTCTTGATCAGCATTAACAGCCGGGTTTATATAGCGGACATGGCTATAAACGGCGCATTCTATCCATATTAACACGTGGATCTCACAGACTATAAGAGATAGAGCTAAAATATTTTGCTCGAAAACTCCTATGAATGAAGCGCAGGTCAAGTTTTTGGTATATTTCTGTACTGCCAGTTCAGGAAAGAAAGTAAAAAAAAATGATATTTTTGATGAAAAACTATTTATACAGCAAATTCATGCTTTTTCAGTATGCTTATACATAAAGCGAGTATGCTCTTTAATTTTTCCACATTAAATTTTTTAATTAAATACAAGCAAGGGAAGCTAACTTCGGGCGGAGCCGAAGTTGATATACCCTTGCAGTTGGTCCATTTCCGATCGTTCGTATGGCGGCTATTGGATATAGTTGGCCGATCCCAATGAAATTTGGCAAATCAGTTTATTTTGTCCAAAATAGAATCTCTATCAAGTTCCATCTTTTTAACCTAAAAAACACCAAAGTTAAGCCAATTCCGATCGTTCTATGGCCGCTATAGGATATAGTCAGCCGATCCTGATGAAATTTGGCAGAACAAATAAGATTGCCAGTCGGTTTCAACGCAAACTAGTCTCTCAGTTTTAAAGCTATCGAGTTGAAACTTTGCATACATCCTTCTTTTCCTTGCAGATAGTACATAAGTCCGAACGGGTGGGATCGGTCGACTATATCCTATATCTGTCATAGAACGATCGGAATTGTCATACTTGTGTTGCTTTTTAAGTTAGAAGAATGGGACTTGGTACAGATTCCATTTTTAAAAAAATAATCTGAAGTGCTGAATTTCATAAGGATCGGCCGACTATATCCTATAGCTGCCATATAACTGAACGATCGGAATTGGCATACCTTTGGATTCCATTTTGGGTAATATAATTCGATCTTAATTTCATGTGAATCGCCGCCTATATCCTATAAACGCCATATAACTGAACGATCGGAAGTGGCACAACCTTAACTGCAAGGGTATATCATCTTCGGCTCCACCCGCAGTTAGCTTTCCTTTCTTGTTTTTTTTTTTTAAATTGGCTCTAACGGTTCTATTCATATTTCATGTGGAGATAGCCTTTGAAATAACGCAACTTTTCATATATCGTTCATATCTGGGAAATGTCGCTTACTCAAGATATTGTCCGATAAGTTGAGCTACCGATAGTGCTAGCTGTGAAGCAAAGGTATGGTACATATTCATAGCATTACATAACAGTTTGCGCATATAAAATATAGAAAAATAAATAGAATAGAAATTAATTAAATTTATTTTATTAAATTAGGATGTTCTTTTTAAAAACTGGCCACTGGCCGCAACCGCACTTCGGAAAAAATTCCCATATATCCCCATATAATGGGGAATATATATAATTCCCCATATACATATATAACAGAAAATGAAAAATTACACATTAAAAATATTCTTATTCGGCACGTGGGACAATAACAATAAACAATATATACCAAACAATATATTACCAAAATTAATATCAGATATTTTGGACGTGGCATGCGGGTTTGCCCCCGCATTATTTTATTTTACCTTGACAAGAGGTTTTTATACCCTTGCAGAGGGTATTATAATTTTGGTCAAAAGTGTGCAACGCAGTCAAGGAGACATCTCCGACCCTCTAAAGTATGTATATTCTTGATCAGGATCACCTCCTGAGTCGATATAAGCATGTCCGTCTGTCCGTCTGTCGACTATATCCTATAGCTGCCATATAACTGATTGATCGGAAATGCCATAACTTTGAGCGTTTTTTAAGTTACAGCGTTGGGACTTTCCACACATGTTTTTTTTAGCTAAAATATCTTATGTACAAAATTTCATAAGGATCGGCCGACTATATTCTATAGCTGTCATAGAACGATCGGAATTGGAATAACTTTGGTGTTTTTTAAGTTAGAAAGATGGGACTTGGTACATATTCTATTTTACGCAAAATAATCTGATTTGCCAAATTTCATAAGAATCGGCCGACTATATCAAATAGCTGCCATATAACTGAACGATCGAAATTAGCATAACTTTGGTGTCTTTAAAGCTAGAATGATGGGACTTTCTACGGATTGCATTTTTGGCAATATAATCTGATCTGCTAAATTTCATAAGGATCGGCCGAATTATTTTTATTATTAAAATTAAAAATAATTACCCTCTGCAGGGTTATGGGAAATTAGATGATTTTCAACATTCGAATTTTCTTGTTGACCGCTTCTGATAATGCCAAAATATTTAAATTGAAACTTTACCTAACAAAATTAATAAACATTTTAAGTTAATTTGGGTGTCTTTGGGGCTTTCCTGGATTTAAGTAAACGTATCTATTCATACAAATTGTATTCCAAATATTTAAAAAATCATTAATTCAACTACCCATTTAACACTTGATTTCCTTTGTTAACCAAGAAAATTATTTGAAATTCACTTTCAGTCGTTTGTGATTAATCCCTCCACAAACCCTATTCAAATTACAAACCGTTAGCTAGATGACATGGCTTCCAACCCCATTATCATATACAGCAAACACAAGTCACCGTGTCACTCGCATAGCATGTGGATTTGACCCATCATGACGAGCATTGGACAGCGCAAATATCCTGAGTATTCGAAGACCGCATCGGTACCGGGACTGTGGCCAACAATGGTCGAGAACATTGATCCTATTTCAAATGTCAAGTTACCTCGACGTGCCTCAGTACTAAGCTCACTTGACTCTAACTACTTGACTGTCACATCTCAATAACCCTCTAGTGGTTTCCAATTGTCTCCAAAAATAAACGCATTCGCATCCCTCAAAGTCGGCGAACGCACATTTGCCAACACACATGCTAGTCAATCGGAATCGCATTTGAAATTTTTAACGCTTTGTACGTTTTTTGTAATATTTAATAATGCTAAATGCCAACTGACAGAAAACTTAAATCGTGTGTCTCGAAGTTGAAATGCTCTTTAACTTTTTGACACATTTTGAGTCATGTTGTTCTCAAGAGCGTGTCGTTGAGTTTACTCCTTTCTTATCATTTAAAATTTTTAAAACTCAATTTAGAGCGTATATGCATACAACATTAGCAATTTTATGAAATTACAAACCTATGCTTTGATGACAAATAATAAAATTAATAACAAAACAGAGTTTAGATACTTTCTTGCCTTTGATTTTGCCAACAAATAATCGACTTTCTAAGAATACAATAATAATTCATAATCAAAGAATAATCATAATACTTGTCTTAGTTAGGTATTGAATATAAAGGTTAAAAAGCTAAAAAAGAGAAGGACTTGATTTCCGATTTTTTTCCCGAAGAAATTAACGGAAGAGAAATGAAAATCGGCGTAAAAACTATGCAAGATGCAAGATAATGGGGTATAAAAGACACCCACTTGGCGGTCTTCTCTACTTCTTCATCCCCGCGACTTCAGTCAAGTCAGCATCGTGACATCATCCAATTCAAAGACTTAAAAGTAAATAGATCCCAAGAGATGAGTTCGCATCATTCCAGTCTCATTCCTCCTTTTTTGCCTTTTTGCTTCTCCCTTTTGTCTTGTCCCTTTCCCCATTCCACATTTCCCATTCCCTTTCCCCATTTCCATTTCCATTCCGTTCTGTTTTGTTGCCTGCACGACTGTTCGTCTCAAGTGACATTGCTGCCAAGGATCATCTCATAATGTGGCAAACGCTTAACTTCAGCTGTCTAGAAACCCTTCCCCTCGGCTGTCTTCCCCGCAAACCATATACCCATCTCCCCACCTACACCACCCTATGTATGTGTGTTCGCAATGGGGCACTGACGGATTGGTTGAGTCGATGTTCTTAGCTCTATACTCCAGGCTCCGGACTGTGGGATCTGAGCGTGGAGCTCTCCTCCACAAGCAGCGGTCCTCGCGTCGGTATTCACCGCTTCCAGCCACTTGACATTTTTACAATCTCGTATCCATGTCAATTTTGCGGTTTTGGTTGCTCACAAGTGTGTGTTCTATTCTCCGGAGTCCGCACGCCCTTTCCTGCCTTCATTGTCTTTTGGCATGGAGCGAAAGGAAACAAGCGTCTGAAATACTAGCCATAAATAGTCGTTGACTACTTTGGCCATATGCCCAATGCCCATGCACCCAAATGGTATATACCCGTGCTAAAAATATAGGTACTATATGCCAATACACTTGGTCACCTCATACAAGTTGATCTCGACATGTATGTACGTCTGCTTGACCGACCGCCAAAATATGCTCATCTTTTAAACGAGAAATCTCTATTTACACGGTCAAAAATGCGTATTTTTTTAAATTTGTTGGCATATGATATAGTATGGTGAGTATGGCAACATAAAATGTTTTAAAGTTTTTATTAAAATTTTTATGACAGGTTACTAACTTATTCAATAGTAGGTAGTCCAAGTGAAGATTTCGGGGGCAACGGACAGGCGAACAGGCAGACACGCTTATATCGATTGTTGCTGATCAAGAAAATATATACTTTATAGGGTCTTTACATATTGAAGAGATGTCTCCTTCAATGCGTTTCACAAGAATATATTTATCATTAGACATTATCGGGCGCATCAGATTAATGAATGGTGAGTTAGTTACATGCTAAAGATTGTTATAAACTTACAATCAATCGGTCAATTTCGGAATGAAAAAAAAAAGAAAACGGATTATAACCATGTAAAAAAAATTGTCGTAACTTTTTCGGTTAATTGGTTAATTGGTTAATTGGAGTGTGGTTAATTTATTTAATTTGAAGGAAATAATTCGAGGACTAGGAAAAATATACAAACTGTAAAATTTCTTAATCCGAAGCAAAAATATTTGATAAAGCTTACTTTGCTTCACCAAGCCCTTTTAATATACATGGCTTTCTCTATAAAGTTTTTTTAAACTTAAATTTCTTAAAATGATCTTCTTATAAACACAATGACCATTAATAAACATGTTATTCTTTGCATGCGATTTTATCCGCTTTTTAATTAAATAAGTTTAATGATGCGAATAGTTAGATTTCAGATTATACACATATCGGATACTCGGTAGAGTATTTCAAATTGAAATTTTTTGTTTTGTATTTTTAAATACAAATGAGTTTCCGCCTTATAAAAATTGTCAGCCTTAAAGAAAACAAGAAAGGAAAGCTAACTTCGAGCAGAGCCGAAGTTGATATACCGTTTTAGTTAAGTAACAGCATATTTATTTCGAATCGGAGATGTCTTCTTCTCTGCGTTTCACACTTTTAACAAAAATTGTAATACACTTTGCAAGGGTATAAAAAGGACGAAGGTTTTTGTTAATAAATGTGTTTTAAGTGGTTGATCTTGCGACTCTGCACGCCCCAATCCAAGTAAGCACCGAACATACTCCCAACGAAAAATCTTAAACAATAAGTCTCTGCTGTTTACCGTTTGCAGGTTTCAGTGTCGTTATAGCCGACTCTGTAAAGTTTAAAGACGCTCTACAGTCTGTAAGACTTCGATCTCCTAAAAAATCTGAATTTTTGGGGGAAATTGCCAAAATCAAGATAAGTGTTGGATTAATGTAATTAAGTTTTTAAGTTAAAAAGCCATGACTTTTTGAAAATATGAGATTAAAAACCCCAATTTAATTGGCGAAAATATTGTTTTACCACCTTAAATAAATTGAATAAAATTATTTCGAGTATTCCTAATAAAAATGGACCAAACAGCCTCAAGCATCTTTAAAAATAGCAAGGTTGCGCTATTTCCGATCGTTGAGTTATATGGCAGCTATAAGATATAGTCGGCCGATCCTTACAAAATTTGGCAGATCGGATAAGATTGCGCAAAATGGAATTTGTACCAAGTTCCATCTATCTTACACATTTGAAATTTGGCAAATCGGATTAGATTGCCCAAAATAAAATCTGTACCAAGTCTCAAACTACTTCTAATTAAACAAGAAAGGAAAGCTAACTTCGGGCGGAGCCGAAGTTGATATACCCTTGCAGTTCAGTCGCAGTCCGCTAGGTGGCGCCACGCATCTTATATTATTAAATATATAGCGGATCGTATATAGTCGGCCGATCCTTATGAAAATTGGCAGATCAGATTGTTTTTCCCAACATAGAATCTGTACCAAATCCCATCTTTCTAACTTAAAAAGCACCAAAGTTATGCCAATTTCGATCGTTCTATGACAGCTATAGGATATAGTCGGCCGATCCTTATGAAATTTTGTACATAAGATATTTTGATCAAACATAACATGTGTGTAAAGTCCCAACCCTCTAACTTAAAAAACACCAAAGTTATGGCAGTTCCGATCAATCAGTTATATGGCAGCTATAGGATATAGTCGGCCGATCCCGGCCGTTCCGACTTATGTACTACCTGCAAGGAAAAGAAGGATGTGTGCAAAGTTTCAACTTGATAGCTTTAAAACTGAGAGACTAGTTTGCGTAGAAACCGACAGACAGACGGACAGACGGACATGCTTATATCGACTCAGGAGGTGATCCTGATCAAGAATATATATACTTTATAGGGTCGGAGATGTCTCCTTCACTGCGTTGCACACTTTTGACCAAAATTATAATACCCTCTGCAAGGGTATAAAAAATACTATAGTTATGCCAATTCTGATCGTTCTATGACAGCTATACGATATAGTCTGTCGAGCCGTATGAAAATTTTTAGATGATCCTGATCAAAAATATATATATTTTATAGGGTCGGAGATGTCTCCTTCACCCGTCCATTGCATTGCACACTTTCGACCAATATTATAACACCCTCTTTAAGGGTAAAAATAGAAAGGAAAGCTACCTTCGGGCGGGACCGATTTTGGGAACCGAGGGCGCAGAAACTGACAGACAGACGCTAGTATCGACTTAAAGGGGTGATGCTGATCAAAAATAAATATTGTATATTTTATATATTTGATAAAGTATTTATGTACTTTATAGTGCCGAAACTTTCTCCAGCGTTGTACACTCTGGACCAAAATTTTAATAACGTCACAAGAGTGTCATTCTGAGAAAGGAGTCAATACCTCAAACTATTTTAATATATTAACAAGAAAGGAAAGCTAACTTCGGGCGGAGCCGAAGTTGATACACCCTTGCAGTTCAGTCGCAGTCCGCTAGGTGGCGCCACGCATCTTATATTATTAGATATATAGAAGATCGTATATAGTCGGCCGATCCTTATGAAATTTGGCAAATCAGATTACTTTGTCCAAAATAGAATCTGTACCAAGTCCCATCTTTCTAACTTAAAAAACATCAAAGTTATGCCAATTCCGATCGTTCTATGACAGCTATAGGATATAGTCGGCCGATCCTTATGAAATTTTGTACATAAGATATGTTGGTCTAATATAACATGTGTGGTAAGTCCCAACCCTCTATCTTAATTATATAAATATATAGTTATATGGCAGCTATAGGATATAGTCGACCGATCCCGGCCGTTCCGACTTATATACTACCTGCAAGGAAAAAAAGGATGTGGGCAAAGTTTCAACTCGATAGCTCTAAAACTGAGAGACTAGTTTGCGTAGAAACCGACAGACAGACGGACAGACGGACATGCTCATATCGACTCAGGAGGTGATCCTGATCAAGAATATATATACTTTATAGGGTCGGAGATGTCTCCTTCACTGCGTTGCACACTTTTGACCAAAATTATAATACCCTCTGCAAGGGTATAACAAGAAAGAAAAGCTAACTTTGGACAGAGCCGAAGTTGATATACCCTTGCAGTTAGGTAGCATTATTATTAGATATATATCGGATCGTATATACTTGGCCGATCCTTATGAGAATTTCACCATCGAATCTATTTCCAATAAAAATGCTGGAAACAGCCCCATGCATCTATAAAAATAGGCAGATTAGTCTGCCCAAAATGGAACCAGTAGAAAGGGACATCATTCTAGCTTCAAAAACCACAAAGTTATGCCAATGCCGATCGTTCACTTATAAAAAGGTATAGGATATAGTCAGCCGATCATTATGAAATTTGGCAAATCGGATACTTTGCCGAATATGGAATCTGTACCAAGTCCCAACTCTTTAATTAAAAAACACCAAAGTTATGGCTTTTCGGATCAATCAGTTATATGGCAGCCTTAAGATATAGACGACCGATCCCGGCTGTTACGACTTATGCCTGCAAACAATAGAAAGAAGTGTGTAAAGTTTCAACTCGATAGCTTTAAAACAAAGAGACTAGTTTGCGTAAAAAAAGGACAGACAGACAGACGCACAGATGGACATACTCATATCGACTTAGGAGGTGATCCTGATCAAGAATATATATACTTTATAGGGTTGGAGATGTCTCCTTCACTGGTTACACAATTTTGACCAAAATTATAATTTAGGCTATTATTATACCCTCTGCAAGGGTATAAAAGTAGCCTTCAGCCACGTCAGATTTCAGCGCTATAACGTTTAGAAAGTAAAGTTATTTTGGCTTGTTAAGCAATTTTGACTTACAATATCCAAGAAATAATGCTAAAAATTAATCTTTAATTAAAATTGGTATTTTTGTATTTGGCGTATGTAATTTAGGGAAATATCTATAAATTTATGTGGGGAGCCATATGGACTACACTTACATCGTTGATTTAAAGATCATAAACTCAATAAAGTTCAAACGAAGTGAAATGAAAAGGTCTTGAGTTTGTGTCCCTTTTTCTGCAAAGTTTCGTCGGTTCACACGCCACTTCATTAAAAATCAATTGTCTATCTTATTCGAAATATGGGAGAGTTGGCGTGTTGTTTGAGTGACACTATTAAATATATTTTCACAATTACAGGTCGTTTCTGTGAAATCCATTCGACATAGTCGAGGGAACTTGAAAAAATGGTTTAGATTGTTCGGCTATTTATTATCTTCAGAACTGACAAAGTGGGCAGACACCAGCCGTTCTGTCTTTTACCTGTAACAGAAGGAAAGGTGTGCATGTGTTACAGATCGATGACCTAAGAACAGACGGACAGACACGGACTGCGACTAGCGATGAAGGGTCAGATGTGTCGCCTCCAGTGCGTTGTGCACACCTCTAAGAATTGCCTACCAAGATCGAAATTTGTACCGCGATGCTGATGAAACCGCAGCTGTTTTTATCAATAATGTGAACCGAAGTTCATATATGCATGTATATGTATATACATATACATATGTAGGTACAAGAAAGTATGCATGGGTGCTGGTGTTCATTTGAAAGGCTTTGTAATTGGCACAGTGTCAGTGCGTACTAGTCGTGTGTGCGCCAGAGTGTGTAATTTGTCCATAAGTAGCCTCCAAACCCCAAGCCCTTGAACGCTGAAACCTCAAACCCTCGAACACCTATATCAAACCTAATGCCGCTGTGACCAATGGGTGGTCATTTATATAAAGGGGAGGGTGGGCAGCAAGCATCGAGCAGCTGCCAGCGCACATTGGTTGGGGGACGCCGTCAAATCCAGCAACATTCGGCGTGTCACGCCTCCTCGTGAAATGCTTGGATTCACACACACAAAGCACACATATATGTATGTACCTAGCATATAACAAATACACCAACAGATACACGCAGCCGGGGCGGGGAGACACTTTGGAAGGCGTTTCCGATTAAAAATCCCATCAAATTCAATCTGAACACATTTAAAACTATGTCCGTTCGTAGGGGCACATGTAGACCTATATATCTGGACGTTCTCCAACTCACCAGCGACGCACCTACCAAGAGCACCAACCAAAAGTCACATCAAAGGCCTTCAGCTTCGCCGTCGTCAATGTCCATCAGAAATGGTGGAGCATATCGAGACTCAATTCGAAAGTGTTCATGTTCGACAGATCATAAATAATACAATCCGTATCAACAAAAAAAAGTAAAGTATTACCAATGCCGAACACTAATGGAGAATGGAAAAAGAAGAACGAAGGAGAAGCAAAGAGTGTAATTACTCAAGTTAATTTACAATTTTTTTAGTCCCATAATCCTAACGATGAAGATATTCCCATTTCCATGTCGAGCTGAAACCTATTAAGAAATGTGTATGTATAAAATTAACTTGTCAAATGAACCGATTTAAAATTTATAAAAATGACAACCTAGGAGCCTCCCAAAAAATGATTTTTTTTTCACTTCTTTAATTTTCCCCCCCAAAAAATGTCCAGTGGTTTTCAATGTTGACATATTTATTGTTAATGAAAACTTAAATCATGATATACAGTACACAATCGTTTCGTATGGAGCAATACTATTTCTCGGGAGCATTAACATTTTTTTAACTTACGATCTACATGTAGCTGCTTACGGTTGTGGAGCTTTTCGTACACTTCGGATATGTTTCAGTAAAGCTTGCATGCGGTTAGTACTTCCAGCGTCGCAGTTTATTTAGAGGTTACAAAAAAAATTACTTAGAACTATTTAATATATGTTTGTATAATCTACTTGTTATAAATATCAATACTTCGTTGTGCACCCACCAAAAAGCAGGAACCCACCTATTGCCTGCTTCTCGTTGACCAATCTGCACAGATCGTCAGCAAAAATAACTGAGATCCTACGCACACACACTCTCACACTCTTTGCACGGTGCTGCTGCACTGAGGAACAGATTAAACACTATACACATAGATGCTGCATTACTGTAAACATACATACATTCACAAAAAAAAAAAGGTTTATATAACACATTTGTGAGCAGAAAAAGCTAAATTCCCGGATCAAGTCAGAGTTGTAATACCTGGGGTACAGGGCGGCGGCGGCGGTGTTTGAGAGCTGCCAGCCATTTAATGACCTATATTCGGCTAATGCCTTCTATTTCCACTTCCGATGGCCGCCCCTCTTAAGACGTCCTTAAAAAATAAGAACTAAGAACAAAAATAAAAAATAAAAAAAAAACATTTGACTAAGAAGCTCCGCCATAATTTATACCGATATAGCTGCGTTGCTTGACGCCGGTGACGTCTTTGGCGGCTGCTGTTGATGGTGTCGGTCGAGTGTTAGATGACTCAGGTGCAAGTGATGTTCCGGTTGCTGGGGCTGGTGGGAGTGCTGGTACTTTTGCTGCTGTTGCGTCTTGAGCAAAATCGAGCGGTACATTTCGGAGAGCAGGCTCCACATTGGCGGCGACCCGCCCAGTGGCTCCACGGGTGATCCAACCGACGGCAATGCGAACGTGGTGGGTGGCTGAGCGGCGGCTGCTGCCGCTGCGGCGGCAAACATCTGTGTCTGCAGCAGTCGGATATGGTGCTGCTCGTCAATTTTTAGCAACGGCAGTGGGGGCGGTAGGAGCCGTCGGCCAGACAGGTCTATGCTGTCAACTTCCAGCTCCATGCTGCTCTCCGCGCCGAGACCAGGAATAGAGGTGGCGGCAGCAGTGTCAGTGGCATTGACAGATGTGGAACTTGCCGAATTGGACGCGTTGCTGTCGTGTCGCTTGCGTTTTCCCAGCAGCCTGTCCATGGAGAAAGAGCCTCCACTGGGGCTACCCGATCGCTTCTCCAGCTCAAATTCCTTATTATGTAATAGCTTCTCGCGACTGTGCTCCTTTTCCGAATCTGGCTGCTGGTCTGGGTCATGCTCCCACTCTCGGTCCCGGCGCTTGTGCAAGCTGAAGTCCAGCGGCTGGTCGGGCTTGTCCTCATCGCCATTACTGCTGCTGCAGCTTGCCAGGCTAAGACTGCAATGCATCTCTTCATCTTGATCGTGGTCCTGGTCGTTATCCTCTTCGCAAGATGCAGTCGAGCTTGAACTGTTTGCCTGTATCTCTACGTATTCGAAGCCAGCCCCGTCGCCTCCATCTGCCTCCGCATCGATAGGTGCCTCTGACTCTGCATCAGGCAGCTCCAGACAGCCGGAAAGAATGTTCAGGCCGGGCAGTCGGCCCTGGCCGCCGAACATGACGAACGAGGACTGGGTGTGTTGCGGGTGATGCGGTGGCAGCAAGCCAGGGAAAGCTACAGGAAGGTGGCCGGCAGCTGCGGCGGCTCCTGTACCAAACACAGGAAACTGCTGGGCCGTGCGGCCGTCGTGCGGTGAGATCTTGCGCCGGATGTGCGGCGAGTGCAGCTTGGGGTTCGGATTGGCACTGTGGCGGTTTCTGGAGCGACGCGAGCTAAAAACCATGTTGCAGCCCTCGACCGTGCACTTGTGCATTTCCCGCAGGTGCACCGCCGAAAAGTGGATTTTGAGGGCGCCTTTGTCGCAGAAAGTTTTGAAGCAGATTGAGCACTGGACGCGCTTCTTTCCCGTCGACGGATTGATGAACTGGCCGGCCAGGTTGATGGGCGGCGAGCCCCAGCGCTTCAGCTTGGATATTCCGCCAGATGAGATTCCACCCGAGCCAGATCCCGATCCGGTCGACCCTCCTGGCGAGCTGGCTGGCGAGGAGGCGCTGCCCTTTGTGTTGGTATGCTGGACATGAGGATGTGCGTGCGGATGTGGACCATGGGCGAGCAGATAAGCGGGCGACACGAACGGATTCATCATATGCTCCATGCTATCCGGCCTAGCTTTGGCGTTTTGTGCTGAAAAGATATGACGGAAAAAAGGAGTTGTTAGAAGTGTCAATCAGGGAGTCACTCACTCGATCAATCAGCAATCTCAAACTAATGCCAGGCACCAGGGGTGTCTGTGTGCCTCACTAAGTTGTGCAACTCCCGTTTCCCACTGCCTACTGACCACTACTTGTAAGAAAACTTCCTGGAAGCTACGTTATCACCAAGTCAAACAGCCCCCTTTTCCGAAAGTGCCTACACTCTAACCTCCGTCAAACTAGAACTTATTCTGGAGGCCACACGGCTTCTGGGGTGGACTTTCGCGGTAGAATGTGTGTTTCGTGAGTGGTTCATAACAAAACGACAGATTAGCGCAAGAGTAGTCACAGGTCGGTCGGCCGGTAGCGAAAAGCTTAAAAAGTTACAACTTTAGTATTCCACAGACACATACCTTCAAGTTTTCAAAAGACATCAGTTGTAAACACCCTACACTAACTATCGCTACATTGCGGTAACAAAAATTCAATCGAAGATGGCTGCAGTGAAAATGACAAGGAAGCAACGCCGTCCACATTATTGAAGCGTTCTTGAAAAACCCATAAAGATGATTTGGCTAAGGGAGACAAAGAAATAACTAAAATGCCCACCGACAAACCCACTTGGCAACCAGTTTGTCCTAACTCTAAGTGAAGCGAGATTCGAGCAAGTCGGATGGCATGAAGAGATACACACCACACTCGTCGTGTAAGCAAAGGTTTCTCATTTGTATAAGCAAAATCGTTTACAGCTTTTAGGTCTTTTGGCAATTAAAATCGCCTCTGACAACGACAGCGGCGACGACATGTGGCGATGCCGTCAGATTCATTTCATTTTATTCCATTCGAGTCCATTCTGCCCAATACCATCCGATCTAGCGGCTTGGCCGTGTACTTTATTGTTGCATTCGTGCTACCGTAATTTTGAGCACCCCACATAAGATGGGAATGCCAAGAGGGGTAGGGGGTCTGGGGTGAGGGAGCTCCAACTGGGGACAATTGTTGGATTCGACATTTGGCAGTAACATGCGGATGACGATGATGATCGTGTGTGATGTCGTGGCCGGCTATCTGGCATCGATCTTAAAAGTCGGACATACTCGCTTGCCCAATGTCAGCAAAACCCCACAACTACACAGATGGAAGGGCACACATCTGCGATTAAGATACACGGCCACTAAAACTAAAAACACTCTCGCAGACCAGCTCCGCCAGACTAGAGCCAGGCGACGGAGATGGAGATGGCGGGCTTTTATAGAGCTCATTAGTAACGATAACAACAATGGCATTAAAATGACTGTAAGTACACGGGGAAAATCCACTGTCGAGTACTGAAACAGCTGTACATTCTTTTAGCGGCGGATTTGAATTGTTTGGGACAGCTAGTCGGCCTATCGTTCCACTAAATCTTATCAAATGCTTTCCTATTGCGAATAAACAAATCCTCGAGCCGCCCTGTCTGACCGGCAAGTTGGCGTTCCACCGCACTTACGGGCTACTTACTACCAACTTTAAATACAAACTTATCGGGTTAAAATAGTCGAGTAAGCCAGTCCCCCACTTGAACTGTTTTTTGTCCCAGTGTATCGATGGACCGACCCAGGTGATGCATGTACACGGGTAATTATTTTTGTCAAGCACATAAATGCAGACGGGGGAAAACCAATCACATGATTTGATGGTTCGGACGAATCTTTTTTTTTGTGATGTTTTTATTGTTATTATCGGCACCGTTGACAGCAGCCAACTACCAGAAGCTCGGGTAACAAAATGTTGAATTACCCTGAGAAAGAGCGAGGAATTCCGGAGCCCAGAAGTCTCAGGCACAGCGTTAGAACCGCGTTCACTTTGCCTTCTCTTATTGCTGTTAGAGTTCCCCGCAACGGAGGAAGCGCATTATAATAAAAGCGGCGGCAATGGCAGCCGTGGCTTCAGAGAAGCTGTTCGGCAGTGAGGGTACTGGTCAGTGGGGGGCGGGAAAGTTGTTTCCGCGAGAACCCCTGAAGCCACTTGGTTCGAGCTTTACCCCGAAAAGCAGCTTTCGATTGGAAAGTATTTCTCTTTCTAGGCCGAAAACGCCATCACCTTGAAGGTTAACCCTGATTGACGTCAGCTGCCACACGTCCAATCTATATGTCAATAACTATTCACTCCATTCATCTGCCATCGATTGGAGACATAATCTGAACAATCGTTGGGGTTTTGGGGCTATGCGACACAAATTGCGTTTAAATTGCGCAACAGCGCAACACGACTACCGACGGCAAATCGAACTCGAAAAACTTGAATTTGGTTTCCACTTACCTTTAATGAAAATTAAAGACAATACACTTTTTATTTGGAGTAACTCCTATGGCTTGTATAAACTTCACTTTAATAGAACTTCGAATGGATACAATCGAAATGTCACAGCGCTTCCATATAAAAAAAAATTAGTTTATCGAATTACAGTCGCAGCAGTTCACTTCCATGAGCCCGAGCCGATTTTTTTCAGGTTTGTCTAAAGCTGGGCTCTATTCTAGAGCATCGTTGGCGATATTACAAAAGTTTGCCGTCGTTCGCTTTAAGAGATGACCACTCACACTCATACAACACAAGAAGCGACGGGACCGAGATTCGGATTAGGATGCGGACACGAGTGCGGTATGTGTACGGTACACGGTGTACGGTGTACGGAATGAGGAGTGTGGTGTGTGGCGGCTAAGCAGAGACACGAGAGAACCACTTCTTCGGAAGACGTGGGTGACAATGATTGTCGCTGTGTCGGCGACGAGGTTACGAGGCAGCAGCGGCAGCGACTGCTGCTCCGTCGCAGTCAGCGGGCAGAAAAATGTAACAGCGACGACAAATGCGACGCACAGGCAAATACTCGCACTCACACGCTCACGGACACTAACACAAACTCGATTCGGGGTGGGTGACACTTTGGTCTCGCTCGCTCCCGTAAGAGACACGCAGTGTTGGACAAATTCAACGCAACTGCCCCACAATTGTCTACCTGAAAACGAGGAGTCGATGGCACTGCTATGGTGCTGTAGTGAGTGCTAATGTGTTTGTGTGTGTGTGGAGAGAGGACAGGAATGAGTCGGCAGTGGCGGTGTGAGAGAGCGAGCTATTGGAATTGGAATTGGCCTTCCCTGAAGCGGCTGGCTGTGACATATTGTCGCGATGGGTCACTAAGAGAGCCAGAGGAAGAGCAAGCGAGAGGGCGTGCGCGAGAACCCATATCTGGCGTCCTGCTCGCTCTGCCCAGTAGCGCTTCGGGCGACTCCGTCTGGCACGGAGTCGGCAAAGCAGTTCATGGCGAAGAGAGAATGGTTTGCTCTTAATTCTCTTAGCCTTCATATGAATCGGTTAATTTTTGATGCGTCCGAATAGAGACGCCTATATGCAAGCGCGTTCAGTTATTGCCGGCCCGCTTGCACACTGTCGTTGGAATGGACGTAACCGAAGTGGGTTGACATGCGACACATGTATTTGTGTTGCTGACCACACAAAACTCTCAAAACTGCTCTGACGCACATCAACGACAACCAAACGGAGCGCTCCTTTGGTCGTGTAAGTGCGAGTGTGTCGCCTACAGCAAGTTTGTGTGTGACAGAGCCGAAACGAGTGGCTAGGATGCCGAATGAAATAGCAATGGCCAGCACCAGCACCTAGCTTGTCGCCGCAGCGGCGCAGCCCGCATATGCCATATGTGTGTACATACGTACATAGTTCCACGTCCGCTGCCGGCGGCCAGAGGTCCACTGTCCATTGCCCGCTACCCAGTACTCCGTTGCCCGTTTCCGACTCCACCCTTTCCCTGCATCGTTATATGTTTTGTTATTGTCGTCACACGCTGCTTATTGCTGTTCGGTTCACGTCTTTTTAAATTTTGTCATTTAATGTCTTGTCCGTCGCGAACTGTTTGTTGGAGAGAGAGAGGGATCCGCGACCCCGAGCGCTCTGTCCGTCTTTTTCTGGCACACAAAAATATTTATTTCGGCCAGATTCGATTGCCAGAGTGGTGTGTGTCAGTGTGTGTGCCTCTCTCTTGCTTTACTGGCTGCAGATATGGATTGCGATTGCGCCACAATCGACTCGACAGTGTGTGCGTGTGCCGCACGCCTGTGTGGGTGCATCGATGTCACACAGAGCTCGACACTTTGGAGGCGATTGGACTTCTACCGTCGTCCTGCACCAATGGAATTCAAGCATTCAGCTGGTGACAAAGGTCCCGAGGAGACGCCGACGTCGCCAACGTAGTCGTCGTGTATTTGTCGCTGCGCTGTTCCACATTTTTAGCTCCTGTTCAGGTTCCAAGTTTCTCACTCCCCGTTTCATTTCCCCTTGTCCATGTTCGCTTCGCTCCTCGCCACCTTCGCCATCCGCGTCACCATTCTTTTAGTTTATGTAAATCGTAAAAACATATACACATACAAACATATACAAAACAGTTATACATTGATGTACGTATGTATGCTCCTTGATAATCATGGAGATGTACATATGTACATATTTATGTGGCCACTTACACTATGTAGGTATTAAAGTATGTATGTACCTACTTATGTACATATATATACATAGGTACATACCTGATGGTTCTGTTGTTTTTCTTTTGCCTACTCCGCCTGTTCATTGTCCTTTTGTCCTTTTCATTGCATGTAATTACGGTCCGTGATTCCCTCGAAATTCGTTCTTATGTATTTATTGTAAAGTAAATATACATATATACGCAAACATTGTATATACATACGTACATACATACGTATCAAAATACAGATAGCGAGAGAAGGTCAGCGGCCCCCATAGCCTCCCATGGGAACGCCCTTGGGTATAACTATTGTTAAATATGTTGATATCTTGCGATTTTTACGGGCTCAGAATAACTTAAGCTCACTTTTATTCTCATATTTGCATAAATAACGTTTCATTTGAAGATCCCCCACCTTAATATAATGACATATTAATAAGGAAAAACTTAAAAAAAATTATGTAAACTTGTAAAAATAATTGGCTTTTTATGGGTAAAACTTGCAACATAAAAATATTGAAAAAAAAAACATGATACATTAGAGTAATAACGGGTCAAATTTATAATTTCCAAACACTTCCTCAAATAGGCAGATTTGGTTAGGTAGAGGTGGCGATGCGGGTGGCCAGTCATTCGCACCCACTTGAGCTGATAGGGCTCCATGTGATACCGTACCTAGTCACCGCGCTGGGATCTCGGTGAGATCTGTTGTGTTTGTAAGTGTAACGGCATCGAAGAAAAATTGGCTTAAAATAGATAACATAGGAAATATAAAAGACTACGATGAATTTGACAAATTTTATAAGCAATTGGTTTATTAAAAAGCTTTGTACTTTAGCACATATTTATAGAAATATGTATGAATATTGAATAAACTAGAACTAAAAGGATTTCATAGCTTTTTAATAATCAAATCCCAAAGCTTTTACTTTTGAATTTTTTAGTATTGTTACTTGTATCACAGGCCAACAGCAAAAAATCTCCACGCTTAATTTTACCTGCTCCATAATCTTTAGGCTCCCCTGAACCAAAGTCCAGAACAAACATAGGTTCTATCACCCACAGTTTCCGCGGTACACCTAAGAGAAGAAATTGATCAAATTTTACCATATATTGAATTATGTAGGCAGTGTAATAGCGATGACCATCATTGTTTCTAGTACATATCATTTTGGAAATGTATGTGTACCAACTAAAATTGAAAAATGGTATCTAGCAGTTACCATATCTTTGGAATACGCATCCAAAGTTGAAATCTCCGATTTTCTACATTAAATTTTGGTCTTCTATGATTTTTTCTCAAACATTTTTCTATGGAAGATTTTTATTTTCTTATTGAAATCAGTAGATCTTACCATATTTTAATTTTGGATTCAAGGAAAAACTCGAAATAATTTTATTGAATTTGTTATAGGTGGTTAAACAATATTTTCGTAAATTAAATTGGAGTTTTTAATCTCATATTTTCAAAAAGTCATGGCTATCTAAAACTGTTTCTATGTTCAAAACGTATCTATTGTTCAACTTGTTTTGTAAAAGCTTACAGAAATTGTAGACAGCCATGACTTTTTGAAAATATGAGATTAAAAACTCCAATTTAATTGACGAAAATATTGTTTAACCACCTATAATAAATTATACAAAATTATTTCGAGTTTTTCCTTAAATCCAAAATTAAAACATGGTATGATCTACTGATTTCAATAAGAAAATAAAAATCTTCCATAGAAAAATGTTTGGGGAAAAATCATAGAAGACCAAAAATTAATGTAGAAAATCTGAGATTTCAACTTTGGATGAGTATTCCAAAGATATGGTAACTGCTAGATACCATTTTTTAATTTTAGTTGGTACACATACATTTCCAAAATGATATGTACTAGAAACAATGATGGTCATCGCCATTACACGGCCTACATAATTCAATATATGGTAAAATTTGATCAATTTCTTCTCTTAGGTGTACCGCGGAAACTGTGGGTGATAGAACCTATGTTTGTTCTGGACTTTGGTTCAGGGGAGCCTAAAGGTTATGGAGCAGGTAAAATTATGCGTGGAGGAAAAAAAAAGTTGGAAATTGTCGGCCTGCGTATTTAGTTACGTATATTGCCAAAAAATTTTAGAATTGAGTCAAATATGTATGTACATACAGTTGCGAAGAAAATCGCACTTCGGGAAAATTCTGTTTGAGAAAAAAAAAATTTTTTTTACAATTCGGTTAATGGTTAATTTATTAAAATTAAATTTTTTTTATGACGTTTAATGTTTCTACTAATTGAAAACAATCTTACTGGTAGTCAAATTTATTTCAAAATATTTAATTTCATTATTAATTTTTATACAAATTTCCGTTATGGGGGGAAATTACAGAAAAATTTTTAATTTTTCAAAAATAAATTTTGTTTGTTCAGAAGGTGCTTTAGGGTCTTAAAAATAATATACCGAATGATGGAATACGGCAAAAGTGTCCGAGTGCCCAAGTTTTTCATTCAGCGGTAACGCCTCTCAGGTCCCATATGAAATTTTCATATGATTTTTAGTACTTAAAACTTTAAACGCGTTTTTCACAAAACCACTTTTTCTGAGCTCGCCGAAAACATAACTAGAGCAAATCTACCGATCCACGTGAATATTTGACAGTAGCTTATAAATATCTATCTCCACGGAGCTACGTAGGGTTTTTTATTTTGAATGGTTCATTTTTGGTTAACGACGATTTTATGAGAAAATCCTACGTAGCTAGTGAGCTACGTAGTGAGTGTCATATGACAACTAAAAAATTTTGGTTTTTTCTTCCGGGTAAAAAATTAAAGAGTCTACGTCTTCGGCCATCGACAAGCTTTCAAAAGTAGGAGCCTTGGGGCATACGCTGGGCAGCCGCCATTTTTAAATATTTTTTATTGAAAAAATCACATTGTATACTCTTTTATTATTGCTATAAGACCTACCTTACGTATTTTCGATTGATTCTTTTATTCAGCCAAAATTAATTCCCAGAAATATTCCAATTTTTTTTTTGTGCTACTGTGATTTCCCCCCTTGAAGGAACGAAAAAAAAGAGCACCACTTCAACTTTGCTTATGGAATCATACAAATTTTCCTTTATACATATGTAGAAGTAACCAATTCAATAGCGTTTTATTTCGATATTCCGGTACAAAAATGCAAAAATAATATAAATATTCGACGCTGCAAGCATTAAGCTGTGAAAAAACCTAATATACTTAAAAATGTACATACATATGTACATATGTATATAGAAAAAAAACTTGTGGAGTAAGTTTGGTAAAATTTTCGAAGAAAATACTGTAATAAGCTCATAACTATAGGAAAAACTTAAAAAATTTGTGCCAAAATTATATTTGACCTCTATTGAAGTCAATACTGATAATGTTCTGCTTCATAAAATTTGTTATACAATAATAAAAATTGTCTCATTTCCAATTGTTATAAAGTCTTACAATTCTAAAAATGTATTTAGTGTGTCTCTAAAGTTAAAATGGTGAGTACGGTGAGCGTTTAAACACCGCTTGTGCTAGTGGTGATATTTTAATTATGGTAGCTAAACTATGTATATTGTTTAAGGATATGTGACTGACAATCAAACTACACTTTATCTAAAATTTAAGATCAATTCTGTAGTTTGCTAGTTATTTCACTGTAAGCTAAAGAAAATATTCGGCTGTACACAGTATTTTTTGGACATACATACATATACGTAAAATACCTAATTACTAAATTAATTAAAATACTTAATACTTCATTAATTCTAATTGAATTTCGTAAAATTTACGGATAAAAAATTTCTAGCTTTATACCTGTAGTCGCTATAGTTAAATTCTCTAAATTTCGAGTAATTTAAGTTGTGGGAAAAACCATAACTGTATATTTCATCTGAATCTGCTAAATTACCAGAGCTAAAATAGTTGCAATTGATGTAGTGGGCCCATCCTTATGAATTTTTTTCGAAAAGGGCAGCGCTCATGGGAATTTTATACACGGTACTCGCAGAGGTCAGGGTATATTTCATTCATTCGTATGTATGCGTGGATATCAAAGTTTATAAGAGATACAGCTATAAGATTTAGCATATAGACTTCTATAATACAAACGCAGTTCAAGTTGGCTTAAAATTTTTGGCAGATTTCTGTAGCGCCAGTTCAGGGAACTTTTAAAAAAAAAAATTGAAAAAGCTTGGCTAATGGGCTCGATGGCTAATTTAAATCTGAAAAATTCACACAAGCCAGACCATTTCGAGAGGAGTTATGCAGTTTTTATTTTGCTTCCCAACTAGTTTTTTTCAGTTGTTTGTTGAAAAACATAAATTGAGCTACCAAATGTTAAAAGGTAAGTTACGTCAAAAATCTTTTATAGTGCGTAAAAGGGAAGAGCACAGGGTATAATTTAGTCGAGAAACTGGACTATAGTCAAAATTTGTTTTTTAAGAAATTTATTTTATAATGAAATTTTTATTAGGATGGGCCAGGTATCCAATATATATATAATATAAATCGTTACTTAATTGCAAGGGTAACAAACATGCTTTCTTTCTTGTTTGTCTTTCTTTTTTCTAAAATTTAAGTGCTTTGTTCATTATTTTTTGAGAAATTAATATTATCATTCGCCTTCAAATGTCAAATGCCTTCCTGTTTCGATACGGAAATCAGAAATTAAATATAAAAAAATGTATTGCATGGGAATCTATCCTAAGGGAGTCCTCCTTTTTAGGTCATTAATTGACTGTACTTGCTCAAGAATGCTTGGGGCGTGGATGTTGATTGTATATGATTTAGAGAACAAAATCGAAAAAATGTAATTAAATATGAGATGCGACTCATTTGCCTGGGTTGAAGGCGAGCATGAAACTAGATCGAGCGACCGCCTTCCCATGGGCATGGCCTTAACTTGGCCGAGTTCGCATTCAGGTCCGGCGTTTTGTGTTAGCCAAGAATCGTTCGTAATCGATGTTGCTTCGAAGTTATTAATGGATTTTTAATATCGTTTGTGTCGGCGTAAATTGTATTTAAAAAAAATGAGGGAGAGCGATCAAAAACGAAAATCTGAAACGATTTATTGACACGAAGTCAAGTACGCACCGCAGCGGTCATGGGAGAAATGTATCACATGCAATCCGGTGTCTGATCTATGTGCCTCGTACTGCCGTCAAAGCAACGCACTCCACAGGGCCTCTGTCCCAATCCACTTCACTCTACTTCACTTCACCTTGCCGAGAACGACAAAATGTAAAAAATGATTGATCGACTTATACTTGGACCTCGGATTCGGGTACAAAGGGCGCCGTGCCATGCGGTGCCGTGTTAATAAAGAACTTTACACATCCAGTCCATGGAATAGCATTGGATGAGCTCTGTCTTTGGAGCGATTGTCGATTCCCCGATACCCTGATTCCGATTCCAACCGAGCGAAGATGACGGCGGCGGCGACAGCAACGATAATCGCTATAATATGATAGCAATTATTTATTAAATCTGGACAGGAGATTGGAAGCGGGAATGACAAGAAAGACATTCCCATGCTTGATTAATGAAAGCAATTCGCCATACAATGGAAGAGAAAGGAAAAACGAAAGTGTTGACTAGCATTGACCAACTGCAGGGGGCGATACAGCGATAGGCCCTGGAATATTATGGGGAAATGGGAGTGGAGAAAAGGAGGAGGAGGAGGAATTCTTCTTATTGACTTTTCAAACAGGGCTTGCACAACCACACCGAAGCAATAGCCCAAGTTCCCAACGCCAATCAGACACTATTAAAACTACACAGGTCTTTACTAACTTTTTTTAAAGCTTTTACTATAGACCATTTCTGAATTCTTAAGTTTATATTGTCAAGTGGTAGTATGAGATGTAAAGCATGCATTTTGCCTTTGTGGCATAAATTAATCGTAATATAATTGACTTTTGTGCTGCTATTTTTAGTTTAGAAGATATGGACTACAGATTGGGCTTGCGCCCATTATTGTGAGCAAGCATGTACATCATAATTACATAACTGAACGATGGAAAAGAAAAAGTCTGACTATGTGCGTTGAAAAATACCTCAGAAAATTCGTCCATATTTTGTCTAAAGATAAGTGTTCTGATACGGAATACATTGCTTTTTCATGCTCTCGGTGGTGGTGGTGTAATAATCGCGCAGCGCCCTTGACAATTCCTCAATGAATATGAGAGGTTCACGCGGCATTTCTTAGGCACTCGGCTATTACACAATCGCGGACTCAGGTAGGCAGGACTAAATTGGGAAAGGGTGAACAGGGGTAAGTGTGGAAAGGGAGGAAAGAGGTCATGGAACGGGAACAAGAACGAGAGCGGGAGCGGTTTCCTTTGTCGATACGCCGTTGTTGGTCGCGACAGACGGTTACCATGAATATGGCACATTATGTACCTAATAATTAAGTGAAAGGGATACAATGGCTTCATGAGAACTTTGCTAACCGGGCGATAAAACCCCTACTCGCCGAAAGGGTTTCGTTTTGCTTCCAACATGTCGTCGAAAATTTTATAATGGCCCCTTATATAAATCCATGCCAACTGCGAGACTCGCCCACTGTAGAATGGATCGTTTTTTTTGTTTTACCATAGGCAGTCAGACGAGGAACGAGCAGGACAACGAGGAGAGACGAATGGCAGCTAAATGCCATTGCCGCCAGAGAGCACAGAAGGTCGATTAGCAAGTTCGACCTTAAACGGAGCCGCTCAATTTTTGGGGCTCAGAGGTTCCATCATAAACAGCCTCGAGTTTAAATTGCCCAAGATCGGTAGCGGAGGTGGCGGCGGCGGAAAACAGGTACCGGCATGCAACTCGTATGTATACCTGTGACCGCCCGCTTGACGACAACAACGTCACGCACATGTGATAGTGTAGGGTGACTGGGCGTCTATTTAAAACATCAATTTATCAAATTCAGTACGTGGGCAAGCCTGAATCAAATTGCTGCCCCATGTTTCAGCCCCATGGTTTCAAAACTGTGAGAGCATCATTGGTCTGACCAAATAGCCGAACAATTTGGTGTTCTTGACGGTGAACCATGGCCGATTGGGAGTGTAATCATGCCAACTGCCTTCTATTATTTTTATGAGAACGATCGATCCTAACAGACAGACCCCATTTGAAAGATAAATTTTTTATGGAATAGGTGAAACGTAGATTTTTAATAATTCCATTAATGAACGATTTAATACCAGTAACCGGTAACCGTTCTTTAATAATCGGCAACCGTCAAAAAAAAAATTCTGTTATTAACATTTTAGGATTAAAATGGAAAGAGACAAAATTTTTGGGCTCGATGAAATTTTAAGGTCTGTTATGGCATTTTGCAACAATCTGTAACGTGCCAGGTTTAAGATATAGTCGACCGATGCCGGTCGTTGCGACTTATATACTGCGTTTGAAGTCGATAGCATTAAAACTGAGAGACTAGTTAGAGCAGAATATGAAATATAATTGTCTTTTAAATTGAGCAACTTATCGTTTTTATACCCTTGCAGAAGGTAATTTAATTTTGGTGAAAAGTGTGCAATGCAGTGACGTGAACTCTCCGACCCTACAAAGTATATATACTCTTGATCAGGATCACCTACTTTGACGATAAATGCATAATCATGCAAACAGCCTGTCTGGCATAACTTTGGAGTTTTTTTAAGTTTAAAAGATGGGACTTGGTACAGATTCCATTTTGGGCATCTTAATCCAAATCTGCCCAATTTCATAAGGATCGGCCGACTATATCTTATAGCTGCCATATAACTGAACGATCGGAAATGGCACAACCTTCCTATTTTTTAAGATCCTTGGGGCTGTTTTAAACATTTTTATTAGAAAATTGATTTGGTAGTGAAATTCTGATAAGGATCGGCCAACTTTATACGATCCGATATATACATATTATTATTAGCTGCTACTTAACTGCAAGGGTATATAAACTTCGGCTTCGCCCGAAGTTAGCTTTCCTCTCTTGTTGTTGCCAATACCTTTACAAGAAACTAATGTTAAGAAAATAATTTACTGTTTGACTCTAGAAGTTATATAGCTAGCCGATCCGAAATGGCATATTACCAACTTATGACTTTTCGGATCAGCCAACAATATCCGTTTAGCCACTAAAAATCAGGTTTTGTTCTCACAAAGTTTTATTTACTTTTCTTGATTTACTTTTATAATAGTAATAATTAATAAAATGCTCCCTAGGCAATGCATTGTAGATCCTTATTTGGTGACGTCGTATCGCTTAGTGTATAGATTTCTCCCTTCTGAAAACTAATATGGAGGATGCTTTTTGGCTACAATGCGCATCAATTATTCCATCATTACAACAGACTCTCGAATAATAGCAAACCACTAGCAGCAGTGGCAACAAAGGAGTCTTCTTAGTTATTCTCGGAGATTTTTGAGAGCCTTTGTTCTGGAGATGATGGGATCGAATGAAGACTGTTGTTTAATATTGAATATTAGGCCCAAATTTTTGCAGATGTTTTCTAGAGATTAGCCATCGAACTGACTCCGATACAGTTCGATCGCATTTCCAGGCATTCAGGAACTTCGGGGATTTTTATACTCTTGCAGAGTGTATTATAATTTTGGTCAAAAGTGTGCAACGCAGTGAAGGAGACATCTTTGACCCTATAAAGTATATATATTTTTAATCAGGATCACCGCCTGAGTCGATATAAGCCCGTCTGCCTGTTTCTACGCAAACTAGTCTCTCTCTAGGCCAAAATATCTTCTGTACAAAATTTCATAAGGATCGGCCGACTATATCCTATAGCTGTCATAGAACGATATTAATTGGTAAAACTTTGGTGTTTTTTAAGCTTAATAATGGGACTTTCTGAAAACACCAAAGTTATGGCATTTCCGATCAATCAGTTATATGGTAGCTATAGGACATAGTCGACCGATCAAAATTTCATAAGGATCGGCGACTATATCCTATAGCTGTCATAGAACGATCGAAATTGGCATAACTTTGGTGTTTTTTTAAGTTAGAAATATGGGATTTGGTACAGATTCTATTTTGGAAAAAACAATCTGATCTGCCAATTTTCATAAGGATAGGCCGACTATATACGAGCCGCTATATATCTAATAATATAAGATGCGTGGCGCCACCTAGCGGACTGCGACTGAACTGCTAGGGTCCGCCCGAAGTTAGCTTTCCATTCTAGTTGATCGTTCAGTTATATGGCAGCTATAGGATATAGCCGATCCTTATGAAATTTGGCAAATCAGATTATTTTGTCCAAAATAGAATCTGTACAAAGTCCCATCTTTCTAACTTAAAAAACACAAATGTTGTGCCAATTCCGATCGTTCTATGACAACTATAGGATATAGTCAGCCGATCCTTATGAAATTTTGTACATAATTTTGGTCAAATATAACAAGTGCGGAAAGTCCCAACCCTCTAACTTAAAAAACACCAAAGTTATGGCATTTCCGATCAATCAGTTATATGGTAGCTATAGGACATAGTCGACCGATTCCGGCCGTTCCGACTTATATACTATCTGCAAGGAAAAAAAGGATGTGTGCAAAGTTTCAACTCGATAGCTCTTAAACTGAGAGACTAGTTTGCGTAAAAACTGACAGACAGACGGACAAACAGACAGACGGACAGACAGACAGACGGACATGCTTATATCGACTCAGGAGATGATCCTGATCAAGACTATATATACTTTATAGGGTCAAAGATGTCTCCTTCACTGCGTTGCACATTTTTGACCAAAATGCAAGGGTATAAGGACAACAGAATCCTTTCAGGGAATTATTTTTTAGCATCGCTAACACAAGCAATGAAGCCACACCCATACTAAATATTATGGGTGGGTATATATTTGGAGGTATATGGGTGTGTGAGATGACGACCACACATCAAGTAATAATTATACATTTTTTGGGGTAGGTTTTCTGCAGATTTCTGTTTGTGTGTGCGAGAAAGACTCTGGGGTATGTTTAATGTTCGTATGTCGGCACAAACTATTAAAGGACATTAAGGGTTCTACCCTAGTGGGCACGACTCTGTATTTGTATGACAAGCCCTCACAGATTCAGCGGCATTTAGGCTCGGGAACCAATTTTCCAGCCTCCATGATAGAGACATGTACCGGATAGCAACCCCGTTTCCCATTGCACTAGGGCTTCTATCTGGGGATTATAAATGCGGTGTGGCTTACATTTTTTAATTATGCATTGTGACATGGCAGAGAACTAGACTTTGATTCACATCATGAGTAAAATCCGAGGGAGTGAACAAAAATGGCGCGGAGAAATGAAAATACATCAGCCAATAGCTCCGTGGATTCTGCAGAACGAAAAAAAATTGAAATGATTCGTACCAGGAAACACATTTAGCAAAATTGTAGACTTAAATATATTTATACCCTTGCAGAGGGTATTATAATTTTGGTCAAAGTGTGCAATGCAGTGAAAGAGACATCTCCGACCCTATAAAGTATATCACTGTGGACGGATGTCCACGAGGTGACGACCTGCATGCCTAAGCGTGCGCGAGGAAACTATATATAGCCGAAGAATTAAAAATTGTCTGTAGGCAACCGATCTAAATGAATTATACACCAATCGAAAGGTATTGTATATTCTTGATCAGGATCACCTGAGTCGATACAAGCATGTCCGTCTGTCTGTCTGTCCGTCTGTCTGTCAGTTTCTACGCAAACTAGTCTCTCAGTTTTAGAGCTATCGAGTTGAAACTTTGCACACGTCCTTCTTTTCCTTGCAGGTAGTATATAAGTCGGAACAGCCGGGATCGGTCGACTATGTCATATAGCTGGCATATAACTGATTGATCGGAAATGCCATAACTTTGGTGTTTTTTAAGTTAGAGGGTTGGGACTTTCCGCACTTGTTATATTTGTTATATATATACCAAAATATCGTATGTACAAAATTTCATAAGGATCGGCTGACTATATCCTATAGCTGTCATAGAACGATCGGAATTGGCATAACTTTGGTGTTTTTTAAGTTAGAAAGATGGGACTTGGTACAGATTTCTCTTTGGGCAAAATAATTCAATATGCCAAATTTCATAAGGATCGGCCGACTTTATACGATCCGCTATATATCTAATAATATAAGATGCGTGGCGCCACCTAGCGGACTGCCACTCAACTGCAAGGCTATATCAACTTCGGCTCCGCCCGAAGTTAGCTTTCCTTTCTTGTTTTTTTTAAATTATTCAATTAAAAAAAAAGTATTCGTAAATAAGTTATTTGTTGATTCGTAATAATTAATAATTTATAAACGATTTTTCATGTGATTCCAAATTTAAAGGCTTTTGTTTGTGACTCTTTTTTTCTGGAAATAAATTGTATTCAAAGCATTGGGCCTAGTCTGACATATTCTGAATATGACATATATGTATGTTCACGATTCACAGAACTAGTAATAAATAAGTATTAACTTTGTGTTTTAAGTTTTACATATGCATAATTATAGGTAGATGGAAGCTTAATCTATTTGGTTTGAAGTTGCGCAATGATCGTTCTTAATTGTTTGGTTATATACAAATATATTTATATCCTTGCTGCTTTGTTGGTGATTTAAAAATAATTTTATATCCTTGCAAATTATTAATATCTATGACCTATGAGACCTATGAAAGGATGGAGATTTGCAACGATTGAATAGATAAAGACTGCATTGCTGGATAAGTTAGTTTGACAGGGACAACATAAAAATTGACCAATAAATAAATATATTGCTTAATAATACCAAGTAACCGTCTTTTTTAACACACCTCAAAAGCATGGTACATTCTAATATTCAACTCCTATCATAAATCATTACTTATTGAACTTCCTCGGAGAAATCATTCAGATCAAAACTTCATATTTCTAAAATTTTTGTTGTCAAAACTTTTACTACTGATAGATATTAGTACTTCCTTATAGTTTTACGGCCATATTCCTTTATATGGCCAGAACAGAACGTTTATTGTTATTTTTTTCACAGGTTAGGTTTTAGCCTAGTTATTAAAAAAAATTATTAATAATTATTCAAAAAATATTTTTTTGTATAAGTGTGTGTCAAACTCACGATTGCGAACGGTACCCTATTCAGGTGTCAATAAAATTTTCTTTGACAGGAGCACTCATTTTTTGTTCTTTTTTTAGTAAAAAGCAATCCACTTCATTTTAGAGAAAATTACCATATAATTTATCCGACAGAATAACAAGCTATGATAAAGAGACAAGAATTTCGGTCTCGAACGTTCCACGGAAATAGTGTGTGAAAAAATTGGCCATTTATCAGCCAGTAAATGCATGGCTAATCTCTCTCTTTTTTATTACATGTTCAATGTCGCCGAAAAAATTAAATTTTGTAGATAAGTTATTGTGGAAAGTCCCAACTCTTAAAAAACATCAAAGATCAATCAGTTATATGGCACCTTATATACTGCCTGCAAACAAAAGAAGGATGTGTGCAAATTAAATCTGCTTTAAATCTGAGAGTCTAGTTTGCGTAGAAACAGACAGACGGAGCTGCTCATATCGACTCAGGAGGTGATCCTGTTCAAGAATATATATAAATTATAGGGGCGGAGATGTCTCCTTCACTGAGTTGCACACTTTTGACCAAAATTATTATACTCTCTACAAGGGTATAATAGTAACGAAAACAAAAACCAGCACTTAATGGCTCAAAATAAGAAAAAAACATACTTGTCAGTTTCGGTTCAAATAATCCAAAAGAAAAGACAAAATATGACCAAAACTGTTTAAATTCCTTAACAGGAGATATTTTAAATAATATTGATAAAAGAAATTAAAATATTCCTTCCTGTTTTCTGTTCCACTGAATGAATTATTTATTGATTAACAATCATTCCCAATTTAATTTCCATTATAAATATATTTTTAGCGATTGGATTCAGGTGCATGTGCAGAGTGCATGATCCTTCATTAAATTTATGAATAAATGCGCAACTGATTTTTAAATTTATGTTAAATTATATGTTATATAACAAATTCATTCTCATCCCTTATGTGTGCTTGTTTTCTATTGGCCACTGTGCTAACATATGACGTCAACCCTATTCAGATATGTTAATCCGCCAAGAACGGGTATATTCTTGTACGGAATAATATTTATACCCCTTGCTTTCAATGAATAATTATAGTTTTAAATATTAAAAAAAAAAAACGAACATAACGTTCTGAATGAGAGCAGAGATTAAATTATAGACAATTTAAGCATACTTTTTATACCCTTGCAGAGGGTATTATAATATTAGTCAAAAGTGTGAAAAAACGCATTTATTGATATAATTGAATAATTGGAAGTGCCAAATCTTACTTTTTTCAAAGTTCATATTATTCAAAATTGGTCTGATACAAAAATTCTTTTGAGTATCATTTAACTATATCCGATATTTGCAATATATCTCCGATGCGATGTATATCATGACATGTAGACCTCCATTTAAGTGCAAAAGGTATATCAATTTCGGCTGGGACCGGAGCTAGCTTTCCTTTCTTGTTATCCTTTCTTTGTGTCTTTCGTTTGTTTTATGCCTCAATGACAGTTGGTGGCTTGAAGTCAATGATAACCGGGCTGAACAATTTTTTGAGGGCAGGGAGGAAAGAAAGCCCACCCATCGAGCTTGAAACATCCTGCCGCTGGGAAGTCTGAAACTCTGCGATTTGCCGAACGCAAAGCAATCAGATCAGACCGGCTTTTTGTGGCAGGTGGGGAGCCGTATTCTTATCCGCATCTCTACTTGCAGGACATGGCTAGTAAGCCAACAAAGCTCACCGTCCACCGTTCATCGTATATGGCCACTGACCACTGGCCCCAGTCTACATTCGAGTCCTCTCTTTGCCCCTTTGTTTACCCCATCCTAGAGTATCCCATATATTCACCGAGTGCCGTTACTTTTGTTGCCTGTTTTCGTTGTTCGTAGATTGTGATGCGATTGTTTTCAAAATCGAATGAAGATGGTGTCGAGCGATAGCTGCCGCCTGGTGACTAAAGTTCCGTCCCCATTGACTGAGTTGGGTTGAGTTACCCTTCTCCGTATCCTCCCGCCGCCTATGACGCCTGCCCCAGCCACCACCTCCATGCCGCAGTCTGGACCAACAAAAGCCGTAAAAATTGCGGATTACAATCGCGGATTTCCATCGCACAATTGTTTATTATTGCAGCTCCATTCCCCCCGGTGTGCTTTCCGTGCCGTTTTTATTTCCCGCTTGCCTTTTGCGGCACTTACCGCGATATTTAGCTGTCCCCCTGCTTCCGCCAATATTTTCCCGGCTTGTTCATAGAGACAGCCGCAACGACAAAGAACAACGAATATGACTACAATGACGCGGGTTCATTTCTTGCTCGTGGCTTGATATACCCTGCCCTCTCAGACGAACAGGGTATACCAGGCACGCACAATGGCCCAGAGAAGTTATGATACGACAACTCCGTCGAATCATAAACTTGTTGATGTAAAAACCTAAAGTAATAGTTTTTTTGATAAGACTTTTGGGATTATTAAAAAAATAAAATTTGAAAGCCTTTTTGTCATCTTAAGCAGGGTAAAGGAAAAAAATATTGTAAGGTAGTACATTTTCAATCTGATTTTGAATTCCTCGCAGATTATGTCATACCCAACTCTTTAATTTCTTAAAGATTAATTACTTTAATAATTAATCTAAATAGCTAAATAAGAGTTTAGTTTTAACAATTAAGTAAATTTAAAAATTTAAAAAATGATACAAAATCTAAAAAAAGGATAAACCGACAGTAATACCATTAAAAGTATAAAAAGACTCTTTATATTGTATATTGTAAACAAATTTAAAGGGTACAAATATTATCGCAACATGTAAAGCCTGCTTTTCTCTCCCTGTTTGTTGGGTTTTTTATGCCTGTTTCACGCGAAAAAACATTTGTATCTGTCAGTGGGCGAACCGCCCACCCAAGGGTATTACGGATATCACTCTCTCATCTAAGACTTCTTTTAGACAAAAAGGAACTCCTTCCGTTTGCCCGTTGTTTGCTTTGCTTTTCTTGCTGACTGGCCGACTCCCCGAGACTGAGATTCCTAAATTTGCTAATTTGTGAACTTTTCTGTCCGTTACAATTCGCTACGCTCTGTGCTTTGCGCCCTTGTCTTGTTTGTCATTGGGTATGAGATTCGCGTGTCCTTTTTGGTGGCCCTTCTGTCTCTGGTCTCTGATCGCTTCCCCCATTCGAGTGTTTGTCGTTTTTTATTCCTTGTTGTTTCTTTAGTCATCGGTACATCCATTCGCCTCGGGTTCTCGTGCATTTCGAGTACATTAGACAGCTCATTTTTGTTTTGGCCACTTTTTACCCCCCCTTAACAAATCACTTTAGGACGATAACATCTTAATTTGTGGGCCAATAATAAAAATAAACATTTCGCCTATTCACTCCAGAATCGGAGAATAATAATTTAATTATTAAATGTGTTAACATGAAAATTGAGAGACCTTTGGTTTCGTTCGTGTATAAATAGAAAGTCGAAAAAGCTTATATCGACTCAGAAAGGGATCCTGGTCAAGAATATCGGAATATAGGGTCGGATCTCCTTCAGCTCCTTGCAAACTTTTAACCAATTTTATAATACCCTCTGCAAGGGTTTGCAAATTTTTTAGGTTTTCTTTTAATTAAATTAAAAAACAAGAAAGGAAAGCTAACTTCGGGCGGAGCCGAAGTTGATATACCCTTGTAGTTAGGTAGCAGCTTCTATTATTATATATATATCGGATTTTGACCACTTCTTACCCCGATCTGTGTAAGAATTTCACCATTGGATCAAATATCACTGCGCTATACACTTTTAACCAACATTATAATACCCTCTTCAAGGGTATAAAAAATACCACTTTCTTGGATTTTAATTACTGATACTTATATAAAATTGCTCATGTGTTCAAAAAAATTCTCTTTTTATGTTTTATTTAGCAAAGTATTACGGATTTTTTAGATAGCCATGACTTCTTGCAACAATGAGATTAGACTCCAATTTAATTTGCGAAAATATAGCTTACGTAACTTTAATAAATTTAAAAAAAAATTTCCAAGTTTTTCCTTAAAGGAAAAAAAAATGTATTCATTCATTCATAGAAAAATTGTTGGGGATAAATCATAGAATTACATATATAAATGTCTAAAATTTGGAATACCTTTTAAAATTGATACCTACTTAAAAAAATGATGGCCAACGCAATTATACGGCCTACATAATTCAATATATTTGATCAACTTCTTCTCTGAGGTATCCTCGGATAGAAGTTAAGTTAGTGACTTGGTTCCGGCGAGAGTAAAATGTTGTGATGTAAGTTAAATTATGCGAGGAGTAAAGGAGAAAAAATTGGATTTTATCGGCCTGTAAATTTATAAATTGAATTCTCATTTAATAATGCAACCATCAAATATTATTCTTTTCAATTCTATTGAGAAAAAATAAAAGTAAAGCGAGTTAACGCGCCTGCCTCGCGCGCGTTTAAGATAATATCATATATGAATATTGTTGACGAAAAAATTCCATATATGTAGGTTCATTAAAAATTTCACATTAAAACAATTCTTACTCGATATTTATACCCTTGCATATGGTATTATAATTTTGGTCAAAAGTATGCAACGCAGTGAAGGAGACATCTCCGACCCTATGAAGTATACATATATATTCTTGATCAGGATCACCTTCTGAGTCGATATGAGCATGTCCGTCTGACCGTCGGTCTGCCTCTCTGTTTCTACGCGAACTAGTCTCAAATTAGTTTTAAAACTATCGACTCCAAACCTTTGTTGTTTTTAATGTTGAAGGTTGAGCCTTTTTACATGTTCTATTTTTTGCCAATTCATCCGATTTACCAAACTTTATAAGGATCTGACGACTATATTCTTTTGCTGCCTTATAACTAAACGATCAGAAATTTTATTTTGTATGCTTAAAGAATTTTACAAAATTTTAGAAAAAGAGTTGATCAAATTTCAGTAATAAACATCCCTAAATTAAAAAAATCCCTGTTTTAAAATTGTAGTGCAATAAGCGGGACACACAAACAAATTGCCGGACGGACAAATTTGTCCAATTGATCAATTGGAAAATGCTGTAAAATATGCACGCTTTATTTCTAAAATAACTTCTAAACGGAGAATTTGATCGGGATGTTTGAGATACCAAAAAACGCATATAAATATAATGTGATTAAAGAAAAATATTTTGTTCCTGTAACTCGCTTTACTTTTATTTTGTCTCAATAGAATTGACAAGAACAATATTTGATGGTTGCATTATTAAATGCGAATTCAATTTATAAATTTACAGGCCGATAAAATCCAATTTTTACTCCTTTACTCCTCGCATAATTTAACTTACATCACAACATTTTACTCTCGCCGGAACCAAGTCACAAACTTAACTTCTATCCGAGGATACCTCAGAGAAGAAGTTGATCAAATATATTGATTTATGTAGGCCGGTATTTTACCTTGTCAAGAGGTTTTTTTAATTTAATAATACTTATACATATATAAAATATATTCAATTTTTTGTCTATTTATTTATTGCCTATTTATCTTGAAGATTGTGTATTAATTACACTGTGCGACAAAAACAAAAAAACGAAATACACTTGGGAAACGAGATAGTGTATGTTGTTAATCTGGTCGAAGAGAACTCAAAAATATTTTTTTTGTATTTTTGGAACCCTCCAATGTTTATTTATTTAAAAAAACCGTTTTTCGGGACTTTTATGCGCTTAAAAATTCATGAACGCGTTTTTTTCCACCGATTTCAAAATTTTCGGTGTTTTTAAATAGTTAAATGTTGTAGCTTTTGAAAAAAAAATATATCTTCGATTTTGTTGAACAAAAAGGACAAAATTTTTACACCTGAAACTGAAGTTTTCGACTTTTATTCGTGTTTTTCGGATTTTGAAGCCAGTTTTTCGGTACAACTTACAAAAATTCGTCCATTTTTGATACATATCAATGTTGTCTCATTCATTCTGAATAAAACGAGACAAATTTAATCAAAAAATAATGAAAATTGGTGAAGTTATAACGCTTTTCCCAAAAAAAGTCAACTCAACCTAGCGAGCGCTTCGGAGGAACAATGTGTATAAAAATAAGAGTATATTGCTTTCTTCTGACAAAAATTCTGTCATTTATGCCACATATTAATATTGTCTCATTAATACTGAATAAAACGAGACAAATTTCATCAAAAAACAAGAAAGGAAAGCTAACTTCGGGCGGAGCCGAAGTTTATATACCCTTGCAGTTCAGTCGCAGTCCGCTAGATGGCGCCACGCATCTTATATTATTAGATATGTAGCGGATCGTATATAGTCGGCCGATCCTTATGAAAATTGGCAGATCAGATTGTTTTTCCCAAAATAGAATCTGTACCAAATCCCATCTTTCTAACTTAAAAAACACCAAAGTTATGCCAATTTCGATCGTTCTATGACAGCTATAGGATATAGTCGGCCGATCCTTATGAAATTTTGTACACAAGATATTTTGGTCAAATATAACATGTGTGGAAAGTCCCAACCCTCTAACTTAAAAAACACCAAAGTTATGGCATTTCCGATCAATCAGTTATATGGCAGCTATAGGATATAGTCGACCGATCCCGGCCGTTCCGACTTATATACTGCCTGCAAAGGAAAGAAGGGTGTGTGCAAAGTTTCAACTCGATAGCTTTAAAACTGAGAGACTAGTTTGCGTAGAAACGGACAGACGGACAGACGGACAGACGGACATGCTCATATCAACTCAGGAGGTGATCCTGATCAAGAATATATATACTTTATAGGGTCGGAGATGTCTCCTTCACTGCGTTGCACACTTTTGACCAAAATTATAATACCCTCTGCAAGGGTATAATTATGAAAATTGGTGAAGTTATAACGCTTTTCCTACAAAGAGTCAATTCAACCGTGCGCTCCGGAGTACCTGTGTGTATAAGACAGGAATAGGCTCCATGGTTTTATTGACTTTTTTTGGGAAAAGCGTTATAACTTCAAGAATTTTCATTATTTTTTTATGAAATTTGTCTCGTTTTATTCAGAATTAATGAGTCAACATTGATATGTATCAAAAATGGCCGAATTTTTGTAAGTTGTACCGAAAAACTGGCATAAAAATCCGAAAAACACGAATAAAAGTCGAAAACTTCAGTTTCAGGTGTCCGAAAAACACGAATAAAAGTCGAAAACTTCAGTTTCAGGTGTAAAAATTTTGTCCTTTTTGTTCAACAAAATCGAAGATATATTTTTTTTTCAAAAGCTACAACATTTAACTACTGAAAAACAGCGAAAATTTTGAAATCGGTTGAAAAAAACGCGTTCAGGAATTTTTAAGCGCAAAAAAGTCCCGAAAAACGTTTTTTTTTAAATAAATAAAAATTGGAGGGTTCCAAAAATATAAAAAAAATATATTTTTTAGTTCTCTTCGACCAAATTAACAACCTACACTATCTCGTTTCACAAGTGTTTTTTCACTGTCGCACCGTGTTATTGACCATTAAAAATGTTGGGTGAAATGAAACCATCTATCCAATTTTCACAAAATGGACTTTTATAAAAATGCTTTTCTCCCGAAAGGCACCAATAAAGTTAAAAAAGCAAAAGAAGTGCGCGTTAATTAAGATGTGAATCCTAATAAATATAAATGAAATCTTTCAATGTAAACTTGTTAGTGCCCGTCTCTCCAAGCTCAACGTCTGCCCCATACAGATAGGTCTATGATACTTCTGACTGTCTGCCTGAGTTCTGTTAAGATACGAATGGGGCTTAAAAGTAAGGAGTAACTTTCATAAGTCGAAATTATTTAATGAGCATGAAAATTGCGGGGAAGCGCAAGCATAACAAAGTCAGCATCGCAACGCCCTCAATTATTCTTTAATTTTTTCATTCGAAAGTTCAACCCCAACTGAACGACATCATAGCGCGACAAATAGATAACCTCAGGTAAAAATTAATAAATATCCTCCCCGTCTGTGGGTCCATCTGTCCGACGAGCTCCTTCCGCCGTCACTCCCTCCCATCCGTAAGTCGACTGAGCAAAATTGTCGAAAATGCCTCAGGGGGCAAAGACAAAGTCTGTTTCGTGGAAAGGGGGGAAAAAACCGAAGCAAAACAAAGAAAATACAGATGGATAACGATGAATGGCTGCGGACAAAAAAGAGGGAGAGGGGCAGGAGGAGCAGTAGCGGGCCCTGTTGTTTTTCTTGTAATCAAAAGCGTTTTTATTGTTTAACAATTAAATTGCTGGAAAAGGCATCATTAGCAGCCGTGAGTCGCGAGACCGGGTCGCGCAACCGCCAACTGGCAAAGAGCAAAGGTAAGAGCCATGAAAAGAGCAGTAAGAACTCCATATCCATTCGAAGCTGATTTTGCTTTGTCCTGGAAGAGGAGCTTTGGGAGCAGAACAAAGGAAAATTTTAAGGCACAAGGCAAGTAAATAAAAACACTGTTTGTGTATCCCACGGTAATGGGTCGTAGTCGGCAGACCCAGCCAGCAACACATCGGAACACACAAACTGATAAATGTATTCAAGAGAAACACCATGCCTCATAATTAAAATTTGACTTTCCTATCTTCTTTCCAATTAAAAGATTTTTTTCAAGTGCAGAGAAGTAGAACTAAAGTTTTCTTTCTATTAGACGGGAGAAGCTGATGCGCCAGACATTAAAGGGCAGAGAACAGGGAGCCAAATTCTGTGGTATGGGGTCTCAGCTTCAGGGTCTTCGTCCAGGATGGGGTTAGGTTTTCTCAACGTATTACGGGGAATCAATTTCGTGTGGGGAAAAGCAAATTATGAGGAAGCTGCGTCACCGCTGCCGGCAGCGACGACCTTCTAGCCTAAACTTTTGTACAAACAGTTGTTTAAATATCTAACAAACACGAAGGGTTAAATTCATAATATGGCCAAATTAGATACAGACGGGAGAAGCAACTGCGGAATACCATAATAGAATGGCTTAACCCTTTTGCCGTTTCCCCCGTGCCACTCTGTCTCTGCTTCCTTACCTCCACCCATCTTCATACCGAAACAGGAATCCAAGTCCATGCTACGCTAATGAATTCCCAAAATGAATTTCTCCCTTCTCCGGATGGAAACTGTAATACCTATTATTTTTGAATGCAAAAAAAAAAATGAAAGCGAGCGGTTCCAAGTTCTTTGTCCCCCTGGATCCAATTAGCTATTTGCTCGTCTAGGTGGAATTGTCGCCTTCTGATTTTATTAATTCTTCTGGCTCAAAAATATTCTTTAATTTTTTTTCATTTCTGAGTGAATATAATTCAATTCAATTTTTTTACACGATATATGGCTATATTTGGAGAGTATATAGAAATTTTTTTGTTAAGAAATAACTATTATTTAACCCGTGACGGGCAGTCGGCCGGAGTCGCTTGAAAAATTATTATCTTGCGGTGCGTAAAATCTGGCCTTACAGTGTTATCGGAAATAAAAAAATTTAATTGATTTACTTAAAATATGAGATTCTTGTGCGGATGAACGAAACCATTTTGAAAAATATGCAATTTTGAATTTTTGGCGCGGTTGTAATGACCTCCGACATTTTTACATAAAAATTAGCCCATTATTGCCCGTAAAAATGGTAAAAAAAAATTTAAAAACAAGAAAGGAAAGCTAACTTCGGGCGGAGCCGAAGTTGATATACCCTTGCAGTTCAGTGGCAGTCCGCTAGGTGGCGCCACGCATCTTATATTATTAGATATATAGCGGATCGTATATAGTCGGCCGATCCTTATGAAAATTGGCAGATCAGATTGTTTTTCCCAAAATAGAATCTGTACCAAATCCCATCTTTCTAACTTAAAAAACACCAAAGTTATGCTGATTTCGATCGTTGTATGACAGCTATTGGATATAGTCGGCCGATCCTTATGAAATTTTGTACATAAGATATTTTGGTCAAATATACCATGTGTGGAAAGTCCCACCCCTCTAACTTAAAAAACCAAAGTTATGGCATTTCCGATCAATCAGTTATATGGCAGCTTAGGATATAGTCGACCGATCCCGGCCGTTCCGACTTATATACTGCCTGCAAAGGAAAGAAGGATGTGTGCCAAGTTTCAACTCGATAGCTCTAAAACTGAGAGACTAGTTTGCGTAGAAACGGACAGACGGACCGACGGACAGACGGACAGACGGACATGCTTATATCGACTCAGGAGGTGATCCTGATCAAGAATATATATACTTTATAGGGTCGGAGATGTCTCCTTCACTGCGTTGCACACTTTTGACCAAAATTATAATACCCTCTGCAAGGGTATAAAAAAAAAGCGTTCGTTCATCCGCAAGTATTTATTGTATTAAAGATGTGTGAAAAATTTTATTTAGATCCGAGCATTACTTTTTGAGTTACGTTACGCACATACTTGAAAAAGTTGTTTTGAGAAAAACGCGTCTAAAGTTTTAAAAGCAATTGAAAGTACATATATGGATAGAAAGAAAGTAGAAAATCGGTATCTCAGCAAGTTTTAGTCCGATCGAAATAAACCTTTCACAGGATATTCGTGAGATAATGTTCCATTATATAAAAAATTTCAGAAACAAGGTGTGCAACGCAGTCAAGGACACATCTTCGACACTATAAAGTATACATATATTCTTGATAAGGATCAATGCCTGAGTCGATATGAGCATGTCCGTCTGTCTGTCTGTTTCTACGCAAACTAGTCTCTCAGTTTTAAAGCTATCGAGTTGAAACTTTGCACACATCCTTCTTTTGTTTGCAGTCAGTTTTTAAGTCGGATCGGTCGACTATATCGGTTAGCTTTCCTTTCTTGTTATACCCTTGCAGAGGGTACTATGATTTTGGTCAAAAGTGTGCAACGCAGTAAAGGAGACATCTCCGATTCTATAAAGTATATATATTCTTAAGTATATATATACTATAGCTGCCATATAACAGATTGATCGGAAATACCATAACTTCGTTATTTTTCAAGATAGAAGGATAGGAGTTTCAATGGATTCCCCTTTGGGCAAAATAATTCGATATGCTTAATTTAATAACGATCGGCCGACTATATACGATCCGCTATATATCTAATAATATAAGATGCGTGACGCCACCTAGCGGACTGCAACTCAACTGCAAAAGTATATCAACTTCGGCTGCGCCCGAAGTTAGCTTTCCTTTCTTGTTTTTTTTTATTTTAGGCGTCACATTGGTTTTTCAAACCAATAGGTATATGTGTTCCCTTATCGCCACGCCAATTGACCACCTTTACGAACTGTGGAGTGTAATAGATGCGGTTGAATCGGCACTAAAGGAGAGATTACACTTTTATTTGTGTCCAGCCCACCCCCAGGCTAATAAATTTGAACATGCACATAAATGTGTGTGTCGAAGTTCTGTTCACAAAAAATGAGCTTTTGACACGAGAACATACATTATAAGCTGTACTTAATTGTGTTGTTCTCGGGATGCTTCTATGTTTATTCATACGTACATATGTATGTATGAATGTGCCAACAGAAAAATGCGTGACTGACTGATAATGAGTGTTTTGTTACACTCCCGCACGATGCTTTTGCATTTGGTCCTTGGCCCTTGGCTCTTAATCCTTGGTCCTTTTCTTCTTTCTCCTTACACCACCTGGCAATTTCATCAAGACTAATAGCGACGTCAATTGAATAAGCCCCAGTTTCGTAAAAACTCCTCTATGGCAAGTGTTAATAATTTAAACGCTTTAAAGACGTTTTGTACGCTGTTAAAATTGTTGTAAATTTTGTTATTTTTATACCCTTGCAGAGGGTATTACTATGTTGGTCAAAAATGTGCAACGCAGTGAATGAGACATCTCCGACCCTAAAAGTATATATATTCTTGATCAGGATCACCTCGTGAGTCGATAATCATCTCCGTCTGTCCGTCTGTCTCTTTTTACGCAAAGTAGTCTCTCAATTCTATAGCTATCGAGTTGAAACTTTGCACACATCCTTCTTTTGTTTGCAGGCAGTAATTAGTCGGAACGGCCAGGATCGGTCGACTATATCCAATAGCTGCCATATAACTGGTTGATCGGAAGTGCTATATCCTATAGCTGTCATAGAAGATCGGAATTGGCATAACTTTGGTGTTTTTTTAGTTAGAAAGATGGGACTTGGTATAGATTCCATTTTGGGATGTTCCGACCGATCGGCCGACTACATGCTATAGCTGCCATATACCTGAACGATCGGAATTGGCATAACTTTGGCGTTTTTAATCTGGAATGATTCGACTTTTTACTGATTTATTTGGGCAATCGAATCCGATCTGACAATATTCAAAAGGATCGTCCGACTATATTTTATAGCCGCCATATAACTGAACGATTATTATTTATTACTATTTAAATATATTACGTAATCTATTATGTATCTGACACATATTTACATCATTATTTATTTCTGTTGAAATCAATAAAGTTTTAAAACACTTTCTAGCTCCGAAAGTTTTAACCCTTTTAGTCGAAATGTAATTTTGAAGAGCTTGGGAGGTGCGATTTGCATTTTTGTGATATTATAGTTCATTGTAAAATTTAATTTTATTAAATATTGTTGTGCAGTCATAAGTATTCAGTTGTGTTTGTATTATTCGTATATTAACTTATGTATATTATTATATGTATATTATATATGTACATATATGAGCATCTTTATATAATCAAAACAATAAAATGCATGGTCGCTGATCTCGATTATGAAAACAAACAAACAAAAGAACAATGCATACAGAAAATAAAGAAGCACCAATGACATAAGAAAACTGAATTCATGGGAGACATTTTGTTTTGGCGGCAGTGGTACATAAATTTAAAATAAGGGTAAAAATTTTAATAATCTTGCTGCGATCCTCGCCTTTTCTAACATCCTGCCTTTGCTGTCATTGAAATCATCATCATCACCATCGTCATCAATGGCTATTGCAAATATCCACACAATCCAAAAATCCGACCAAACTTGTTCTGAACCCCGCGCTACTTAAATAAACATTAGCTTATTGAGTTCAAAAATAAACGCAGAGAATTCGAAGGGGATGCTCATGTTCAGGGATTGATGATTTGCTTCCGCCCTCCATCCAAGGAATCCATCCATTTAGGCAAGGCCATCCTGGCAAGCCGATCACAATTGCGTATTGTAGTCACAATGAGTCCTTATGTACGGCGGATATGTGAAACATTTGCTCAAGTGATTATGCTTCCATTTCCAGGATCCTTTCTATCACGGAGAGTATACCATGTGAACGGACGTATCTTGCCACTCCACTCATCGCCATCGTCATCTGAGCATAACATCTTAAAAATGGCCTCGAACCTTTTTAGTTTTGTATATACTTTCCATCCCTTCGTGATCAGATTTAATACAATCTGTTGCACACAAACAAACATACATACATATACCGTATTCCAGCTGCTATGTTATTACCCACCTATTTATTGTAAATCCAATTCATGATTCAAGTTTGTTAAATAACATAAAAATTGTATTATTTTTTTCATAATGCTTTTTTTAGACCTTTAATTAGGAAGCAGGTTCGCAATACCCAAACTTATTATAATTAGTTATAATTAACAGTGGCAATAAATGTTTACACTAGTAGGCATTTTGACGAAATCTTCTTAAAACAAGAAGGGACAGCTAACTTCGGGCGGAGCCGAATCCTTGCAGTTAAGGTTGTGCCATTTCCGATCGTTCAGTATATGGCGGCTATTGAATATAGTTGCCCGATCTCTACAAAATTTGGCAAATAAGAATATTTTTCCCAAAATGGAATACAGATTGGTACAGACCAAGTCCGTCCCATCTTTCTAACTTAAAAAACAGCAAAGTTATGCCAATTCCGGTCGTTCAGTTATATGGCAGCTATAGGATATAGTCGACCCGGCCGTTCCGACTTATATACTGCCTGCAAAGGAAAGAAGAATGTGTGCAAAATTTCAACTCGATAATTTTAAAACTGAGAGACTAGTTTGCGTAGAAACGGACAGACGGCCATGCTTATATCGAATCAGGAGTTGATCCAGATCAAGAATATATACTATATAGTATATAGTATATAGTATATAGTATATAGTATATAGTATATAGTATATAGTATATAGTATATAGTATATAGTATATAGTATATAGTATATAGTATATAGTTGATTATTGATTTTACTACCTCTTACTTAATTTAAGCACAAATAAACAAACGATTCAATTATAATTTATTTTGATTGATAGCTATTGAAAATCCATTTTACGATCAGCAATTCAATTGCATCATTATACCCTTGCAGAGGGTATTATAATTTTGGTCAAAAGTGTGCAACGCAGTGAAGGAGACATCTCCGACCCTATAAAGTATATATATTCTTGATCAGGATCACCTCCTGAGTCGATATGAGCATGTCCGTCTGTCCGTCTGTCCGTCTGTCCGTCGGTCCGTCTGTCCGTCTGTCCGTCTGTCTGTTTCTACGCAAACTAGTCTCTCAGTTTTAAAGCTATCGAGTTGAAACTTTGCACACACCCTTCTTTCTGTTGCAGGCAGTATATAAGTCGGAACGGCCGGGATCGGTCGACTATATCCTATAGCTGCCATATAACTGATTGATCGGAAATGCCATAACTTTGGTGTTTTTTAAGTTAGAGAGTTGGGACTTTCCACACATGTTATGTTTGACCAAAATATCTTATGTACAAAATTTCATAAGGATCGGCCGACTATATCCTATAGCTGTCATACAACGATCGAAATTGGCATAACTTTGGTGTTTTTTAAGTTAGAAAGATGGGACTTCCTTTTTGGGCAAAATAATTCAATATGCCAATTTTCATAAGGATCGGCCGACTATATACGATCCGCTATATATCTAATAATATAAGATGCGTGGCGCCACCTAGCGGACTGCGACTGAACTGCAAGGGTATATAAACTTCGGCTCCGCCCGAAGTTAGCTTTCCTTTCTTGTTTTTTGTCATTTTGAATGGGACTTTTCAACAATAGAACATAAAGATTAAACACGTTGTTGGGACTTGTGCCAGCATCAAATAAAATAATTATTTCTATTTAATTCTCTCAGTGTAACTAGCCGCAGCGGTCCACTAATTGCCCGTTATCAGCTGTACCATATTCTTTGTTTCTCCCATATTCGCATGCGCTTTGTTGTTCTTTTGTAGCGCATGCACTTTGGGAGCTTCGGCGGAGCTTCTGCGCAAGCTCTTAGGTTTTATGCACTTGTAATTCGTCATTGTTTTGGATCGGCCGCGGAATTTGTTTTGGGGTTAAATTGACCCATAATAAATTGAATTGTAAAATTGAACCTGGTCTATTAATTCGGCCGCTATCAAAACGCTGATAGCTCAACACACGTTTTTAGACATTAGACATAGCAGTAGCAAATTTTCATGTATGTATGTACATATATGGCCGCGGCTGCATATGATACATGCACTACTACTGTACGACGCCTAGTTTTAATGATATATATTTAAAACTCTTTGTAGACTTTGGTTGAAAAAACAAAAATTTAATTGTATATGGAACAAAAAAATGTTGTGGGAGAAGTTTTTTAAGCTAGGACCGCAATCATTTTGATTTTTAGGCAAATTTTAAAAATAACACAGGACGACAGCAAAAAATCTCCTCGCATAATTTCAGTTGATCTATAACCTCCCCAAGAATAAGGTTCCATTATCCTGTAGACTGTTCTGCAGCGATAAAAAGATATGAATTTGCTAAAAATAATTTTATGTATTTGTTTAGGCAATGTAGTACAGAAAATGTTTGTTAGGTATATATTACTGAAAATTATAAAATGGCGTCCTGTAGTTATCAAATCTTTGAAATACTCATTCAAAGTTGAAATGTCCAATTTTATATATTTGGTTCTATGATTTATCACCAATAACACAGGCCGACCATTTCCATTTATTTTTCCTCCAAGAACTAAAGTCAGGAACAAACATAGGTTAGAGATATAGGTAAGAGATAGAGATATAGATATTGAATTATTTCGGCCGTGTAATTACGTAGCTCATCATTGTTTTTAGTAAATTTAATTTTTGAAATGTATACCAAAGCTTTGGTTCAGGGGAGCAGGTTATGGAGAACGTGAAATTACGCGTGGAGATTTTTTGCTGTCGGCCTGTTTAATTCTAAAACAAGAAAGGAAAGCTAACTTCGGGCGGAGCCGAAGTTTATATACCCTTGCAGTTGAGTCGCAGTCCGCTAGGTGGCGCCACGCATCTTATATTATGAGATATATAGCGGATCGTATATAGTTGGCCGATCCTTATGAAATTTGGCATATCGAATTATTTTGCCAAAAGAGGAATCCCTTGAAACTCCCATCCTTCTAACTTGAAAAACAACAAAGTTATAGCATTTCCGATCAATCAGTTATATGACAGCTATAGGATATAGACGGCCGATCCTTATAAAATTTGACAAATCAGATTGTTTTTCCCAAAATATTATCTGTACCAAATCCCATCTTTCTAACTTAAAAAACACCAAAGTTATGCCAATTTCGATAGTTCTATGACAGCTATAGGATTTAGTCGGCCGATCCTTATGAAATTTTGGACATAAGAAATTTTGGTCAAATATAACATGTGTAGAAAGTCCCAACCCTCTAACTTAAAAAACACCAAAGTTATGGAATTTCCGATCAATCAGTTATAAGGCAGCTATAAGATATAGTCAACCGATCCCGGCCGTTCCGACTCATATACTGCCTGCAAAGGAAAGAAGGGTGTGTGCAAAGTTTCAACTCGATAGCTCTAAAACTGAGAGACTAGTTTGCGTAGAAACAGTCAGACGGACAGACGGACATGCTCATATCGACTCAGGAGGTGATCCTGATCAAGAATATATAAACTTTATAGGGTCGGAGATGTCTCCTTCTCTGCGTTGCACACTTTTGACCAAAATTATAATACCCTCTGCAAGGGTATAATTAAAGATTTTCTGTTTTCCAATAGAATCATTAAAACACACCACGTTTTCATGTTATATTTACGGAAAAGCTTTTATTGATTTCATTACATTTAGGAAATCAATATGTTCGTCAGTTTAAGAGGAGACTTAAATGTATGGTTTTCTAGAACTGTTGCCGTGTTTAAAACAAATCACTTCGAAAGCTTGAATATATTGCTTGACAAATTCTTTAGATAGCAATGACTTTTAGAAAATAACGATTTATAAAAATAATAAAATTCATGTTTATTAAAAATTGAATATTGAGTTTTTAAATTGATCGAGTATTTTGCTTAGACAGATATATTTAATTTATTCGAAGGTTTATATATTATATCTTTTGACACAACGAGTTTATTAGCATCGCGTTCTCATGCTCTCTATTACATACAGTCGTAACGTTTGAATAAAACTCCCGAAAGCCAAGGGCATAGTCTTTCAAAATTTGTCAATTCATTATTATTCAAAATAATACAGGTCAACTTGGTCAGATAGCTCCATTCGAAATATAAATGATTGTCAGCACATCTTACGGGGGTTGTTTGATGATGCTTACGCGATAAAAATACACATATGTATGTATTTAAATTAATATCTTTCTGGTGATACAGCACAAATTTTGTGAGTTTGAAAGAAATTTATTTATGAATTGAAATATGGCGGATTCATTTAAATCTGAGTCTAGCACAAATCGACCTATTCCAGGCTTTCCAGCCTTAAAAATTGAAAATTGTTTACCATTCACCCCCGGTCCACAGTAAAGAGAATAGCAATGGAAAGGGTTGATGGATAGTCAAGGAACAAGCACCCCTGACTCAACTGCGGATTAATTAAATGCTCATATATGAAAATGTATGACCATGCGAATGTACGGTACGTGGTATACGGGGTGTACGGGCAGTGCGGAAAAGGGCGTGCGGACTCCATGAAACGAATGAAGTACTATGTGTGTGGGACGAGGGTCGTGTGCCAATGGCATTGTTTTTCATAACTCAGTGCACTTTATTCGACCAGCACAATGGCAGGAACACACTCGGACCTACCCACACAAACGTCGTCTATTCTGAAGAGACATATAACCGGAGAATCGGAGTACGGTGGAATATCCGTACACACTCTTATGTATATAAATTCCAATTATGTGTATGATTTGCAGTGTTTGCAAATATTTGCTTATTTCCGTTTACATTCAGCTGCAATTTTGTCGGTTTCTTTATGGATCAGTCGAATGCGAGTGGGGTTCCCCCCCACCTTTAATAGCCTGCCACTCTGTCAATTTTGGTCATAAGGCAATAATTACTGATATAAGGTTCGTCCAAATTGTCTACGGAAACAGTAGAAACCCAAATCATATTTAATTTTTTTATTTATTAAAAATGATCTGTTTTTAATTATAATTAAAATACTAAATAACGCCAATAAAGATTTAATAATTTTAGATTTAATGATATTTAGGCGATAAGAGTTTATAATTTTTACAAAAAACATGAAAAGGATCAGGTTCGGCTAGATTAGTTATACAAAAAGTAGCAAAGGGGTCGGGAGGAGCTAGTAAACCTGTTAGGAACTGAAAACAATAGGAATAATCAATCTTATCAAGAATACGCATATGGAGTATTCTTATATACGTAAGCATGACCCCATAAGTACTACGATCATGAAATTAAGGTACGTTTAATAATTTTTGTCGGCAAAAATATAGCGAAAGCCGTTTACAGTATCCCAATTTATATTTTTTAATGCAAATGGAAGAAACTGCTTTTGAATAGATTCATTCATTTTTTGATAAACTGAGAATTGCGTACTTTAAACACATGAACAGTATTCTAGGATAGGACTAATCAGAGAGACATATAGAGTTTTAGTGGTAAAATTCTTGTGACCAACGTTTAATAAAAGCTAGCACTCCCCTGGCTTTATTCACCGTCAATAAAATATGTTTATTGAATGGTAGCATAGGGTGAAAAAGTATCCAAAGATCATGTTTGGTACATGTATTAAGGGAACAAGATTTAAGACGTGATTTCCAAGCGAGTTCGAGACAATGTGAGGTACACTGTGATATAACGTCATAAACATTAGAACTTATTAAAAGAGGTGATAATAAGAACCCCACTTAAAGACTTGATCAAGGCCTAATTGAAAGTGTTTGTAAAAGAAATAGTCTGAAAATGAAAAACAAAACTTGACATCATCAGCATACATCAATGTAATTTGCATAGCTTATGATACTGTGTGCGTTCAATAGAATAAAATTAATATAATAATAAATAAATATAAAAAAAACCTAAGTTATGGCATTTCCGATCAATCAGTTATATGGCAGCTATAGGATATAGTTTACCGATTCCGGCCGTTCCGACTTATCGGACTTAGTTGGAACTGAGTGATCGGAAATGCCATAACTTCGTTGTTTTTCCAGTTAGAATGGGATGGGACTTTCTATGCATTCTAATTTGCGCAAACTTATACGATCTTCCAAATTTCGTAAGGATCAACCGTCTATATCCTATAGCTGTCATATAACTTCTTGATCGGAAATGCCATAACTTTGGTGTTTTTTAAGTTAGAGGGTTGAGACTTTCGACACATGTTATATTTGGCCAAAATATCTTATACCGACTATATCCTATATCAGTCATAGAACGATCGGAATTGGCATTACTTTGTTGTTTTTTAAGTTAGAAGGATGGGACTTGGTACATATTCCATTTTTGAAAAAATAATCTGAATTGCTGAATTTCATAAGGATCGGCCGACTATATCCTTTAGCTATCCATATAACTGAACGATCGGAATTGGCATAACTCTGGTGTGTTTTAAGCAAGAATGATGGGACTTTCTACGGATTGGGCAATCCGTATTCCATCCATTTTGGGCAATCTTATTTGTTCTGCCAAATTTCATCAGGATCGGCCGACTATATCCTATAGCGGCCATATGACTGAACGATCGGAAATGGCACAACCTCAACTGCACTTCGCCTCCCCCCGAAGTTAGCTTTCCTTTCTTGTTTTTATTTATTTTTGGCGTAGATTCACTTTTTTATGGTACACTTATAATTATAAGTTACTTAAACATACTTAATACGTTCCTTCAGCTTCTACTGGAACAAATTTTTTTAAAACCCAAAATGTACACGTAAATCACTTGGATCGCTTTTATTAATAAACTTAAATAAACTTAAACATAAATTTGACTTATTCTAGCTCATAATTGGAAAGTCACTTATTGGGATACTTTAAATGATAACGTTTGGAAATTATAGGATTGGCACAGCCAGAATGTCATGTTACAGAAAACTGGGAAAGAATTCCCCAAACTAAATGTTAACTAACTAATTGAACGAAAGTTCAATAAGATAAAGGTGGGGCGGAATCTTCGCTTAATTGCCTGCCTCGTAGAATTTGAAGGAGACCACAAGTAGGAAAAATGATAATACAGCAAACTGTGGTCAACTGTAATTACGGCCCATCAACTCGAAGAAGAGTTTTGGAGCATACGTAATTATAATCAAATTTTAGGTTTAGATGGATGAAAAAAACGACTAAGGCATCACTGATAAAAAAAATCTGTGCCAAGTTAGATCTTTAATTAGAAGGAAAGTAGTTTGAAAATATTTTAAAATTTGTCGGCATTTAGGACTGAATTTCATATTTTCATGGGCTGTTTTCCCAATTGTTCTGTTAAGTACGTGTTGCAAAGCAATTAACCCATTAGAGCAGCATCTATTATTAATTACTCTTAATGTGGACTTATACAGTTTTTGAGATTGTCGAAAACGAGAATGAGCGAAAGGGATGCAAATTGTTAAAGCTCAATGTAAGAACTATTGAAATGCAAAATACAGCATTTATTATGAATTATTTAAGTTGAAAAGTTAAATACTCAGAGCTGGTCACATTATATATTAAATAGCTGCACTGTGTTAAACGTTGAGGACACATGCACTTTTCTCTGTAAAACCAAGGGATTTGTTGTTTGCTTTTGGTTTATTATTAATTGTAGAACAACGATAAGGCGGGCGAGCCATCTCGGGTTGCGTGGCAATGCTTTTTACCTAATTTATAGAGGCCAGGTGGTACTCATCTTCAAACCGCGGCTACCATTGATGTGAACCTTAATTATAACGCCATCGAGCTGCGTCATCATTTACAAAACGACTTCCAGCATATGGCCGAATCAGGGCAGCCATTATTATTACGATTGCCATGGAAGGTCTATGTTAAGTACATAAAACCAAAATTTCCATACACCATTAGCGTACTCTTATGTACGAGCCCCGAGGGTTTGGCTACGTTATTCAGTTGTCCGCTTGTGCGGGGTTTAAGATAAGTGCTCGGTCCTATCCCGTTCCTGGCCAGGGAATTTCGGTAAGTCAAATTCAAGCTGACACTAAATTTCGCTCGTCTAAAAGGTTTGTTGGGTTCGGAAGTTCTTGCGGGAAAAGCAAATGCTCTTAGCATCTCCCACATGATATATTTTAAAGTTTTCATAAAATTTAACCTTGCAAATTGTTTGCAAAACTTTGGCCCATTGTTTTTTAAGGCAATTTTTTTCTTCTTTCGATATTAATTCGGTGCAAGGGGATTCAATAGCAAAAGTGTGGGGTTTGCACACATTCGATTTTTCGGATGGATAAGTTTCACGCTCTGGGGGCAAAGTGAAGTTAGCTGTTGAGTAAGGCAAGTATTGTACATTGTATATTACCTTAAATTCCAAGTCAATCTTTAAAGTCTAACCACAGTGTAACATATTTATATCTTGACTAAATAGAATTTAAAACTAAGATTGAAACAGCTTGTTGAAAAAAAAGATATTATCCTTTTTATCATTATACCCGGTACTCGTAAAGTACTAGGGTACATTGTATTCGTGTGAATGTATCCAAAATAATCATCTCCGATCCCATAAAGTATTTATGTTCTTGATCAGCATCAATAGCCGAGTCGTTATAGCCATGTCGGTCTGTCCCTATAATCGCGTGGATCTCGCGTGGAAACTATAAGACTTTGCACGAAGACTCCTGTAAACAAAGCGCTCCCTACCGCACAAATTTGGAGCCAGTTAAAAAAATTATTTTAAAAAAGTTTTGATGCCAAACTTGATATTTCTGTGGCTTATTTATATCTGGAAAGCAAAATTTAGAGGAGTTATAGACATTTATATTTTGGTCCCATATTGGTTTCTCAGAGACTTTTTGACATAGAGCTATCCAATTTGTCACATAGACTCGTATGATACCCACGCAGGTCAAGTTTGGACAAAAATTTTACCACGCCCTCCACGCTATCAAAAATAAATTTCATTTATTCCAAAACATATAAGAATATGAAAGAAAATTTTTTTTTTCGGTGAATCTATACCTTGAAATGTTAAATAAAGTTTGTGTGGCATAGATGCGTACCGGGTATCGTAAATTCGGGAAACTCGAATATAACTCGATTTATAATAATATAACTAGCTTCGATGCACTTGGAAACGTGTTCCAGGTAATATGTAGTTTAATCTGTCGGGTGATTTTTTACTGGTGAATTAAAAAGTAGGCATGGGTTTTTAGCATTGTTTGGCACATAGTACATTGATAGGGTTTATATGCATTTGTATTAGTAACAAATTGCCGAAAATTTGGTGCGAGAGTGACGTGTTGTTCGTTAATACTGTGTGTATGCGACAGATAATTTTCCTATGCCCTGGAATAGGGCCCTGCCGTCCACTGATTTTCAAACAGGTTCTTTAATTTCTGCATTGTCACCTAATCCTTGATGACAAATGCGCACTTTTGGGATAGTAATTGGGAAGTGTAACTGTGCCTATCTACAACGAATCTTTTTAAGTAAAAAAAATCCTTATATATAAAAAATATTCAATAATTACATTTATATATGTATATACTTTCAAATGTGATTTGATAATTTGACTAGGATTATTCTTTCCTTTTTATGCATTTGCTGAGGATATTATAATTTAAATCAAAGTGATAATTTTAAACATTTCCGACCCTATAAATATTTTAAATCAGGATCACCACCTGAGTCGAAATAAGCATCTGCCTGTATGTTTCTGTCTGTCTGTCTGTTTCTACGCAAACGTTTCACCCATTCTAAAAAGAAATCGCATTAAACCTTTGCGTGCCAGTACGTAAATAAGTTGGATCCTACAGCTGCCATATAAAAAACGATCGCAAATGACACACATTTTTTAAAATTCGTATTATAAGAAATTGATCCGATATATATCTTAAATATAAAGTATAAGATATACATATCTATAATATAAATCGACACTTAACTGCAAGGGTAACTTTGGCTTCTGCCGAAGTTGGCTTTCCAATCTTGTTTATACCCATGTTGTAAATTTTTATAAATGTGATGCTAAAAGGTATCTCCGATGTTATAATTTATATATATGGATGTATGTTCAGGATCCCCTTTAGAGTCAATATAAGCATAGCCGTAAGTTTGTTTGTACAAGAACTAGTTTTTCAGTTTTAAAGTTATCGCCAAAGTGTCTATATTTTTAAAGAGATTTATAAATATAACACATACATATATTAAAATAATAAAAAAAACAAGAAAGGAAAGCTAACTTCGGGCGGAGCCGAAGTTGATATACCCTTGCAGTTCAGTCGCAGTCCGCTAGGTGGCGCCACGCATCTTTTATTATTAGATATATAGCGGATCGTATATAGTCGGCCAATCCTTATGAAATTTGACATATCGAATTATTTTGCCCAAAGAGGAATCTGTACCAAGTCCCATCTTTCTAACTTAAAAAACAACAAAGTTATGCCAATTTCGATCGTTCTATGAAAGCTATAGGATATAGTCGGCCGATCCTTATGAAATTTTGTATAAAAAAGGTATAAAAAGATAATATAAATGTCTAAAATAAGAGTATCAAGTATTATTTAAACTCGTTATAATTTAAGAATTTCTAACGTATCGATTTTCTAAATTGGTAAATCCTATCTTTGACAAAATTTAATAAACTTTCAAAAGGAAAAGGAAGGTATGATACACCTTTTGTTTGATACCCAAAAAGTTGGAAGAAATCGCAGATGCCAAGCAATAGAATGTAAATCAAAATTTCTCTTCAACCTTAAATACAAATACAAATCTTAAAGCAGAAACGGCATCTGCATTAAACCGAAACATAAACAGAGAACAAAGGCACAGGGACAATGGCACAGTGTTGCGAATGAATAATTAAAATAATAGGTCAAGTGGATTCGACAAAGGCACAATGACGGGTTGCCGGCTGATCCTGTAGGCGCAGTGTAGCGCCATGCGCTTAGGCTTAGCGCACCGAAACAAAGCCCAGGTTAGGTTGCAGGAAGGTTTCGAATTCGGAACTCGAATGCTGGGTTCGTCGGGTAAAAGACAATGGGCAGCGAGCGGCAGAGCAGGCAAAACAATGCAAGCAAAGCGTTAAATATGCCGAGTAGGCCAAGGAGGTAAAATGGCAAGGGAACCGTACAGAATCGCCGCAGCGCTGCAGAAGGGCTGAGCCCAGTTGATCCTTGCAGTAGCAACGGGAGAAGCAGCGACAAGACAAAGGCCAAAACAGGACTAATTCTCCTATTCACATCAAGTGTGTGTAATTATCGCTGGCTGTTCTGAAGCCGGTCAGTGATGAGACAGTGATCGATACTCGTCAAGTGCTCCGGCCCTATTCCCCTTCCAAGTATGAGGCTTTTCGTCCTGTATCCTGTCCAGCATTGCTCTGTTCCTGCCGCGGCTCCTGTGGCTGCCGCAAAGCAACCCAAAGCCAATTACCGATTTTATCTGGCAAACGGTAAATGATTTTGGGATAGCCTCTGAGAACAGAGCGCTTCCGAGTGACAATGGTAAAGGCACCTCATTGTCACGGCTGTCGTCCTTCAAGCAACTGGCGTTGATTCCGATCCCCGTCGGCATCTGCTCCTTAACATATATGTACTTACATAGAGCCGTACAGCAGTTCAACTTATTCCCATGTAGTGATCATCAATCAAACACTGAAAATTGTACCTGTTCGAGTCGGGATTGCGTCTACGGCCGTGTTCAAAATCAAAAACCAATGGAATGTCAATTCGAATTCTAAGACAACGTAACCCGGCATGATTTTTTACCCAAGATGAATCGACTAATTATTCGCACCCCGTCGATAAGCAGTTAATTATAGTTATTCCCATCATGGATTTACACATCCATGGGCGTTGCACATCGGCAGCTCCAAGCCGTGCGCATTATTTCAAGTACGCGTGTCTACTTGTAGTTTTCCGATTTCCGAAGTTTCGGCGCCAAGAATGATTAATCAATGGCAGTCAATACAATCATCCATCCAATCTGTCCATCTAGTCGATGCATTCATTGCAACATCATGAAATATGTATGCCCCCTCGGTGGAAATCTTTATAAATCATAATTCCTAAATTATACATCGTCAATCAACATAATGAAATACGGACTGGGATCCGTTCTCGAACTCGGACTGGGACTGGCATCCCAAACAACAATAATCTCTCGTAGTGAGACAGCATTTTTCATCTCCCCTAACGCTCCCTCCCTTTTATTTGATCCACTTGCAAGCCCAAAATTGGAAATTGTCCCAACATGTAAGTTATTACAAAACCTGATGCACATAGAGGTCTATGGTATATTTCACCCAAACGAGTATGACGTTTGTACGATCGGATCAGTTACTAACCTACAAGTTACAAGACTATATATCCTACGTTTTATATGCTATGCAGGTTTATACCATGCAACGTAATTCTTCTTCTGACATCACAATTGATAAAATCTGAAGGGGGACACACCCCATTTCAATTTTTTTTTAATAAGCAAAATGTATTGTATTTTATTTTATTAAGTATGAATTCTAGTTAATTCAGAACGTATTATGTGGCTGGGGTACTTACATAAGTTGTTTTTATACCCTTTAAATAATTAATTTTGCAAAATATAAAAATTTTGGTCAAAAGTGTGCAATGCAGTGAAGCAGACATCTCCGACCTTATTAAAGTTCGACATCTCCAACTATATTAAGATATTTTCTTCATAAGGATCACCTCCTGAGTCGTTACGAGCATGTCCGTCTGGTCGTCTGTCTGCCTGTCAGTTTGTTTCTACGCAAACTAGTCTTCAGTTTTAAAGCTATCGAGTTGAATCTTTGCACACATCCTTCTTTTGTTTCCAGGCAGTATATAAGTCGGGACGGCCGGGATCGGTCGACTATGTCCTATAGCTGGCATATAACTGGTTGATCGGAAGTGCTATATCCTATAGCTGACATATAACTGATTTATAAGTTTCCTTCTAATTAAAGATCTAACTTGGCACAGATTTTTTATCAGTGATGCCTTAGTCGTTTTTTTCATCCATCTAAACCTAAAATTTGATTATAATTACGTATGCTCCAAAACTCTTCTTCGAGTTGATGGGCCGTAATTACAGTTGACCACAGTTTGCTGTATTATCATTTTTCCTACTTGTGGTCTCCTTCAAATTCTACGAGGCAGGCAATTAAGCGAAGATTCCGCCCCACCTTTATCTTATTGAACTTTAGTTCAATTAGTTAGTAAACATTTAGTTTGGGGAATTCTTTCCCAGTTTTCTGTAACATGACATCCTGGCTGTGCCAAACCTATAATTTCCAAACGTTATCATTTAAAGTATCCCAATAAGTGACTTTCCAATTATGAGCTAGAATAAGTCAAATTTATGTTTAAGTTTATTTAAGTTTATTAATAAAAGCGATCCAAGTGATTTACGTGTACATTTTGGGTTTTAAAAAAATTTGTTCTAGTAGAAGCTGAAGGAACGTATTAAGTATGTTTAAGTAACTTATAATTATAAGTGTACCATAAAAAAGTGAATCTACGCCAAAAATAAATAAAAACAAGAAAGGAAAGCTAACTTCGGGGGGAGGCGAAGTGCAGTTAAGGTTGTGCCATTTCCGATCGTTCAGTCATATGGCCGCTATAGGATATAGTCGGCCGATCCTGATGAAATTTGGCAGAACAAATAAGATTGCCCAAAATGGATGGAATACGGATTGCCCAATCCGTAGAAAGTCCCATCATTCTTGCTTAAAACACACCAGAGTTATGCCAATTCCGATCGTTCAGTTATATGGATAGCTAAAGGATATAGTCGGCCGATCCTTATGAAATTCAGCAATTCAGATTATTTTTTCAAAAATGGAATATGTACCAAGTCCCATCCTTCTAACTTAAAAAACAACAAAGTAATGCCAATTCCGATCGTTCTATGACTGATATAGGATATAGTCGGCTGATCCTTATGAAATTTTGTACATAAGATATTTTGGCCAAATATAACATGTGTCGAAAGTCTCAACCCTCTAACTTAAAAAACACCAAAGTTATGGCATTTCCGATCAAAAAGTTATATGACAGCTATAGGATATAGACGGTTGATCCTTACGAAATTTGGAAGATCGTATAAGTTTGCGCAAATTAGAATGCACAGAAAGTCCCATCCCATTCTAACTGGAAAAACAACGAAGTTATGGCATTTCCGATCACTACTACCAACTAAGTCCGATAAGTCGGAACGGCTGGAATCGGTAGACTATATCCTATAGCTGCCATATAACTGATTGATCGGAAATGCCATAACTTTGGTTTTTTTTAAATTTAGAGGGTTGGGACTTTCCACATATGTTATATTTGCGACACAAATCGCTTCCGCTCGAAAACTGCTAAATTTCATTTCCGATTCAAAGCATTAATTCAGTTGACATTTCACTGAAATAAGGTGTTGTCAGGCCAAAAAGTAGACTGGAAATTTTAATTTGCATAGAGATGTCAAGTAATTTTAATCGTGTTTCGGGAATCACTTAAGAAATTTTCTTACAAGATGTCAGCCCTGAAAAAGAGAGGTTTGGGACTTGGCTAATAATCTTAAGCCCTGTGTCACCGCTACAATTTTTGCGCAGAATTGCTTTCAACTAAATCAATTTCGCTGGCAACCCGCTGGTATATAAGTATATAGAGTATATGTATTCTCATTAAATTCCCAGAATTCCCACTAAATATATTCTTCATTAGCAGCAACATCCGTGTTGGTGTCCGTATGATCGCATGAATATCAGAGACTGTCAGAGATAGAGCTTTAAGATTTTGCATGAATACTTCTATCTAATACCCAGCCAGATCAAGTTTATTTTATTATTTTATTTCTGTCTTATTTTATTATCTTATTTAAGTACCATCTATCTAACTTAAAAAACAACGATGTTATGGCATTTCCGATCAATCAGTTACATGGCAGCTATAGGATATAGTCGACCGATCCCGGCCGTTCCGACTTATGTACTGCCTACAACAGAAAGAAGGGTGTGTGCAAAGTTTGAACTCGATAGCTTTAAAACTGAGAGACTAGTTTGCGTAGAAACCGACAGACAGACGGACAGACGGACATGCTCATATCGACTCAGGAGGTGATCCTGATCAAGAATATATATACTTTATAGGGTCGGAGATGTCTCCTTCACTGCGTTGCACACTTTTGACCAAAATTATAATACCCTCTGCAAGGGTATAAAAATCTTTACTTTGAATAGTAATCTAAAGTTTGGGTGGAAAAGATGAGTATCATCTTATATATGTATCTACTTAGGCTGCGCCTAAAGTAAGCTTTCCCATTTTGCTTTTATATTTTTTTCAACATATTGCTTTTTATGATTTAAACAAGAAAGGAAAGCTAACTACGGGCGGAGCCGAAGTTGATATACCCTTGCAGTTCAGTCGCAGTCCGCTAGGTGGCGCCACGCAACTTATATTTTTAGATATATAGCGGATCGTATATAGTCGGCCGATCCTTAAGAAAATTGGCAAAATAGAATCTGTACCAAATCCCTTCTTTCTAACTTAAAAAACACCAAAGTTATGCCAATTTCGATCTTTCTCCTTATGAAGGCCGATCCTTATAAAATGGTAGATAAGATATTTTGGCCAAATATAACATGTGTGGAAAGTCCCAACCCTCTAACTTAAAAAACACCAAAGTTATGGCACTTCCGATCAATCAGTTATATGGCAGCTATAGGATATAGTCGACCGATCCCGGCCGTTCCGACTTATATACTGCCTGCAAAGGAAAGAAGGATGTGTGCAAAGTTTGAACTCGATAGCTTTAAAACTGAGAGACTAGTTTGCGTAGAAACCGACAGACAGACGGACATGCTCATATCGACTCAGGAGGCGATCCTGATCAAGAATATATGTATATACATTATAGGGTCGGAGATGTCTCCTTCACTGCGTTGCACACTTTTGACCAAAAGCAATATACCCTCTGCAAGGGTATAACATGAAAGTAAAACTAGCTTCGGGCGGAGCCGAAGTTGATATACCCTGACAGTTACGTAGCAGCTTATATTAATAAACCATTATACCATAGTTATACAGTTATAGCTGCCATATAACTGATTGATCGGAAATGCCATAACTTCGTTGTTTTTCAAGTTAGAAGGATGGGA
>JAJJHT010022766.1:960347-1026715 GCA_021223865.1 Drosophila pandora | reverse complement strand
ATAATATGTAGTTGTGCGACAAAATAGGAAAGTCAAATTTCACTACAAACAAGCTTCCAGGATTGCCCTGCAACACAGAATTACAGGTTAAATTAAGTGAACCGCACACACGCCTGCCACAGACATTTAGCAAAATGTTTTCAATTAGGGCGAAATACCTTTAGGTCATGTTAGAATCATTTATAGAAATTTTAGTCACATGTACACACTAGCTTCGCACCTTAGGGTTGCTCACTTTTCCCAAATTCCATCGCATGGGTATGAATCAACAGTGAATTAAAGTGAAAGTTTCTACTTGAAAATAAACTAGCTTAAATTCATGACTTATAAATGCCTTAAGAAATAAATACTTCAAATCAATGTGGTAAAAGCTTTGAAATTCCTTGAATCGCTCAAGTCATGAAAATTATTATTTTACTAAATAAAATATTATCAACCCAATGTGCGTACCCGAGTAAATTTCTTTCTTTGATAAACCACCCTCGTAGTGCTCAGAGAACCAAGTTGTGGTAAATGTTCAAATGTGTCTTGGTTGTTTTTGCTTGGTTTTAGCTTAAGCAATTGAAATAAACTCACCTACAGATGCTGGCGAGGACCTCAAAGCCCTACACGCGCAGTGTGTTGTGTCGTGTCCTACTAGTTGTGTTGGGCAAAAGTGCTTTGGGCTGCTAATCCCTTGTTGAAGGCAGAAGGTAATTGAGTAAATAATAGGGTCAAAGACAAATATTATTGTGAGCATGCCAATAAGAAAATGCCTTTGACGTCTTCTATGCGTGAAAAGCGTGTACAAGTTTGTGGAAAATTGAGAACGATTAAGTGGCGGGAAGCGAGTCAGAGTCAGTCAGTGGCTTTATTAGGATGATACGATTACACCCGCTTAGCAGATGGCTAAAGGCATTGCCCCAAACTTACTTTCAGGTATGCTGCACAATAACTAAAAACAATTGGTTTATTCTAGCTTCAAAATTGCTAGCAATATAGTATAACACAAAAGTTTTATTTTTATACCCTTGCAGAGGGTATTATAATTTTGGTCAAAAGTGTGCAACGCAGTGAAGGAGAAATCTCCGACCCTATAAAGTATACCTATATATTCTTGATCAGGATCACCTCCTGAGTCGATATAAGCATGTCCGTCTGTCTGTCGGTTTCTACGCAAACTAGGTCTCTGTTTTAAAGCTATTGAGTTGAAACTTTGCACGCATCCTTCTTTTCCTTGCAGGACGCACATAAGTCGGAACGGCCGGGATCTGTCGACTATATCCTATAGCTGCCATATAACTGATTGATCGGAAATGCCATAACTTTTCTTGTTGCTTTTCTCTTTGTTTTTTTGTTAGTATATCGATGCGATAAAGGCATTTAAAACAGGCCAGGCTACCTAGGCCATTCCAATGCTTATACGAATCGGGTCATATTAAATTTCTCTCAAGTAGAAATTTGAAAAGACGGCTGTAGGCGGCAGTCCACGCCGATCCGTATGAAATTTGGTGATAAGATTAGTTTGCCAAAAATGGAATTTATTTTTTTTGCTTCAAATTTAAACAAGAATCGAGTTTCCCGACTGTAGATACCCGGTACTTATCTCTTCCTCCCACACCTCACATACATACATATCCATGCTTTCAAATTATAAATCAGGGATGCCCAGCCCCATTGCTCTCGTTGCTCCTTTGTTGTTGTTGGATTTCTCTGTCATATGAGTAGAGCAAAGTCATATACATACGTGTGCTGCTCCCAACATAGGAAAGGCAATTACAATAACAATTTTACATTTTTAACAACATAGTTTCAACACTTTTTGTTATTGGATTGCCGAAACTTTTTACTGTAAGAAATCACTTCAGGTTGTGGTCTCTGACGGAATGGTTGATTTCGGAACGATGAATTTTTTGTTGGCAAGCAGCAATGTATTATTTGTAATTTTTTTTAAAACCGTTTTCCATGATATGTTTAATTGTTTTGGGGAGAGTGGGGAAAAAAAGGGGAATCTAATAAAAACGGTTCCTTTGTCGCGAAATACTATTACTCGAGCACTGAGGATCTGAGCAAACACTTGGATGGACTACTAAAAGAAAAACTCATGTCTTGCTCATATTTATACCCTTGCAGAGGGTATTATAATTTTGGTCAAAAGTGTGCAACGCAGTGAAGGAGACATCTCCAACCCTATAGGGTATATATATTCTTGATCAGGATCACCTCCTTAGTCGATATGAGCATGTCCGTCTGTCCGTCTGTCCGTCGGTCCGTCTGTCCGTCTGTCTGTTTCTACGCAAACTAGTCTCTCAGTTTTAAAGCTATCGAGTTGAAACTTTGCACACACCCTTCTTTCTGTTGCAGGCAGTATATAAGTCGGAACGGCCGGGATCGGTTGACTATATCCTATAGCTGCCATATAACTGATTGATCGGAAATGCCATAACTTTGGTGTTTTTTAAGTTAGAGGGTTGGGACTTTCCACACATGTTATATTTGACCAAAATATCTTATGTACAAAATTTCATAAGGATCGGCCGACTATATCCTATAGCTGTCATACAACGATCGGAATTGGCATAACTTTGGTGTTTTTTAAGTTAGAAAGCTGGGACTTGGTACAGATTACTGTTTGGGCAACATAATTCAATATGCCAAATTTCATAAGGATCGGCCGACTATATACGATCCGCTATATATCTAATAATTTAAAATGCGTGTCGCCACCTAGCGGACTGCGACTGAACTGCAAGGGTATATCAACTTCGGCTCCGCCCGAAGTTAGCTTTCCTTTCTTGTTTTTTATTAAAAATGTTAAAATATCTTTTTTCAGTGATACGATACGAAAAAAATATAGAAAGACTATATACGATCCGCTATATATCTGATATTATAAGATGCGTGACGCCACCTAGCGGGCTGCGACTCAACTGCAAGGGCTCCGCCCGAAGTTAGCTTTCCTTTCTTGTTTTAATTCAAAAAAGTATTTAGTTGTGTTTTGAAAAAAATGTTACTTTGCTTCATTTATCGTTTTTTTTTAATTTTTAAATTTATTAATTAAAAAAAAAAAATTTTTTTTTTTTATTAAAAATGTTAAAATATTTTTTTTCAGTGATACGATACGAAAAAAATAACAACTCTCGCACATATGTATTTGTGATTTTGTGTGTTGGTATTGGATGTTGCTCTGTCATAAGCGTGCTTGGACACCCCTGGTATAGGTTCTCAAATAAATTGTTTGCTGCATACTTTTGTATGTTTTGGTACAAACCAGGGATTGTAAATTCAAATTTAACGATTCACATTTTTTCCGAAAAAATTAAATATGGTATTTATTGTAAAAAATCAAAATGAAATTGAAATATTTTTAAGAGGCAAAAGTTACCTCACATATTTTGGTTACTATTGAAATTGTCCCTGGCCTATCTCTATGTTTTTCTAGATTTTTTACTTTCATATGATATAATTACACTAGCTTACACGGAAAATGAACCTCTGTAAAAAAGTATTTGTGGATGTTTTTGTGAAAAAATGTGGATTCCATTTTGGACAATCTAATCCGATCTGCCAAATTTGATTAGGATCGGCCGCCTATATCCTATACCTGCCATATAACTGAACGATCGGAAATGGCAAGTTCTTGCTTGGGTCTGTTTCCAACATTCATATTAGAAAATGGATTTGATGATGAAATTCTAATAAGATCGGATTAGATTGCCTAAAATGGAATCTGTACCAAGTCTCATCTTTCTAACTTAAAAAACATGAAAGTTATGCCAATGGACCACTGTTTCACCACGTAAAGCAGCTCCACACCATTTAATGTCCATGCTTCATGGTTCGGTAACTCTTTTAATTTCTCATGTGGCCGGTGCCTCTAATATTTCTTACTATCAAACTGAAGGCGGTTTATATTGGTCTCGTCTGACCATATTACATTTTTCCAGTCCTCTACCGTCCAAGACTTATTTAGAACGTGCTGCTACATTTTCCTCAGAGGGTCCAGGTTTCTTCTGTTTACAGGTTTGTTTATGGTGAAAATCGATGGTATCATGAAAAAGGAGCATTATCCTATTATTTTGGAGACCAATTTCCCAGACTTCGGGGACAAATGTGCTTACCCCATTGAAGCACAAGGCTAAAATTAAAGAAAATCGGCTAAGAAATCAAAGATATCAGCTTATGCAGTAAACAGCTCAGAGCCCGGATTTGAATCCGATTGAAAATGTATTGGAGCTCTTAAAAAAAAACGACTGGCAAAGTACGATATTGCACCGGAGGGCTCTGGGGAACTGTGGGTCAGGATAGAAACAGGGTGGAAAAGTATTTCAAAGGAAATGTTGCAGAATTTGGTTAAAGGTATGACTAGGCGTATAAAAAGTGTCATTAAAGCTTTGTCCAAAGCATTAAAGGGACTTTGGAAAAAGTACTAATAATATTTACTTGAAAAACCACGAAAAAGCACAAAGGTGCAAAAAAAGGCGCAAAACTTTTTATACCCTTGCAGAGGGTATTATAATTTTGGTCAAAAGTGTGCAACGCAGTGAAGGAGACATTTCCGACCCTATAAAGTATATATATTCTTGATCAGGATCACCTCCTGAGTCGATATGAGCATGTCCGTCTGTCCGTCTGTCTGTCTGTCTGTCTGTCTGTCGGTTTCTACGCAAACTAGTCTCTCAGTTTTGGAGCTATCGAGTTGAAACTTTGCACACACCCTTCTTTCCCTTGCAGGTAGTATACATATAAGTCGGAACGGCCGGGATCGGTCGACTATATCCTATAGCTGCCATATAACTGATTGATCGGAAATGCCATAACTTTGGTGTTTTTTAAGTTAGAGGGTTGGGACTTTCCACACATGTTATATTTGACCAAAATATCTTGTCTACAAAATTTCATAAGGATCGGCTGACTATATCCTATAGCTGTCATACAACGATCGGAATTGGCATAACTTTGGTGTTTTTTAAGTTAGAAAGCTGGGACTTGGTACAGATTACTGTTTGGGCAACATAATTCAATATGCCAAATTTCATAAGGATCGGACGACTATATACTATCCGCTATATATCTAATAATTTAAAATGCGTGGCGCCACCTAGCGGACTGCGACTGAACTGCAAGGGTATATCAACTTCGGCTCTGCCCGAAGTTAGCTTTCCTTTCTTGTTTTTAAATGAAAAACAAGTAAGAAAAGCTAACTTCGGGCGGAGCCGAAGTTGATATACCCTTGCAGTGGTTCCATTTCCGATCGTTCAGTTATACCGCGTCTATAGGATATAGTCGGCCGATCCTTATGAAAATTGGCAGTTCGGATTATATGGCCCAAAATTGAATCCGAAATTGAGTCCGTCTGTTTCTACGCAAATTAGTCTCTCAGTTTTAAAGCTATCGAATTAAAACTTTGTACACATCCTTCTTTTGTTTGCAGGCAGTATAAATGCCGGAACGACCGGGATCGGTCGTCTTATATCCTATAGACACATGTTTTACCTATTTGGCCAAAATATCCCATCTTCGACTCACTGAATTACTAGTGTGTTGACTAGTAGTAGTGTTGAATAAGCATATTCGGATTGCTTTTTAGCGTGGGATTTTATAAGGACACTAAGGAACCAGTGTCCTAATATGTCCCAATTCCACATTAGGCCATCCAGCTTCTTTATTCCACCCTGAATGAACTCCATTTTTTAAAATCAACTTTCTAATAAAAATGTTGAAAACAGCCGTCAGCTTCCTTTAAAATAGCTAGGTTGTGCCATTTCCGATCGTTCAGTTATATGACATCTAAATTATATAGTCGGCCGATCCTTTTGAGTTTTGGCAGTTCGGGTTAAGTTTCCCAAAATGGAATCTGGATCGGCCGACTATATTCTATAGCTGTCATATAACTGAACGATCGGAATTGGCATAACTTTGTTGTTTTTAAAGAGAGATAAATGGGACTAGATGCCAGATGAATTCTACGGATTTCAATTAGGGCAATATTATTCGATCTGCCAAATGGGATAAGGATCGGCCGACTATATCCTGTGGAAGCTGTGGGTAGTAGGAAATTTGTTCCATCACGTTTAAACAAATTAAAGTTTGCTTCTGCCATCAATTACCTAGATCAAGAAATATTCGTCTTCTTCCTTTTGTTTGGTTTGAATAAAAATTCTCCGCCAATGTTTTGGAAACATTGAGCTTTTAGTCGTGTTGCTACAAACTCCGAGTTGGACCACATTTTTTACGAGTTGGACGAACAAATTTTTTTTTTTTTTTAATTTTTTTTTAACATTTAACATTTTCATTTTGAAGCCTTAAATTGGCTAGCCCGATGTGTCATCGCTCGTAGCCTCTTTGATGGCTAAGTATGTCGCCTTGCTTATCTTTTTGTCCTTTTTTTAGGTAATAATTTGTGCTGACTTCTAATTAGCTTAAAAATTTAGCTGGAGTCAATGAGCCCAGTTCTTACAAGAGTCGTGTTTTAAATTAAATACGTCATGGAAGTGGAAGTGACCCTCTGCTAAAATTTTCGCTCAGTCATAATTCCTTGACAACTGTTTACATTATTCACATAAAACTTTATGGCTTACCCATGCTAAGAGAGTTGCGACCCCTTTACTTTGCCATTTACCGTCCCGTCTCGAGCTGCGCGCTTAGTCCATTTCAGTCTCGGCATTTGCATTTTAAACATTAATAGGTGCATAATTAAAAAAAGCTAGGAAAATGAGGCCGCTGTGGGCAAACAAAGGGTTAATTAATTATTCCCATCCTTGAAACATAACATGTACTTATTCGCAGATCCATTCGACAAATGGATGCTTGAAAAAGGATACCGCCTTCAAGTCATCTCGCAGCCCTTTTTTCTTTTTTTTCGGAGTTGCTAAACTTTTTTATATTTTAATTATTATTACAAAAATTTCCAATTCTTGCAACGGCCTTCAGATGGGGTTACTTTAAGTCCTCCCCTTGGGTATATTCTTCTCCTCGCAAAACGGACTATCCGAATCTGGGTCCACCAGGCAAGCTGAAGTTCCTTCCATCATCTACTAATCTTGTGTTCTTCGCCAGGTCCTGGTCGTGGGCCCAATTTTACTTCACTTTTGTCAGAAGATTTTGGCTTGTTATCGGAAAGCGGTTCGCTGTCTGCCTGGCGGGGGTGTCTTTCGGCAAGGTGTAAGGGTGCGAGTCCTGGTGTGGGTAACTACCCAACTGGATGGATGGTGCAATGTGTCTGGGGTGCCAAAATGATTGCGAAATTGAATTTTCAATTTTATTTTTCGAATAAAAAATTCAAAAGGAACCCGAAGAGAAACACAGAAGCTTAAAAGTATGAAAGCAAAAGCGTTCGCCTGTAACCAAAAAATATTTACTGCATATAAAGTTTTATTACAATTTGTTTTTATTCGCTCAACCTCTTTTCAATTAGGAGTCTGGGAGTCGAGTGGAGAGCATCGTAAAACAAATTAAATGAACGAGAAAGAAAATATGACATCTGAAATAAATGCATACGGCAATATTAGAAATGGTTATCCATTTTTGATAAACCTGCCTTTTGAAAAGGTATTTTATAATGACGATAGCCGGGTGTTAAACTATATTTGTTATGCATTGCTATCTATTCTTTTTTTCTAAAGAGTCTACTTATTATACCCTTGCAAAGAGTATTATGATTTTGGTCAAAAGTGTGCAACGCAGTGAAGGAGACATCTCCGACCCTATAAAGTATATATATTCTTGATCAGGATCATCTCCTGAGTCGATATGAGCATGTCCGTCTGCACATCTGTCCGTCTGTCTGTCGGTTTCTACGCAAATTAGTCTCTCAGTTTTAAAGCTATCGAGTTGAAACTTTGCACACATCCTTCTTTTCCTTGCAGGTAGTATATAAGCCGGAACAGGATCGGTCGACTATATCCTATAGCTGCCATATAACTGATTGATCGGAAATGCCATAACTTAGGTGTTTTTTAAGTTAGGTTGGGACTTTCCGCACATGTTATATTTGGCCAAAATATCTTATGTACAAAATTTCATAAGGATCGGCCGACTATATCCTATAGACGCCATGTATCTGAACGATCGGAAATGAAATAATCTTAACTGCAAGGGTATATCAACTTCGACTCCGCCCGAAGTTAGCTTTCCTTTCTTGTTTTCTTTCATTATACCCTTGCAGAGGGTATTATAGTTTTGGTCAAAAGTGTGCAACGCAGTAAAGGAGACATCTCCGGCCCTATAAAGTATATATATTCTTAATCAGGATCACCTCTTAAGTCGATATGAGCATGTCCTTCTTTCCGTCTGTCTTTCTGTCTGTTTCTTAGCAAACTAGTCTCTCAGTTTTAAAGCTATCGAGTTGAAATTTTGCACACGTCCACACAATATATATGTATACTTTATAGGGTCAGTGTTTCCTTCTTCACTGCAAATAAAAATTTTGACCAAAATTATAATACCCTCTGCAAGGGTCTGCAAAGTAAATATTCTTAAATATCCAGAAGGGAAGCACAAAAAAAGTCTAGAACTCCTATAAATTGGTCGGTTTGATTTTATTTTTTTATTACAAAAATTTTAAACAAACTTGAATTGCGTGGCAGCTATAAGATATAGTGAGCCGATCCTTATGAAATTTGATAGATCGAATCAATTGACCAATAGTAGAATCCACATTTTAATGGCATATGGACATTACCTGTACCATTAAATTCTGTTTACATGGGACACCACGTATTTATACGCTGGCGGAGGGTTATAATCAAAAACGTCCAACGCAGAGAAGCAGACATCTCCGACGCAGGAAAGAATATATGTATATTCTTGATCAAGGTCAATTCCCGAAGGGATACAAGCATGTTCGTCTGTCTGTCGGTCCGTCTGACGGTCTGATTCAGTGTTATAGAACTTCAAATTCGTTCACATTCTTCTTTCCTTTGTACGCAGTATATAATTTGTATCGGTATCGGTCGCCAAAATCCTATAGCTGTTATTTAACTGATTGATCGGGAGTGCTATATCTTTAGTGTTTTTAAATATAAAAGTTGGGAGCTTTCCAAATTTTCATAATGAATGGGCGGGACCTCATCTGGAACTTCATCTGATATTTGCCATTTATGTCCTCTATATAGGAATATATATATCCCTTATACATATATATTTTATTATAAACTGCAACCTTATTACAAATGTATATAAACTCTGGCTTTGCCAAAGTAAGCTTTCCGTTTTTGTTTGAAATTGAAGTTTCCATACCCTTTCTGTCAACGTTCTTAGACTGGGCAGGCTTATCCTATATGTGTCCACTTCAATGTGTCAATACTTTTTCTGTTCAGCTTTGACAGACAGACAAGCAGGCATATGAACCCTTTCCTGGGGATGAATATTAATAAAATATATGTATTTTGAGGTCTGGAACGTTTCCTTCACTACATAGCGGATTTGTTGCCGGAAATAAAGATATATCGAAAAGGATATACGAGTCCTTCCGTTGAAAAAATTTTATTATTATGTGTTGGTAGAATGCGATAAAAGGAGTAAAAAAACTTTAAGTCAATAGATTTTTGAGACTTTAAATCAACAGATAAAAGATATTAATGTAATATAATCTAAATATAATAGAAAGCCGAAAAAGTCACAAAGCCACGAATATTTTAGTCTTAACATACATACATGATTTGTCGAAAATGTGTCTACCAAAGGCATTTCAAAAGAAACAAGAAAGCTTAGACCAACTGCGTCCAGTTTCTCATTCTTTAATTAATGAGAGTGACTTGTGGTACTGCAGCATTCGCCCATTATTAAGGACCCAGGTTTCAACAAATCATCATTCCCATACGGGAATTCATATTGCATATGCAGACACACCTCGCCGCACCACACACAATGCTTTCCCGCCATTTGGCCACTGTTTGGGTATTTCTGTTTACGACCCTAAGTCCAATCCACGGGACAATGTGCCCTCCATACGCTTTATGATGATACGCTCGAGCCAACGACCCTAAAACAAAACAAATCACGCAACCCACCGCTATGTCAAACCAATAATTGAAAAATACCCCCTCTGATGTCTTGGACTGTCATCAATCTTTGAGGTGTGTTTTGCTCCTGCCGCTCCTTTCTTGATTTTCGTTTGTGTTGCGTGATGTTTTCACCGTAGTAGATATGTACATTTGAGCTTGGACATAGGATAGCATGCATGGTCGATGCCCACATTCAAACTTACCATCCGCCGGAAACTTCCCCACTCTCTAAATTTCGCAAAAAAAAAGGACACCAACAGGACGTAGTTTCATGTTGACGTGATCAGAAATCTATATAATAAATTGATTAAGCACTGCCTCTTCATTTAATGGAAATATGGTGTCAAGATTAAATGAATCCTGCTTGATTATACATTTAACAAGAAAGGAAAGCTATCTTCGGGCTTCTAACTTAAGAAACAACGAAGTTGTTTGCCAATTTCGATCGTTCTATGACAGATATAGGATATAGTCGGCCGATCCTTATAACATTTTGTACATAAAATATTTAAGCCAAATATAGCATGTGTGGAAAGTCCCAACCCTCTAACTTAAAAAACACCAAAGTTATTGCATTTCCGATTAATCAGTTATATGGCAGCTATAGTATATAGTCGACCGATCCCAGCCGTTCCGACTTATATACTGCCTGCAAGGGAAAGAAGGGTGTGTGTAAAGTTTCAACTCGATAGCTTTAAAACTGAGAGACTAGTTTGCGTAGAAACGGACAGACGGACAGACGGACATGCTTATATCGACTCAGGAGGTGATCCTGATCAAGAATATATATACTTTATATGGTCGAAGATGTGTCCTTGTTGAGTTGCATACTTTTGACCAAAAATATAATACACTCGCAAGGGTATAAAAATGTGATTATATTCAACATTCTTTTTTTCGCCCCAGGTTGACCATTTTCTGGAAATTCCCAAATAAAATATAAAAACTTCTGTTGCGGATTGGTCTTTCTCGGGTAACACATTTCTGTTTGCATATGTAATTTATTCTATGGTTATTTATTCTATGGTAAGAGTGGCAGATTTAATTTCAATTAAAGCTTTTTGAACATTCCTCCAAATCCTTGTACTAGGCATAAAAACTAACAAATCATCTGTCTAAAACAATTGCTTTTTTCCACCTAATTAAGCTTGAACCCCAGTTTTGTTGCGGCAGTCGAAGTATTCTTGATCCTGCCGCCTGTGGGCCTACAGGCATTAATGGGCCAACCATACAGGTTGTAAGCTTGACTGTGGGGGGTTCAGATAGTCATTCCGGAAGCCACTCGGCGTCAGAAAATACACATTCAGCAAACATTTATATTTAGGATCAGCTTTACTTGTATAAAATTTCTTGTATTAAAATTTCGTCTGAAACCCTAATGACTAATTCTGTAAAACTGTCTAATTATTTCAATGCAATTCAGTGTCTTAGATTTGGAATTACCGACCTATAGCTGACACAGCTTTTAGCTTTTATGTATAATTTTACCCTTATTTTAAATTTTAAAGCTTCAGCTTTATTTTAATTAGGATCCACGATTGATTTCCAGGATGACCGTGTGTTTGATTCTTCGAACTAGTCTTTTCGCTTTAAATGATGATTTTAATGCATTAGTATTAGTAACGAATAGCCAAAAGTTGACTGCGATCGTGAGCTTGGGTAGAGAAATTTCCTATGCCGCTAAATAGTGCCCTGCCGACCACTCTTTTAAAGCTATCGCGACTCTAAACATTTCACTACACTTCTTTTTTTTGTACCATATATGTAACCGACTGGCCGCGATCGGAAGGCGATCAATCAGTTACATGGCAGCTATAGGATAAAGTCAACCGATCCCGCCCGTCCCGAGTTATATACTACCTGCACACAAAAGAAGGATATGTGCAAAGTTATAACACGATAGCTCCAAAACTGGGAGACTAGTTTGCGTAGAAACAGAGAGACAGACGTACAGACGGACATGCCTATATTGACTAAGGAGGTGATCCTGATCCAGAATATATATACTTTATAGGGTTAAAATACCCTCTGCTAGGGTATAATAAATGCCCACATGATAACCTATTAGAAGCATAGAGCATAGAGGAATACAAACATTTTTAATCTAACTAACAAGAAGTCTTATGGAAAAAAACGGATAGCCACGATTATACATTTCATTTGAATTTGAGTACAATCAAGCATTAGCAGAGTGTGCAGGGTGTAAGGAATGTAAAATATATAATTTTATATTTTGTGTGTCGTGTTCTATACACGTGTTCATACATCAAGAAATCATGAAAAATAAGGCGGGTTTGCGCATTGAAATAGCAGGTCTATTGGGGTCCTTGCGCTGTACAATACACCAAAACCCTCTGGTGAGACTATCAAGCCTCAAAACACAAACGCAAAGGGAAGAAGCGTCAGGACCAGCTACCAAGTCTATCGTGGCTCAAAGGGTGGACAAGTGGGTAATCCGATATCCGGTCGTACGCCCACTGGCGAGCGTCCACGAACCTTTATGCAAATTAATTTCAATTGATTGCTCTTGGAACTTTTTTTTACATTCCGCTGATGCAAACACATTATCGTTACATAACAACTCTCGCTTTGATGTTGCTCATGTGGACAATTCCTGACATTATATTGTTATGTTATCATAGGTTAGTCGAAAAGTTAGTATGCGGCGAACAGGGGGTAAACCAATTATCCCATGAGCTGTGTGATGTAGCTTCAGATTCACAAAGCTTAAAATACACATAACTATGTTCATACATACATTAGTTCACGGATTGAATTAATTTTAATGATTTTTCATAAAAGAATTTCTTGAGAATAATTTGCGGTTGTTTAAAACAAAGGAGCAGTAGAAAAAAACACTCATTATACCCTTGCAAAGAGTATCACTGTGAACAGCAACCCATGCGCAATGAGGCGAATATACAGAGGCGAGTACGTGTGGATACATGTTTGTCACTTCTGAGTTCAAAGTGTTAAAAAGGAGGAAAAATTTATTAAGTCCAAAATGTCTTTTTGCCAATAATCTCTATTAATTTCTACTATACATAAAAAAAACAAAAATTCAAATAATAAGTTGCTTATATTTTATATTATTTTTCATTTAAAACAAGAAAGGAAAGCTAACTTCGGTCGGAGCCGAAGTTGATCCTTATGAAATTTTGTACATATAACATGTGTGGAAAGTCCCAACCCTCTATCTTAAAAAACAACGAAGTTATGGCATTTCCGATCAATCAGTTATATGGCAGCTATAGGATATAGTCGACCGATCCCGGCCGTTCCGACTTATGTACTACCTGCAAGGAAAAGAAGGATGTGTGCAAAGTTTCAACTTCAAAATATCTTATGTACAAAATTTCATAAGGATCGGCCGACTATATCCTATAGCTGTCATACAACGATCGGAATTGGCATAACTTTGGTGTTTTTTAAGTTAGAACAAGAAAGGAAAGCTAACTTCGGGCGGAGCCGAAGTTGATATACCCTTGCAGTTCAGTCGCAGTCCGCTAGGTGGCGCCACTCATCTTATTTTATTAGATATATAGCGGATCGTTTATAGTCGGCCGATNCTCGCATTTTCGTGTCGATCCTGACTCGGTTTTACTCCGTCCCCGAAAATCCATTACGCGCCTAAAGAAGTTTCACTTCAAAAAAAAAAACAAGAAAGGAAAGCTAACTTCGGGCGGAGCCGAAGTTGATATACCCTTGCAGTTCAGTCGCAGTCCGCTAGGTGGCGCCACGCATCTTTAATTGTTAGATATAAAGCGGATCGTATATAGTCGGCCGATCCTTATGAAATTTGGCATATTGAATTATTTTTCCCAAAATAGAATCTGTACCAAATCCCATCTTTCTAACTTAAAAAACACCAAAGTTATGCCAATTTCGATCGTTCTATGACAGCTATAGGATATAGTCGGCCGATCCTTATGAAATTTTGTACACAAGATATTTTGGTCAAATATAACATGTGTGGAAAGTCCCAACCCTGTAACTTAAAAAACACCAAAGTTATGGCATTTCCGATCAATCAGTTATATGGCAGCTATAGGATATAGTCGACCGATCCCGGTCGTTCCGACTTATATACTGCCTGCAAATGAAATAAGGATGTGTGCAAAGTTTCAACTCGATAGCTTCAAAACTGAGAGACTAGTTTGCGTAGAAACAGACAGACAGACAGACGGACAGACGGACAGACGGACAGACGGACAGACGGACATGCTCATATCGACTCAGGAGGTGATCCTGATCAAGAATATATATACTTTATAGGGTCGGAGATGTCTCCTTCACTGCGTTGCACACTTTTGACCAAAATTATAATACCCTCTGCAAGGGTATAAAGATATGATTTGGTACAGATTACTCTTTGGGCAAAATAATTCAATATGCCAAATTTCATAAGGATCGGCCGATACGATCCGCTATATATCTAATAATATAAGATGCGTGGCGCCACCTAGCGGACTGCGACTCAACTGCAAGGGTATATCAACTTCGGCTCCGCCCGAAGTTAGCTTTCCTTTCTTGTTGAGATTTGACATTACAGCCAGAAAAGGCGGTGACAGGAATTTCAGTACTGCTGGGTTTTTTGAGCTTGTTCATGTATGTGTGCAATAAACTTCCATACATTTAAAGAAAAAAGTGTCCCCTTACAATCTTCTAATTTTATAATCATGATTTTTTATGTATTCCTTTAAAATTTCTGTTAATTTATGTTGTAAACTAAATTAATATGTTAAGTAACATTACATTATTAATATTAAAAACTATATTTAATAATTACTCACCCTGGGATTCGAACCTTAGTGCTTTTGTATACTGGACCGACATGCACGCCTCTAAGCTATCAAGGAATCGCGCGCACTTTGTGACTGACTATAATATACCTGTACAAATTTGCATGTTTAAAACAATCCCAATTATTAAGAATCCCCATTTAAAAAAAAAATATTGAATATAACAGTTTATTTTGAGACTGCGATATTAAAGTAAAATGAAAGTAAACAAGAATCAACTCAAAATAAAGACTTTTCCGCTTGGAATCGAACCCACGACCTTACGATTAACAGGCAGATACCTTAATCATTTAACCATGGGGTGAAAGCTTTCCGGGCAAAATATTTAGAATGACTAGAAAATATTAATGATTAATAACTAATATCGAATATGCATAATTTCGAACTCTAGCAGCAGCAGAGGGCCGGCAGAATTATTTCGCCTACTTTGTTTTGACGTTCGAAGTGAAAACCTTATTGAATTGTTTTGCTTTTTCGAACGAAATTTGACATTAGGGCCGGAAAAGTCGGTGACAGAAATTTCATTACTGCTGGATTTTTTGAGCTTGTTCATGTATGTGTTCAAAAAACTTGACAATATGGAGTAAATTCTTTCAACTTTTTCTTTATTTGTGTATCGAACGACTATATCATATAGCTGCCAAATAACTGATTGATCGGAAATGCCATAACTTTGGTGTTTTTTAAGTTGGAGGGTTGGGACTATCCACACATGTTGTATTTGGTCTATATCCCGACTATATACCACAGCTGTCATATGTTTATGCTGTGGCATGTGTTTTAAGTTAGAAAGGTGGGACTTGGTACAGATTGCACTTTGGACAATCTTATCCGATTTGCAAAATTTTATTAGGATAATTGGCTTAACTTTGTTGTTTTTTAAGCTAGAGTGATGGGACTATCTACGGTTTCCGTTTTCCGTTTAGGGCAATCTTATCCTGACCGATCGGAAATGGCACAACCTTGCTATTTTTAAAGATGCTTGGTGCTGTTTCCAATATTTTTATTAGAAATTTTTTTGATGGTGAAATTCTCATAAGGATCGGACAACTATATACGATATTTCGGCTCCGCTCAAAGTAAGCTTTCCTTTCTAATTTTTTTTTCTAAATGCTAATTTGTTTAAACAATTTGGTTTCCCACAGTTACGAAACAATTTTGGATCTATTTAAAATCCAAAATTGTTTGGGCAAATATTTTATTAACATTTTTATACCCTTGCAGAGGGTATTATAATTTTGGTCAAAAGTGTGCAACGCAGAGAAGGAGACATCTCCGACCCTATAAAGTTTATTTATTCTTGATCAGGATCACCTCCTGAGTCGATATGAGCATGTCCGTCTGTCCGTCTGACTGTTTCTACGCAAACTAGTCTCTCAGTTTTAGAGCTATCGAGTTGAAACTTTGCACACATCCTTCTTTCCTTTGCAGGCAGTATATAAGTCGGAACGGCCGGGATCGGTCGACTATATCCTATAGCTTTTGGAAGTTTTTCTTCCAAAAAAAAGAACGTCCGCGTTTTCCTTATTTTTCTTTTAAAATTTTTTTAAATATTTTTCACTTTCTTTAATACGCAATGGTTTCTAACGATCCTATTTATTTTAAATGTGGAGCTAGCCCTTGAAGCAGAACTGTTAAGAACTGGTCTGTTTCTACGCAAACTAGCCTCTCAGTTTTAAAGCTATCGAGTTGAAACTTTGCATACATACATCATTAGTTTGTTTGGCCGGGATCGGTTGACTATATCCTATAGCTGTCATATAACTGATTGATCGGAAATGATTGATAGGCTAAAGTCTGATTTGTAGTTATAATCGTATAAAATCGTTAGGCATTAAATTTTTTATTTTTGAAACAAACTTGATCTGAGTAAATATCAAAGGAGCTTAAGCGTCAAATCTGATACCTTTAACTCATATAGTCTCTTAGATCCACGTTTAAAAATACTGCAGCCAATATAGGTACCAGAATGTAAATGTCTATAACTTCTCCAAAAATCGGCCGATTGAGCTGAAAGCTATAGCTTTAGAAATAGATGGGCATCAAATCTATTTCAAAATACTTTTTTCAATTGGCGCTACAGAAATATGCCATTGTTGGAGGCAGTAGGGGGCGAGGCAAGAGTTTAAAACAAACTTGATCAGCGCTTTATTCACAGGAGTATCCGCGAAAATTCTTATATATAGCACTCTCTTATAGTCTCTGAGATCGCGTTTATAGGGACAGATTGTCATGGCTACAGCGACTCAGCTGCTGATGCTGATCAAAAATGTATATGTGTATCTTAGAAGGTCGGAGGCTATTTCTTTCCTGTTACAAAAATTTACACAAATACAATACACCCTTAAATTTACAAAATTATATAAAAACAAGAATGGAAAGCTAAAGCTTTGTAGTTACCTCACTCCCCCCCTACAATGATAACGCATAATATGAACAAAACCCCCCTATGAAACACTTGATATATATTGAGCGATCCTTATGATAATTTCCTATAGATATAGTCCAAGTCCCATCTTTCTAACATAAAAAACACCAAAGTTATGCCAATTCCGATCGTTCTATGATAGATATAGGATATAGTAGGCCGGTCCTTATGAAATTTTGTAGAGAAGATATTTTGCCCAAATATAAGATGTGTAGTTCCAACCCTCTAACTTAAAAAACACCAGAGTTAAGGCATTTCCAATCAATCAGTTATATGGCAGCTATAGGATATAGTCGACCGATCCCGGCTGTTACGACTTACATACTGTCTGCAAACAAAAGAAGGATGTGTGCAAAGTTTCAACTCGATAGCACTAAAACCGAGAGACTAGTTTGCGTAGAAACAGACAGACAGATGGGAATGCTTATATCGACTAAGGAGGTGATCCTGATCAAGAATATATATACCCTATAGGGTTGGAGATGTCTCCTTCACTGCGTTGCACACTTTTGACCAAAATTATAATATCCTTTGCAAGGGTATAATAACAAACTAAAATCCAAAAAAAGAAAGGACGGCTATAGTCAAGTTTCCTGATTATGTGATACCCGGTACTCATATTTTTCACCCAAAATTTATTTACCCTTTCAAAGTATATATTCCCCAAAAAAAATATGTTTCCCTTCTCTTATATGTTGTGAAACAAACAACTCAAGCAATTTAGTAGGAATGAAAAATGTATAACTCCTCTAAAAAGGGCTGATTCTCCGATAAAATTGCAATATTGCATACAACATACATTTAAATTGCTTATACTATTTTCGAAATTTCTTAAAATAATCATTTTAAGGCTCAATCAGGCGGTGACCTGTGAAAATATTTTGCAGGATAACACGTCCGAAGGCTATTACACAAAATGCGGTTAACTCAAGAGGGTGAAATCAGTCCTCTGTAAATAATTTACGTCAGCGCCAAAACAAAATTGGGATTGTACAAATTGTCAAGTGATAAATGGTCTTAACAGGATTCTATTTATTTTTTTTCTGTATTATGCTCTTCATTACATTTTTGTGCTTCTGCTTGGAGCCATTACTTAATTTTAGCATAAAAGTGAACATAATTTGACATTGACAATGCATAGGGCAAGTGCGCGGAGTGGCGAAGCCAGTGGTCCTGGCCAAGGACCTGGGCCTGGGTTTGGGTCTGCTCCTGTTTCTGGATTGACACCAAATTCCGGAATGTGAGGGAGCAAACGCAAATTGATTAATTGGTTTGTGAGCGTCTAATTAAATAAAGCGGTTCAGCGCTGGGCTGCGGAAGCTGAAGCTGGAATGGGAACCAAATAGATCGGTGTTTGGACCCACGTCACCACGATAGGAGGGGCTAGCCTTCGGACAGATGGGTGGACGGATGGGATGTTGGGATGGCCTCACTTTAAAGCAGAACACTTCCCGTTTTTGTTTATATTAATGTGATAGCTATTTGTTTCTAGTAAGCAATTACAAAGCAATTTTATAGCAATTACCTTCTAACAGCTTGGAACAAGGCTTTTAATGCTGCATACAGCCGCGCCAAAAGCCCTCCCACTACAGTACGATATATTGCCCTGTTCCTTGAAATATGCAACTCATCCCTCCTTCTTCCTTTTCATTATCCTTCGATGGTCGTGGGTCCTTTAATGTAATTTTGGTTTTAGCTTGGCACAGATGTGACCGGGCCATGTGCTGTAAAATATTTTCTTCGGTTTTGGGCTATGTTTAAAATTTTCCTCCGATTTCCGCCACTTATTCTATTTTGGCGGTATCACTTGTGACACACATTTACCACACGGACTTGGCCACGTTTAAAAATATTATTATTAGAATAAAAAAATGCATTTCTTTATTAGGCAGCTCAGACACCCGGTGAGTCAAGGAAAAACGACTGGGATCCGCCTACGGGAGTGTGGCGTGATTCTAGATTGATGAGAAGTAACGTCAGAATCATAAAATAATAATAAATAGATCTCACAGACTCTCAATAAGACAGCGCAGTGCCGCACCGACAATCTCATAACGATCGGCCAACTATATACGATCCGATATATATAATAATTTATCGGATTGCTGGGTGTATCAAATTCGGCTGCGCCTGAATTTAGCTTTCCTTTCTGGTTTTTTATCCAATTTTTGCATAATGATTAGCACTTATTAAATATTAAAAATACTATTAAAATTTTGTGTGCAAAAAATATCAGTAAATTCAAAATTTCAAAGAATATAACACGTTTTTTAATTTATGATGGGCTCTCTAAGATAGGGCCCCTAAAGTCCCAACCTCCTATCTTAAAAAACAACACAGCCGATTCAAATTAATCAATCATGTATAGCACCTAGAGTGGGCCGATCCCGGCCGATTTAACTTCTATAATGCGTACAAAGGAAAAAAGGATGTGTCAAAGTTAACGGACCGACGAACATAAGGAATGACGGACAGAATGACAGACGGAAATGCTTGTATCGACTCGGGATGTGCAAAGTTTGCAATCGATAGCTTTCAAATTTACCGACTATTTCGCATAGAATAGGAAAAAATTTCAATACCCTCTGCAAGCGTATGATACATCTTAATTTCAGAAAGAGCACGCGTCAAAAATCTTTGCATGATCTATGCAATTTATCCCGTCATATCCCTATATCTGTCAAATAATTTAAACCGTGATTTTTTTTAATTATCCAACAAAAATGAATTACTTGTAGTCTTTCCATTTGACTTGCTTTCGGTAAATGGTAATCAAAACATGTCGATGGAGATAAAATCAGAATACACAGCAAGTAATATTTTCTTTTCCGAAAATGCTGGGCATTCCTTTGAAGTATGTCGTTCGGGTTTCGTTTGTGCGACCCCGGCATTTCTTGCGTCTCGTGTCCCTGCGGCTTTTTTCCAAGGCTTTGGTATTTTAAAGACTTTTCTAACGGTCATCAGGATGGGAATTGACAGGGACAAGGAAGAAAGGAGCTGCACACAAAAAGCTTTTTAAAAATGCTCCGATAATGCGTAAAATTCCATTAAATCGGGTGTAATTAAATGACATTTACTTTGGCCACATTAAAAAGAGCATAAATCAGCGGCTTCTGCATCAAGGCATATTTCGTTGGTGGCTCGGACCCGACCCTGGGGGGATGACTGGGGGCTGAATGAAGCCAGAAGTTTTAAGTTGTAAGATGAGTGGTGGGAGGTAAATGGGGAGGGAAACCTTCCCCCTCAAAGTTTCCTCCTCGTTTGCGTACAAAAGCCAAAACAAATATAGGGTGAATTGCTTTACTTCCACCAAGATTGAAATGGACTAGGTAAGGATCCGGGGTCTGAGGTCTCAGCTTCGCAGCCTGAGGTGTGGGGCAAATGACGCGAAATCTGCTGAGAAACCTAATTTATTGAAAAATTGTTTTTTTTTCAGAACGGGCAGGCTTGACTTGCTTCCAAGCGGCCTTCCGCATGCCTGGAGCATGCTGTGACCTTTTCGCCAGGACTTTGTTTGTGTTCACAGTGTTATAAAGACAACTTTCTATTACTTAATGCCCGTCGCACCATCTTTTGGACTCCGGATTTCTACTGCCACCCCCGGTTCTGTTCTCTTTACAGAACATAACAAAATTGTGCATCAAAGAACAAGTCCTGCCCATACATTTTGAAATCTGTGTGAAGACCCCTTCCTAACTATTGTAGACAGCTAAATGCCACAAAACCTTAAATTATAAAAAAAACATATTTTATATTATAATGACGACTTTAAGCTCCTACAACAAAGTCTAGAAATGTTTTTATTTTGGCCCTGACAGAAGAATATAATGATAAAAAACTATTTTAATTAAAACGAAATATAGAAATAAACTTTGCGCAAAGTCGAAGCAAATAAATAACCGTTTCATATTTAATTCAATTCATTATGAATTTGGAAAAAAGATCCAAAATGTTGATCCAAAATAAAATACAAAGAAATTTTTTTAAAAGCACCACTAGTTAAAAATTAAATGATAAGAAAGCAGTAATATATAATAAAACTTTTAAAAAGCCCGGCCATTCCGACTTATATTCTGCGTACAAAAGAAATAATGATGTGTGCAAAATTTGAAATCGATAGCTTTTAAACTGAGAGACTAGTTCGCGGTGATCCTAGTTAGACAGAGACAGACGATCCGACGGACATGCCTATATCGACTAAGGAGGTAATCCTGCCTTTGAATATATATAATTTATAAGGTAGATTATGTCTCACTTCTTCGCTGCCTTTCTAAGGGTATAACAAGAAAGTAAAGCTAACTTTGGGCGGAGTCGAAGTTGATATACCCTTGCTAGTTGGGACGCAGTTTATACCATGAGATATTTTCGTCATAGATATATATTTAGAAGATCCGATATTTATTTATATATATCAATTGTAATATATATTGCGATTTAGTTGGTCGTTATGGTAATTTCATTATAAAACAAATTTCTTTTAATACAAATTTTATAAAAATTTCCAAAAAGTATAAAAACAAGATGGGAAAACTAAATTTGGATGGAGCCGAGATTGTTATACTTTTGCAGTTAAGTAGTATCCTATATTGGATTATATTATAGGATATATATCGGATCGTATATAGTTGTCCGATACTGATGAAATTTGGTAGATTAGATAATGTACTCAAAATAAAATCTGTAAAAAAGTCCCAATCTTCTAGCTTAAAACACAACAAAGTTATGCCATATCTGATTATTCATTTATTTGAAAGTTGTAATGTAGATCAAATTCTTTTGAATTTTTTTACTTTATTCGCTAAAATTTAAGTCCACAGAAAGTCATCCTTCTAGCTTAAAAAAATCAAAGTGGCATTTCCGATCAATCATTTATATGGGAGCTAGAGGAACTGGAGAACTTATATATTTACAAATGTATATGGAGAACTATCGATAGTCGGCACCATCGATAGTTTTTCTCAAACCCTCGATAGTGTCGATAGTCATCGATTCTATAGTCCGACATTAAATTTTTTTTTAAGTTTTCAAGAAAATTGTTTTATTTTTTAACCAAAAGTTTTGATTTAAAAATAAGATTATGTTAATATTTTCCTCCTTACTCCTTTTTGAGTTACACTGCTTTTTGAGTACAAAATCCTTTTCAGAATCTGTGCTGGTGCAATCGCAGTCTTGCTTTTCTGGACTTGGCGCAGTGGGCATTGCGGACCTCCGACGTGTGACTTGATTTCGCCACTTTATCCATCAAAATACTTATGTAAAATACATCAAACATACCTTTTTTTAAAAAGCGATCCATATTTATTAGTTCCTTTTTAATTGCCGTCAATTTTACACAACATTTTTAATTTTTACACAAGCGAATGTTGAAATTATTTTTGCAATGTGAGACGCCAGCTATCGACGGCACCATCGATAGTGGTTGGGTCACTATCGAACGTTTGTGACACTATCGATTGCGGCTCGATAGTGGCCAACCATCGATAGTGTCGATAGCGCCATCGATAGTTCTCCATCTCTAATGGCAGCTATATTGCTATATAAAACTGTAACAAAAATCGAATGGTAAGTGGTCAACTATTTAAAACCCAGGTTTTTCTTCCACTGCCTACCTGAGCCTCTTTTTAACAAAATTAAAGATAAAACTTGTATTTGTTTTTGCTTTGTAGTTTCCCGATCTTAAGATTAGGTAATTTCTGAATTGCGAATATCAAATAAATGTGCATTTTGTGCTTATATTTTAACTTATATTATATCTACGTGCTTATATTTTTGTGCTTATATTTTTATATTTTTAATATTTTTATATATTAAGTCCGGATTGAACCGCACACCGACAATTCCATAATAAATTTTTAGGGAAAAATCCAATTGAATTTTAAAATTCTACCTGTAAATGAGAAAAACCCTAAAGAATCAGACTACATATTTTATTTATTTTCCGTTATGCAGTGCCATAATTCTGACAATATAAAATTAATTTCTGAGACGACATATAGGGGGAAGTCACTGAAGTCACTCAGAATCCCATCAGCCTTCTGGGAGCAAAGTCGCAATGGCCCCAGGGACCTGATGACGCCTTAGATGCGGCAGTTATGTATATTTGCTGTAATATGTAACTGGCCATTTGTGTACAATAATACTATGTACGTACAACAATAACGCAATAAAATATGCGGCACAAGTGTAAATGAAATGGCAACGGTGGGCGCCACACAGGCACATCTCTCTGAAACGAAATTTGCATATTAAAAATTTAGCACCTGCAGTTACCGGATTCGAGGGGGGGGGACGATAAATGCGTGTAGTCAATGCTAATGTGCCATTACCATCGTGTGAAATTCATGATCTGATGCAAATCCACCAGCCGCACACACATCCGGCCTATAAAATTCGCAACTTTTGGGGACAACCCGCGTCCTTGCTCCTGGAATATAAAGTCGAATAGACACCGAAACGGAAGCGGAATCGCAATCGGGGGTGAACGGTTGGCAACGGATGCGGCATTTAAGCCAATGGCGTATCATTGACAACGGCAGCCTTGGTGTTATAAAAATCCTATTATGCACATTAAAATATCAAAGGAACAGATACAAAACCCCGGAGTCCCAGCAGGAAATTCGTAACATGCTGCCAATGCGACCCATGCGGAGCGGTATAATATTGTTTGCTCTTTGTGGGTTTCTTCTTTGTTGGGAACCATTTTCCGCACTAAACAACTACAAAGGGGATCCATCTTCGCGCAAATATCATGTGCTTATATCCCAGTGCGCTAAAACAGTACCCTTTTTTTCCATCTTTGGGATCAAGAATTGCTATTTAAACCATGATAAATTCATAATAACCTCGTATGTTGCAATGCCAAAACCACATTTAAGGAATATTTATACCCTTGCAGAGGGTATTATAATTTTGGTCAAAAGTGTGCAACGCAGTGAAGGAGACATCTCCGACCCTATAAAGTATATATATTCTTGATCAGGATCACCTCCTGAGTCGATATGAGCATGTCCGTCTGTCCGTCGGTCCGTCTGTCCGTCTGTCTGTCTGTCTGTTTCTACGCAAACTAGTCTCTCAGTTTTAGAGCTATCGAGTTGAAACTTTGCACACATCCTTCTTTCCTTTACACGGAACGGCCGGGATCGGTCGACTATATCCTATAGCTGCCATATAACTGATTGATCGGAAATGCCATAACTTTGGTGTTTTTTAAGTTGGAGGGTTGGGACTTTCCACACATGTTATATTTGACCAAAATATCTTGTGTACAACATTTCATAAGGATCGGCCGACTATATCCTATAGCTGTCATAGAACGATCGAAATTTTTTTTTTTTATTAAACTTTGCTTNCTAACTCAAGTTTGTGTTGCGAAACGCCGTTAGCGTTCCACGTAGATATCCGTAGGAAAGCCATTATTTGGATTGTTGTGAAACCAGCATTTGAATCAATAGATTTTGGTTTCGCATTAAATCTTGCATAGTTGTGCGCATAAACGACATAAATTCCGTCAGACTTTGTTGTAGGCTGCATATCATAGCTTCAAAGTTGCTTCGAACGATCGAAATTGACATAACTTTTGTTTTTTTGTAAGTTAGAAAGATGGGACTTGGTACAGATTACTCTTTGGGCAAAATAATTCAATATGCCAAATTTCAAAAGTATCGGCCGACTATATACGATCCGCTATATATTTAATAATATAAGATGCGTGGCGCCACCTAGCGGACAGCGACTGAACTGCAAGGGTATATCAACTTCGGCTCCGCCCGAAGTTAGCTTTCCTTTCTTGTTTTTTTTTAAGATCGAACACAGAAACTTCTTTATTCTCTTTATTCTACAGTAACCTCTTACAGTACACCACGGAGTGCGGTTCGTCACAAACGTCGCCTATCATCCATATCACAGTGGTCGGATTCACCGATTTTTTTTTGCAAAAATTCAAAAAAAATTATGACAATATAATCGTATTTTATATATAGATTTTAAAAGTAGATGTTCCAATTAGATATAAACAATTGGGCTGCAAAGTTCACTAACCGATCAGTTGGTTATCGGACAAATTTAGGCGGGTAAGTGCACACAAACTTAAAACTTTTCACGTTCTGTGATACGAGCACCAATTTTAACCAAACAAATTGAAAATGTTACTTATGGTATGTAAAATATACATAATATAAAGATCCCAATTTGTCAACTGTGTTACATTTTTTTATACCCTTGCAGAGGGTATTATAATTTTGGTCAAAAGTGTGCAACGCAGTGAAGGAGACATCTCCGACCCTATAAAGTATATATATTCTTGATCAGGATCACCTCCTGAGTCGATATGAGCATGTCCGTCTGTCCGTCTGTCCGTCTGTCCGTCTGTCCGTCTGTCCGTCTGTCCGTCTGTCTGTCTGTCTGTCTGTCTGTCTGTCTGTCTGTTTCTACGCAAACTAGTCTCTCAGTTTTAAAGCTATCGAGTTGAAACTTTGCACACATCCTTCTTTCCTTTGCAGGCAGTACATAAGTCGGAACGGCCGGGATCGGTCGACTATATCCTATAGCTGCCATATAACTGATTGATCGGAAATGCCATAACTTTGGTGTTTTTTAAGTTAGAGGGTTGGGACTTTACACACTTGTTATGTTTGACCAAAATATCTTATGTACAAAATTTCATAAGGATCGGCCGACTATATCCTATAGCTGTCATAGAACGATCGAAATTGGCATAACTTTGGTGTTTTTTAAGTTAGAAAGATGGGACTTGGTACAGATTCTATTTTGGACAAAATAATCTGATTTGCCAGATTTCATAAGGATCGGCCGACTATATACGATCTTCTATATATCTAATAATATAAGTACGTGGCGCCACCTAGCGGACTGCGACTGAACTGCAAGGGTATATCAACTTCGGCTCCGCCCGAAGTTAGCTTTCCCTTCTTGTTTTAAATTGTTTTCGTGATGTCCTAAAATACTTAATGGGGGCAGAATGATTTGAGACTTCAAAAAAAAATTTTTTCAAAAATTTTTTATATAATACAACATTATCTCAGGAATATCCTGTGAAAGTTTCATGCCGATCGGGCTTAAGCTCGCTAAGATACCGATTTTCTAGTTTCTTTCTCTCCATATACTTTCAATTGCTTTTAAAAATTTAGACGCGTTTTTCTCAAAACAACTTTTTCAAGTCGGTGCGTAATGTAACTCAAAAAGTAATGCTCGGATCTAAATACAATTTTTCACAAATCTTTTATACAATAAATACTGGCAAACAAACGACAAAAATTCAAAAATCGCATATTTTTCAAAATGGTTTCGTTCATCCGCAAAAGAAACTAATATTTGAAGTAAATCAATTCAATGTTTTTATTTCCTATAACTCTGTAAGGCCAGACTTTACGCACCGCAAGATAATACCGTCACGGCATAAATAATAATTATTTCTTAAAAATAAAAATTCCTAGATACTCTCCAAATATAGCCATTTATCGTGTAAAAAAATTTAATAAATATATTCACTCAGGTTGAAAAAAAAAAACGCAAAAAACTGTTTTATTTCAGCCTCTGAAACCATCCTGCCCCCTTAAATTGTATCTATAGTGCCTGTATATTATGAAGTATCACTAATTTTCTGTCACCAACCGAGTTTGTAGTAATATTTATGTATATTTAGTCCTTACAACTTAATTAAAAACGTTTGCTCCTTTTCCTACCGTTGTCAATTAAAGACACCTTAGACTGCAGTCACAGCATACTTTTTGAGATTTGGCACCGCAGCAATAAAAACAAAGATTCTGTATCTGACCACATTTTGAAAAAACCTGGCAATATATAAATAAAAAGGGATACCTTTTTTATCTTTTTGGAAAAAAATTTGAAAAAAGCCCCAAGCATCTTTAAAAATAGCAAGGATGTGTCAATTCCGATCGTTCAGTTACATGGAAGGTTTAGGATATAGTCGGCCGATCCTTATGACATTTGACAGATCGGAGTTACTTAAAGTTGAATCTGTACCGAGTCCCATCATAACCGAAGATATGGCATTTCCGATCAATCAGTTATATGGCAGCTTTAAGATATAGTCAACCGATCCCGGCCGTTCCAAATTATACACTGCGTGCACAGGAAAAAAGGTTGTATGCAAAGATTAAAATTAAAATTGATAGCTTTAAAACTGAGACACTATTTGGCGTTAAAACAGACAGATATGTTTATATCGACTAAGGAGGTGATCCTGATCAAGAATACATATACATTATAAGGTCGAGATGCGCTGGCCACTTTTGACCAAAATTATAATACTCTTTGCTAGAGTAGAAATGCATTTTATCTCTGCTTACATGGGTTTTGTTCAAATTTATGGGCGTGGGCAGATCGAAATAAAATTTTATAAATCTTTTTGGTGATCTTATTATCACATGTGTCAAGTTGTGTTGGATTTTATGAAAAAAAAATCGGTCATTCCGGTCAGTGTGCATATGGAAGTTTACTGAACTATATATATATATTTTTATGACTATTGACCAAATACCATACAATGAAAATATATCAATTATTGTTGATAATTGTTAAAAATTTTTAAAATATAGAATCGAAAGTGCAAAAATATTGCACAAATCCTGTATAATTTTTTTAATATTAAATTTGTATATATATTTTTTTTCTAATGTAATAATTTGAATTAGGATAATACCTAATACGACTATATATTTATGTATGTATATTTTTCAATTGTAATGTTTGGATGAAAAAACCAATCACTATGCGAGATTCTGCTTCGTATTGTTTCTGTTAGGTTCGCAGTTTTCGCAATAGATATTCTGCAAGAAAATGAATCAGCATTTTTAATAAATATGCATTCTAGCCACTGGCAAAAAGGTGTTTGGCGGGTGTTGGCGCCGTCAATATCTTGAACCCTGGGCAGAAAGCACTAAGCAGACCAGACGTCGACGACCAAAGGTCGACCCAAAACATAAAGCAACAACACCCAGGGCGACATAAATTATGACAAAATATGAACCGCTAAGCTAAGGGTGCGAGGTCACGACCCTGGTTCCTGGAGTCCCGGGACTGCAGCCTTCCTTTAGCCTTCTATTTCACCCGACTGGCACCGGGGAGGATGTATCTGAATGAGTGGGGTGCCCGGTTTCTGGGGTCCAAAATCGGCGGGGGGCTTACTTTATGCTTTACGCGGGATTTGAACGGCAAAAAGCATGAAACCGAGAGGCATGAAGCGCATAATAAGCAAATTATAGAACGTTTATAAGGGACACAGTATCTGAGTTGCCGGCAAAACATCACCGGAAGACCACTGGATCGGGGTGCGCTGAGCGCCGAACGGATGGGCGAAGACGCCCCTTTTATTACAACTTGCTTCTGGCCAATGTAAATTTACATTTATTTAGGCAAGTAGCAGACAGACATCGGGCTCAGGCCATTGGATTCCCCGTTCAATAAATTGTTTCTATTACAGCAACGAAGCGGTAAAAAATTTAATTTTATAACCCAGCCCAATTTTGAATTTACTTGTCCTGCCGGAATACACAAATTGGCTTGCAAATTGAATCCTAACAATAGTGTACTAGATACTTTCACCATCAAAGTTTCTCTCTTTATTCTACAATGATGTGCCACTTTAAATCTATATAAAGCCATTACTGCGGAAGAATACTAATTTTTTCTTTTACCTGACAGTCTCATCGTAAGCGCTTGGATTTTTCTAATAAAAAAATATTTTATTTTGTTAATATTTTCTCGCAATTAAAAAAAAACACAATACATCAAGAAAGAAAAGCTAACTTCGGGCGGAGCCGATACCTTATAAGTTAAGGTATATACCTTTGAAGTTAAGGTTGTTCCCTTTCTGATCGTTCAATTATATGGCGTCGATATAGTCGGCCGATCCTTATAAAATTTGGCAAATTGGATTAGATCACAGCTTATTTCAACCACCTCTAACCGAAAACTTGAAATCATTATACCAGCCAAACTAAGCGATATTTTGAAATAATTTAAACTCAGCTTATTTCAACCAGCTGGAAATTACTAATTTTAAATACGTTTATCTATGTATTTAATACTTTGTATGACCACCATGATTGTCAATAACTAATTTTAGACGCTTTGATATAGATTCCACCAATGTTTTGGTAATATCAGGACTAATTTTTTCCATTCCTCCAGTAAAGACTTATTAAGGTAATTTTTGTTGCGAATTTCCCTTTTTCGAATGTTCTGATCCAAAATGGCCCATAAATTCTCAATAACATTCATGTCAGGTGACTGAGCTGGTGGTTGCATGACATGTGGACAGTTCCGACATATGTCGCTCCATCTGAGCCAAAAATGTTGAACTTGGACTCGTCTGCGAATATAACGGAGTTCCAAAAGTTGAGATCTTTGCTTACGTACTCCTTGGCAAATTTTAGGCGGTCCTTTTGATTTTTGGAACTTATGAAGGGTTTCTTGCGAGCAATTCTGCCATTAAAGTGGCTTTCCCGCAGTATTCGCCGAATTGTTTCTGGGCGAATTTCCTCCAGTTCCTCCTCTACCTCACTGGCCACTTTTGGTGCCGAAAGTCTCGGATTTTTCCGAATCTTCCGGACAATATGTCGCTCGTTGTTCTGGTTAAAAATTGTTTTGGGTGCTTTTCTTCCCTTGTCTATTTTCGTGAACATACCGGGAAATTATGCTCTGCACGGTCGAATCACTCAGATTCCGTTATTTTTCGACTCTATATTTCGACTATTCTTAAAATGAGCTATGTCGTCTTCTCGCTTCTCAATAGTGGTTCGCGGCCCCATTTTGCAAAACACGTGTGTCTCTTGAGATCAAAAGCTTAAAATTATAAAAATTCAACTTCTGAACATTGGGAATACTATGCACAAAGCAATGAATCAACAAAGAACCGTTATTTTTCTATGAACTGACCGTCGCACGGCTGCCAATTTGCTGGTATCTGGTTTGCGATAGCTTTAAAACTAAGAGACTCGTTTGCGTAGAAACCGAGAGACAGACGGACATGCTTATATAGTGTCAGAAGGTGATCCTGATCAAGAATTTATATATACTTTATAGGGTCGGAGATGTCTCCTTCACTGCGTTGCACACTTTTGACCAAAATTATAGTACCCTCTGCAAGGGTATAAACAAGAAGTAAGATAGTAACTAGTAGATAGATAACCGTCACACCTAAAATCCTAGAACAGAAAAGATATTATCTTCATCAAAAACCAAAAAATGAAAATCTATAAATGTTGTACACAATTCAAAAGCCTCCGAACTTTAAATACTGTCAAAAGTACTCGACCAAAATATATCAGTATAAGATTAACTTGCAATATCACAAAGTACCAAAACGACTATGAAAGTTATGTTGGGAGGATGTATTGGCGGCCTTCACGACGAAATGCGCACCATATAAATTAATTTAAAAATTCGATTTCACTATTAGACTCTGAATACAGAGGATTATAAATAATAATCCCCACCAGGATAAAAATAATTTTTTTACCTGGGTAATAACTCTAATGTACGATATCCAATTAATAAAATAAATATAACGGTATACGGCATAAAATATACCGTCTGAGAAAGCCAATTGGTGCAATTGTCAGACTCAGGCTTTCTTAACACGTCTCTTGTAAATTCGGACAAATATAAATTTTTAAATTGAAATGGACACTGTCGCAAATTATAATAAATTGAAACGAAGCCCTAAAAAACGGCCAATCATTTATACGTACCTTTTTGGGTCTAGAGTAGCATTAGGCATTCCAATATTCCATAATACAGAATATCCGCGTATGTGCCTCGAATACAAAACATAAAGGTCCGTGATTCCGATACACGATTTATACTTAACGGCATTGGCGCTCCGTAGTCGCAATTCCGGAGTCCGAACACTTTCAATGTGGCCACTGTTTGCTTTTTATATATGAACCCACCAGTCAGTCCGTAGTCCGAGAATCACTCGGGCTCGGGCTGGGGTGTCCGGCCAAAGCAGTCAGGGGTTGAGGTGTCCAAGTGACCAACACCAGTTTCCCCAGGGTGTCGTAATTTTCGAGATATGAATGTAACAAAAACGTTCGGCTCGAAACTGTCGAATATTCGGCTTTTATAATTTGTTACTCTCTCGATATTTCGACTACTGCTCCCCAAAATCAGACTTAAAAGAAAATCGATTTAAAGGAAGCCATCGCTTACGCAAAAAATATAAAATTTATATGCATACATATATATGTATAGATGGTAAGCTGTTGTTGAATTTTTGATAATAATCTCTGGTAACAGCGTCCAGCAACCAACAACAAAATTTTAGAAAGTAGCAAAAATATAAAAAAAAATATATTTGCACCTTTTTTTAATATTGCTTAAGAGTGTTTCAGCTTATTTAAATAGTTTCAGCTAGTCAACTTAGAAGATCCTGGATATCAGTTAGAATAAATGCACAGTGGCTCCGCTTGTATGGAAGCGCGGCCAAAAATGCTTTTAATGGCATTAAAGGGCTGAAAGTTTTACCAAGCTTCGTACATAGTGTTTGTAGTTGAAAAAATCATGAATTTATGAATTTTAGGCTGAGAGTTATTCATAAATCTCTCTTTCTTTCTAAAACTTTTTTTTTTGTTGGGATCCTCTGGCCTGCCACATTTTTATGACTGAGATTATTAACTGAGTTTTATGGCTGATTATTAACTGAGAGAAATAATTTTAAATTGTCCTTTTTTTTCAATATTTCTCTGCCCAGTAATATATGGGTCGGACCGTAAAAGCAAATAATTCAATATGTCTGTATTTGTAAGTATTTGTGACATTTTGCGTATTGCCATCGTTGGATGTTCCTTTGCCTAGGCTGGTCCACTATTAGGCCCATTTTATCTCGAAAATCCCGTTGAACTTCTCTCTTTCTTTCTAAAACTTTTTTTTTTGTTGGGATCCTCTGGCCTGCCACATTTTTATGACTGACTTATAAGAAAGGTGAAGAAAGTATTCAAAGAATGCTATTTTTGCATGCAGTGGCGATAAGCCAAACTCGAAGTATTTTGTTGATACCTTTATGTCAAAACATTCATTCAAATTGTTCATCTCCGTTGGCTTTGCTTCGCATATATAACAGTTAGTGGAACATTTCTTATGTTTATAACGCATCCAAAAATCAACAATTTTTTTGCAAATGTACTCATTATCAGTTCATATTCAGTTCATCTCTAAAGACGTTGTTTATCAAATTTTGTTGGACATCAGCAATTACTTTGGGCGGAGACGAAGTTTACATACCCTTGCAGTTGAGTCGCAGTCCGCTAGGTGGCGCCACGCATCTTATATTATTAGATATATAGAGGATCGTATATAGTTGGTCGTTTTGGTTGGTTGTGGTATTTTGCCCAAAGAGGAATCCCTTGAAAGTCCCATCCTTCTAACTTGAAAAACAAGGAAGTTATGGCATTTCTGATCAATCAGTTATATGGCAGCTATAGGATATAGTCGACCGATCCCGGCCGTTCCGACTTATGTACTGCCTGCAACAGAAAGAAGGGTGTGTGCAAAGTTTCAACTCGATAGTTTTAAAACTGAGAGACTAGGACATGCTCATATCGACTCAAGAATATATATACTTTATAGGGTCGGAGATGTCTCCTTCACTGCGTTGCACACTTTTGACGTGCGTGATATGTAGACGTGCGAACACACATTTTCTTATGTTGCCTATGAAATTAAAAGTTAAAAACAAAACAAGAAAGGAAAGCTAACTTCGGGCGGAGCCGAAGTTTATATACGCATCTTATACACACGCATCTTATATTATTAGATATATAGCGGATCTTATAAAGTCGGCCGATCCTTATAAAATTTGGAATATTGAATTATTTTGCTCAAAGAGGAAACCATTGAAACCTCTTCTAACTTGAAAAACAACCAAGTTATGGCATTTCCGATCAATCAGTTATAAGGCAGCTATAGGATATAGCCGTTCCGACTTATATACTGCCTGCAAAGGAATGAAGAGTGTGTGCAAAGTTTTAACTCGATAGCTTTAAAACTGAGGGACTAGTTTGCGTAGAAACAGACGGACAGACAGACAGACGGACATGCTCATATCGACTCGGGTGGTGATCCTGATCAAGAATATATATACTTTATAGGGTCGGAGATGTCTTCTTCACTGCTATGCACACTTTTTACCAAAATTATAATACCAAGGGTATAATGCAAGGGTATAAAATTCCAAAGAATCTGTAAATAGAAAATAGAATCTGTACCAAATCCCTTATTTCTAAGTTAAAAAACACCATTCTATGACAGCTATAGTATATAGTCGGCCGATCCTTATGAAATTTTGTACGTAAGATATTTTGAGTAAAGATATTTGACTTTATCTTATAGTTGCCATATAACTGATTGATCGGAAATGCCATAACTTTGGTGTTTTTTAAGTTAGAGGGTTGGGACTTTCCACACATGTTATATTTAGCCAAAACATCTTTTATAAATTTAATAAAAGTATTATAAGTATTATAATTTTGGTCAAACAATATAAAGTATACATATATATTCTTGATCAGGATCACCTCTTGAGTCTCATTTAAACATACATCACTAAGAAAGACCAAGTTCCGAGTATTTTCATACCCTTGCAGGGGTAACTTGAATGGCTGAAATATTGCGAGGCATCATTTCATGGATGCAGCTCGTCGAAAAAAATTTAACAATAGTGTGTGTTACACAGGCACCATCTCTTAAATTTTAGAGAGGGATCAAATGACCTAGTACATGGCTGTTTGTATAAAGTTACTGAACTTAACTTTCAAAGGAATTTCCTTGTGACTCAAAAATAAGTTATAAAAAAGTTAGCTTCATTTAAAATCTGAAGAATAGCAAATATATGAAAGTCAACTTTAGCCGCGTATTTACTTATTTTTTATTTTTCGGGTTTCCTTTCCAATTTCGGCTTTTGATAATTCAAGGCTGCAAGACGGACTCACCTCAAAAATTAATCAAATGAAAAGCTTTTATCAGCGAAAGAGACAAACAAATTCTTTTACAGTCACGTGGCTTAAAAATCACAATAAATCTGTTAAAACTCCATAAAAAATTTTCCCAAGCCTCTGTCGGGCTTAGTGAAATTTCAATAAACAAAACAAGAAGGAGGACCGGGCCAATCTATATTACCAACCCCCACCAGGACCCCAGGCTAGTACCTTTGACCGTCTTGCCATCCTTTCATCCCGCCCCATCAAAGAAGATGGTGCCTGGACTGGCACATTATTAACTTGTCATACGAAGATAAAAAATTTATCAACACAGATGCGTGTGCCGTGTTACTTCGCTGCGTGAGATCAACATAAACGTCGACAGCTTTCCGCCGTAAAGCCCTCCAGTTCCCCACTCCTTCCTTCTTACTCCTCATTCCTAATTTTATCCATTGGGCTTCCTTCTGCCTATCTGGATCATCGGAAGAATGGGTCTGGCGGACCGCCGAAAAGATGAAAAATTACTATAAAACGTTTTGTGGCATTTTAATGTCCACAAAATTCGCCTCTGCAGCCTTATAAAAAATTCAAAAGAAATCAAAAGTGAGGAGTGAGAACGAGGGACGAGTTTGTTTTTTTATACTCTTGCAGAGAGTATATAATTTTGGTCAAAAGTGAGTAACACAGGGATGGGGATATCTCTGACCCTATAGGCATGTTCTTTATTACAATCACCTCCTCAGTCGACATTAGCATTTCCGTCCGTCCGTTTGTTTCTACGCGAACCACTCTCACAGTAGTAAAACTCTAGGCTTGAAACTTTACACACATCCTTCGGACGTCTTTAATAAGAAATCGATAGATAAGAAATTGGAAAATAAATTAAATTCTGATAAGGATTGGGCAAAAGTATCCTATACTTGCAATATATATCCGATATATATTAGGTATATGTCTTAAAATATTAATTGCCATTTTACTGTAAAGGTATATAAACTTCGGATGACCCCGAGTTATCTTTTTTTTTTCTTGTTTTTTTTTTTTCGATTCCTTTTGGTTCTGCTCCACTCGGCTGATATGTGCTGTAGCGATTTTTCTCTTAGCCAGCCAGCCTTGTCTACCTTTTCAGATTAGGCGCTTGGAAATTAACATTTCACCCCTTGTGAAGGAAAACCAGACTGAGACCAGTTTAATTTATTTACAACCCATAACATATTATTTCTTTAAAGGCTAGTTAGGCTACGTAGCTGTGAATTTTCTATTAACGATTTATATAGTTACGAAATAACAAGAAAGAAATAAAAACAAGAAAGGACTTAAAAGTTAAGACAAAAAGTTAATACACCCTTGCAGTTAGGTAGCATCTTATATTATTATATATGTATATATCGGATGGTATATAGTTGGCCGACCCTCATGACAATTTCACCATCAAATCAATTTTTTAATAAAAATGTTGGAAACAGCCTCAAGCAGTTTTGAAAATAGAAGGGTTCCACCATTTCCGATCGTTCAGTTATATGGCAGCTATAGGATATTGTCGGCCAATCCTTATGATATTTGGTAAACTGAATTGCTTTACCCAAAATGGAATCTGTACCAAGTTCCATATTTCTAACTTAAACAAGAAAGAAAAGCTAACTTCGGCGGAGCCGAAGTTGATATATCGAATTATTTTGAAAGAGGCATCCATTGAAAATCCCATCCTTCTAACTTGAAAAACACAAAGTTATAGCATTTCCGATCAATCAGTTATATGGCAGCTATAGGATATAGTCAACCGATCCCGGCCGATCCGACTTATGTACTGCCTGCAAAGGATAGAAGGGTGTGTACAAAGTTTTAACACGATAGCTTTAAAACTGAGGGACTAGTTTGGGTAGAAACAGACGGACAGACAGACAGACGGACATGCTCATATCGACTCAGGAGGTGATCCTGATCAAGAATATAAATACTTTGTAGGGTCGGAGATGTCTCCTTCACTGCGTTGCACCATAGCTGACCAACATTATAATAACCTCTACATATACATAGGTTACATATAGGTATAATAAAGAATATAATATAGCTCTCAAGAGAAACAAATGAGAGATCTCATTCACAGAAGTTCGGTAGGTAGCGACACGAATGCCCTAACTTGTACCACTAACCATACAACATATAGACTTCTCATTTCATACAACGAAAATGGACGCAAAAATTTCTTGCGACAGGCCCCCGGAGGCCCCACAGAGAATCTTACTCTCATTCTTACGCTCATACTCTCATTTAACTTTTTTGGTTGTTCAGTCGCAGAGAAGCGCATCATCAAGAAGTTTCTTCCGTGGTCAAACCGATCTTTATATGTATGCGTGCTCACGCATTCACATACACGGTTTCATGTGTGTGCGTTCGACTTCGTTTTGAAGCCAGCAAAAATTTTTGATTTTTGTAACTTTTTAAGCATGCTACCCTAAGAAAATGGGAGTATTTATTATTATTTACCTANAGTTAAATGAGAGTATGAGCGTAAGAATGAGAGTAAGATTCTCTGTGGGGCCTCCGGGGGCCTGTCGCAAGAAATTTTTGCGTCCATTTTCGTTGTATGAAATGAGAAGTCTATATGTTGTATGGTTAGTGGTACAAGTTAGGGCATTCGTGTCGCTACCTACCGAACTACTGTGAATGAGATCTCTCATTTGTTTCTCTTGAGAGCTATATTATATTCTTTATTATACCTATATGTAGAGGTTATTATAATGTTGGTCAGCTATGGTGCAACGCAGTGAAGGAGACATCTCCGACCGTATGGAGTATATATAATAATATAAGCTGCTACCTAACTTCAATGGTACATCAACTTCGGCCCCGCTCGAAGTTCCCTTCCTTCTTTTTATACCCTTGCTGAGGATTTTATAATATTGGTAAAAAATGTGCAACGCAGTGAAGGTATATATTCTTGATCAGGATCACCACGTGAGTCGATATGATTATATATATATATATATAGTCGTATTTGTCCGCCTGCTTATATACGAAAACTATTCTCTCAGTTTTAAAGCTATCGAGTTAAAACTTTGCACACATCCTTCCTTCCTTTGCAGGCAGTATATAAGTCGAAACGTCCGGGATCGGTCGACTATATCCTATAGCTGCCATATAACTGATTGATCGGAAATGCCATAACTTTGGTGTTTTTTAAGTTAGAAAAATGGGATTTGGTACAGATTCTATTTTGGGAAAAACAATTTGATCTGCCAATTTTTATAAGGATCGGCCGACTATATACGATCCGCTATATATCTAATAATATAAGATGCGTGGCGCCACCTAGCGGACTGCGACTGAACTGCAAGGGTATATCAACTTCGGCTCCGCCCGAAGTTAGCTTTCCTTTCTTGTTTTAATTAAATTTACTCTTTGAATAAATTAAAAAGCCCAGGCAACTCAAAATTCGTGTGCTTATGCCAACGATATCGACAAAATAAAATGCATGTCCTATTCAATTGGTGCAATATGAAGACTCTAAAATTTGTTACTTATTGTTTAACAATTTTTTTATATACTTAAAACTTATGAATAATCTTGTAATTTTTGTTTCATTACTTCATTAAAAAAAACTTTATTAATAAACCAAAATTATATTCCAGGATGGCTTTGTTTGGCAGCAATTAACGTTAGAATATTGAGTTTCGAGGTGTCCTACTCAAGTGGCAAGTAATGTATATTTTATCAACGGCTTAGTCTGTTATGAACGATCAAAGCTTGATGATTTTAAGAATAGATTTTTATTTTAAAGATTTTTAGACTTTTATTTAACTAGAAAAAGCAGTCCGCTGCATCCATTTCTTTCCTGTAGCTATGTTTCTCATAAACTATTTCTTTTAATTGTCGAAGAAAGTCTATGGTATCTTTCCATTAAAAATTCAATCTGAATCAAACACCAGATTGGCGTTTACGATTGTTGCATTTAACGGATGTATACATGTTCCATAAGGAGTATCGCCTTTCATACCCCTTATTGGGTAATTCCTTTTTTATTTTTATAGCTATGTTCAAAATGGGAGTAATCCTTACCATTTAAAGAGATAGTAAAACAAAATAGAATGTCAAATCCAGCAAGGTACAACTAGGTAATGTTTGTCCGCAAGTGCGTTTTGATTTATAGTCCGGCCATTGTTCTGGCAACCCATTCCAAAAATCCATGCGTAGTATATTTTCCGTTATTCCCTTCGGTTTCGTTTTGTCAAAAAGGAGAGTCGTTAGTTAGATTCGATTCGGTTTCGATTCGATCTCGGCAAAGAGCAATAAAGTCGAATTTAATTGCCTGTTTGAAATGAGCAAACTTAATGGACAATGACTCATTAACACTGACACGTCAAACAATAATAGCGTGTCTGGAATGCTTGTCGAAAAAGAAAACGGAAAGGCGGAAATTGAAATAACGCTTCCTGAGAAATGGGACGGCGACGCACCATGAAACACGTCCTTCCCGATTTCATGACAAAAGCTCGCCTCGCCTCGCACATTGGCACATCAAAAGAATGGCAACAAACGCACTCTTATACATTTACACACTTGGCAAAAGAAAAGCAATTAAGAACGTTGAAAGCAATCTTAAGCGCTGCTGACGGTGACAGTGAGGCAAATGGGGCGGAGAAGGAGCAGGGGTTGCAGCTCCTTCTATGTGATCTCTGAACTCCTCCAATGTCTGCAGTGCGTGGACGAGGGTTGGGGAACGTGCGAGTTGAAGGAAGCCCTTGAGGATGTGACATGAAATGCTTATCAGAGGCGTACACACACGGGCTCAAAAAAAAAAATACACCCGGAAGAAAAACTCGTTGCTTATTTTCCACGACTGCCAATATAGTAATACAAAAAAATTGACAACTGAAATGAATGATAACTAAAACAAAAATCTCATTCAATTAAATATTTTACTAAAATCTTAAAAATTACTTTTCCACAGTAAGTAAAAAGGCCGGCTTATCAAGACAAAAGAGTAACGTGTTGACTATAGCTATCATACCACGCTATATTTTATTTATATGCTTATAAAAATAAATTTATAAGGCCTAAGTAAATATTTGATAAACAAATTAAATATTATCAAAATATTCCATATGTAGGTCATCTTAAAATTTGTGGTTTGCTTTCTCAGTTTTGAGTGTATAAGCCCGCATTCCCCCAAATCCAACACAGTACGCCTAGAAAATTAGTTTTCCCACAGATAAAACTGTGTGTGTCAATTAAGAAAGCAATGGACAAGGGGCAACCCATCCGCATCGAATGAGTTCAAATGAGTTCAATCAAAATGTGGACTGCGTAGAGCTGTTTAAATGTTTCCCCAGATAAAACTCACTCCGTTGAATCAAACTGCCCACCCACGACATCCAAAACTGCAGCTTCCCTGTTTGTTTTTCTTGAAAATTATTGGGCTGCCATCGATTGGTGGCGACTAATGAATAAGGCCTGATTTCGCCCATTCTTGCTGCTGGGCATCTCATGTTGTCCATACAAATGAACGTCGGCCAAGTGGTCAAAACAAGTGGCTGGAATTGGCATTTCGCTAGGCGTTGGCACAGTTTATCGCAAATATTTGAACACTAGCTTATGTGTCTAAAGGTACCCGAACTGTGGGGCATACTCACGCAAATCAGATATCATCGACTAATGAAATCATAAACAGCAATATGGCACTAATGCAATAATATCTTTTAACCACCTATACAAAATGTGTTTCACGAAATCTATTTTCGTAAAAATAAGGTTGTAAAAATAAATAATCAACCACCAGGCTAAGCTGCGTAATCCAGTATCAAAAATTTTACTTTGCACATACATATATACATATATAATTGTATTGTATCCAACCCGAGGACCCAACAAAAAAAGGCTTCTGATATTTTTTAATACAAATGATTATTATTACACAAGCCGACAGCAAAAAATCTCCACGCATAATTTCACCTGCTCCACCTGCCTTTTTTATACCCTTGCAGAGGGTATGTTGACTTTGGTCAAAAGTGTGCAACGCAGTGAAGGAGACATCTCCGACCCTATAAAGTATATATATTAGTGATCAGGATCACCCCCTGAGTCGATATGAGCATGTCCGTCTGTCTGCCGGTTTCTACCCAAACTAGTCTCTCAGTTTTAAAGCTATCCAGTTAAAACTTTGCACACATCCTTCTTTTCCTTGCAGGTATTATATAAGTCCGAACGGCCGGGATCGGTCGACTATATCCTATAGCTGCCATATAACTGAACGATCCGTAGAAATTCTAGCTTGAAAGACACCAAAGTTATGCCAATTCCGATCGTTCAGTTAAATGGGAGCTTTAGGATATAGTCGGCCGATCCTTATGAAATTTGGCAAATCAGATTATTTTGATATTTATTACCAAGTCTCATTTTTCTTACTTAAAAAACCCCAAACCTTTGCCGATTCCGATCGTTCAGTTATATGGCAGCTATATATATAGTCGGCCAATCCTTATAAAATGGTAAATCGGATTAGATTGCCCAAAATGGAATCTGCACCAAGCCCCAGTTTTCTAACTTAATAAACACCAAAGTTATGCCAATTCCGATCGTTCAATGACAGCTAGAGGATATAGTCGGCCGTTCCTTATGAAATTTTGCAGATAAGATATTTTGGCCAAATATAATGTGTGTGGAAAGTCTTAACCCTCTAACTTGAAAAAGTTACTATATTACTAGGCCGACTAAAGCTGCCATGTAACTGAACGATCGGAAACGGCACAACCTTACAATTTTTAAAGATGCTTGGGGTTGTTTTTAACATTTTTATTAGAAATTTGATTTGATGGTGAAATTCTCATAAGGATCGGCCAACTATACACGATCCGATATATATATACTTATTTTAGCTGCTACATAACTGCAAGGGTATATCGACTTCGGCTCCGCTTGAAGTTAGCTTTCCTTTCTTGATGTTTATTTGAAAAACGTCAATGTATCCACTTTTGCACGTTTGTGTTTTTCGTGGTTTTTCCCAAATATTAAATTTTTGTCGATTTTTAATCGGTCTCAAATCCGGGCTCTGAGCTAGTCACTGCATAAGCTGAATAATTGATTTCGAAGACAATTTTCTTTGATTTTAGCCGTGTGCTTGGGGTCTCCATCTTGTTAAAGAATGATTTCTTCAATGGGGTAGGCACATTTGTCACCGAAGTCTGGGAGATTGGTCTCCAAAATATTAGATTCCTTTTTCATGATACCATCGATTTTCACCAATTGTCCATTGTTTCACCTTTACACTTTTACGGGGCAGCCCCACACCATTAAATCTCCTCCCCCATGCTTCATGGTTTTGGTAACTTGAGGTTTTTTATATTAAAAATATATAACACATATCAGTTAAGACAGCCAGACAGACATGCTCATATCGACTCAGGAGGTGATTCTGATCGAGAATTTATATACTTTATAGGGTCGGAGCTGTCTCCTTCATATCATTGCCCACTTTTGACCAAAATTATAATACCCTCACCAAGGCTTCGAATCATCAAGATTGTGTCATTTTCGATCTTTCAATGATATGGCAGCTATAAAAATTTGTTTCTGAAGAAACAGAAAGCCAGATAGACATGCTTAAGTCAATTAAGGAAGTTATCCTGATCAATAATATATATATCCTTTGTAGCTTTGCACAATTTTGACCAAAATTATAATACGCTCTGCAAAAAAATGTTGCTTGGGAATCTATACATTGAAAGGCAATACTTTAAAGTGCGGGTGAAATACCGGGTATCATATGTTATTTTTAGATTTTTAGTTATCAAAATTGGCTCTAATTTGTTTTACTTTTAGAGATTTCCTTTAAGATGACGCCATTATTAGTAAATCGCTTATGAAATCAGATAATCCCAGAACTCAATATGTATCGTAAGTGGTGCTAATAAGTGGTAATTGCGTACGTACATACATACATACGTAACTACCCAACAAAAAAATAATTTTTTTTATGATGGAAAAACGGTATAGAACATAACTATCGTCCCCGGTATTTTCCTTCAGGGGGCCAATTTGTAGCTCGTCAGGGGGTTTTTATTTGAATTCAAAAATATTTGGTAAATATGTTATTTGGTAAATATCGGAATCTTAATACACATATGTAATTTATGGCATTAATTTCTATTAGAGTTTTAGGACTAGTCAGGATTTACGCCTATCCCCAGTGCTTCATTATGCAGGACTAGTCATGAGATGTCACATGTCAAGTATGGCAGCGTGTTGGTGTGTAGTTCGGGAACATAAATCAGTTTCACGGAGACCAACATGAAGAATGGGCTACATAAATAATTAACAAACTTGACTCAAAAGATAAATTTTTCTCCAGCAATGACGAAAGATATAAGTTCGTTTAATATTTATGACAAACCAAAGATACACGATATACATACTCACACTCTTACTCGAACAATGTTGTTTATTCTGAATGCCCTGGGCACTTGATACTTGGGGGCTCAGGACTCATGTCCTTTCCTTGGTCTTGCTTCCTCTCTAATCAAAGGTTGAGGGGTGCGATCTAGCCTTTTGTCAGTGATTTACGAGTGCTCCAATCATTTGGGACACTAGAGCAAACGGCTGGCACATCCAGCTCGAATACAGCCCTACTATCATAATTCGTCATTGCATTTGATTTTATTTCAGCGTTATTTATTTGAATTATTTATTTATCCTATTATTGGGAAGACCTGGTGGTCGAACAAGTTGCTCATATGGGGTTGGAATCTTATATGTATTGTGTGGCCATAAGAGGGTGCCCTTAACACCACGCCCCTCACATTTTACATTGTTGTATTTCTTTCCGCATGAATATTCCCGCTACGGTCCAACATATGTCCATTTGCGTGCCCCGAGTCAGTTTTAGCCGGTGCCAATCAATTATTCGTATTGAATCAAGATTTATTGGTTTTGGGTTCGACCGCCTTTCCCTGTGAACACACATCCCTGTTTTTGAAGCATGACCAAACCACAATCCACATAGTTTGAAAACAGATAACACACTTTTTCAAAGAAGTTGCTAAAAATGAAAAACTTAACAAAAAAGAGTTAAAAACAAAAACAAGAAAGCAAAGCTAACTTCGGGCGGAGCCATAGTTGATACACCCTTGCAGTTGTGCCATTTTCGATCGTTTAGTTATATGGCGGCTCAAGAAAATCAAGATAAAACGAAAGATAATAATCAAGAAAGATAATAAATTAAAACAAGAAAGGAAAACAACAAAGTTATGGCATTTCCGATCAATCAGTTATATGGCAGCTATAGGATATAGTCGACCGATCCCGGCCGTTCCGACTTATATACTGCCTGCAACAGAAAGAAGGGTGTGTGCAAAGTTTCAACTCGATAGCTTTAAAACTGAGAGACTAGTTTGCGTAGAAACAGACAGACGGACAGACGGACCGACGGACAGACGGACAGACGGACATGCTCATATCGACTCAGGAGGTGATCCTGATCAAGAATATATATACTTTATAGGGTCGGAGATGTCTCCTTCACAGCGTTGCACACTTTTGACCAAAATTATAATACCCTCTGCAAGGGTATAAAAAAGAAAGCAATGGTAACTTCGGGCGGAGCCGAAGTTGATATACCCTTGCAGTTGTGCCATTTTCGATCGTTCAGTTATATGGCAGCTATAGGATATACTTCCGCTCCGACTTATATACTACCTGCAAGGAAAATACAGATGTGTGCAAAGTTTCAACTCGATAGCTTTAAAACTGAGAGACTAGTTTGCGTAGAAACCGACAGACAGACGGACATGCTTATATCGACTCAGGAGGTGATCCTGATCAAGAATATATATACTTTATAGGGTCGGAGATGTCTCCATCACTGCGTTGCACACTTTTGACCAAAATTATAATCTGCAACCCTCTGCAAGGGTATAAAAAAGGCAGATGGAGCAGGTGAAATTATGCGTGGAGATTTTTTGCTGTCGGCAACTTCTCCTTAACTTGTTTTTTAAAAATTTTCTTTAATATGGTGTGGTTTGTATATACTGATTGACGGTTAAAGAATAACTGACTTAAAATCTAAAAGAGACGCTGCTCATTGACGCTGTATGTAAACTTATATGAATATGTGTAAAAGTAGGGAAATTATCAAAGTATATAAAAAAAATAACCACGCGTTGCTCAGCGTTTCCATGGTTACTTGTGTACATAACTTCTTACGATATGATTATAGGAAACGAGATTGATGTTGCCTAATTCTACGCAGCATAAATATATATACAAAGTTGCCAAAATTCACTCTGTTTCTCACGACCCTAGCAGAGGGTATTATAATTTTGGTCAAAAGTTATGCAACGCAGTGAAGGAGACATCTCCTCCTATCATCTATAAAGTACATATATTCTTGATCAGGATCATCTCTTGAGTCGATATAAGCATGTCTGTCTGTTTGTTGGTTTCTACGGAAAGTAGTCTCTCAGTTTGAAAGCTATCGAAATTTGCACACATCCATCTTTTCCTTGCAGGTAGTATATATGTAAGTCGGAAACGCCTGGATCGGTCGACTATATCCTATAGCTGGCATATAACTGATTGATCGGAAATGCCATAACTTTGGTATTTCCACATATGTCGTATTTGGCCAAAATAGCTTATATAAAAAAAATTTCATAAGGATCGGCCTTATGAAATCGGCATTTTTTAAGTTAGAAAAATGGGACACGGTATAGATTCCATTTTGGGCAAAGTATTCCGAATTGACAAATTGTATAAGGATCGGTCGACTATATCCTATCGGAAACTGAACAGATCGATCGGAAATGGCACAACCTTGCTATTTATAAAATGTGGGGCGGTTTCCAAGATTTTAATTAGAAAATTGAGATGATGGTGAAATTCTCATAAGGATCAGCCAACTATGTATATACGATCCGATATATATGTTGTTGGGCCAAGCACCCACCAAAAAATGCATTTAAAATAATCATAAAATGCTTAGCTGCAGCTGTTGTTATCAGCATATATTCTTCTCTGTTTTGTAGCGTATGCGCTTTGGGTAGCTTCTGCGCAAGCTCTTGGTTGCACTTGTTTTATTCGGCGATGTTTGGATCGGCCGCTGCATTTGTTTCGGGGTTAAATTGACCCATAATAAACTGAAATAAAAATTGAACCTTATCTTATTAATTCGGCCACTATTAAAACGCTGGTAGCTGAACGTTTGGACTTATATACTGCCTGCAAAGGAAAGAAGGGCAGTATTTCCGTAATATACCGTATTATTCTAAAACGGTAAATTTATCTTAGGGGGTCAGGTGGGTTTGGCAACTCCAAAAAATCGATTTTTTTTATAAAATTCTACAGAATCTTGAGAGTATTCTCCCAAATTTTCAAGTCGACTCCAATAAAAGTTTCGGAGATACAGTACTGAAAAGGTGAAGGCTCATAGTTTCTACGCAAACTAGTCTCTCAGTTTTAGAGCTATCGAGTTGAAGCTTTGCACACATCCTTTTTTTCCTTGCAGGTAGTACATAAGTCGGAACGTCCGGGATCGGTCGACTATACCCTATAGCTGCCATATAACTGATTGATCGGAAATGCCATAACTTTGGTGTTTTTTAAGTTAGAGGGTTGAGACTTTCCACACATGTTATAATTGACCAAAATATCTTATGTCTACTCTAAATTGTCTACTTATCTGAAGGAAACCCAACGTGTCTTATTTAAAGATGTTACCTCGCGTTTACTCCGCGTTACATCTGGTGTACCCCAAGGAAGACATCTTTGACCCTTACTTTTTACATTATTAATTAACGATTTGCCCTTTTTCTTAACTGATTCACTTGTACTTATGTACGCTGATGACGTTAAGCTTTGTCTTCAGTATAAGTTCACTAGTGCCCAATCTAGACTTCAACCCGATTTGAATAAATTTGAAAATTGGTTTATAGCAAATTGCCTAAAACTTAATGGATGGAAAGGTCATTTTATCGATCTAGCCCTCACCAGGAGGGTTACCTCACCACTTCATTTCTCTAAGGGTACGCTTTAGAACGATTAACTCACGACTAACTAACTAACGACTAACTATTAAATTTAAAACTAAAATTTACCGACCATATATTCACCTTGGTTAATAAGGCGATACACATATGGCAAGGTGTGCTTGATTTTTTTAAAAGATGGTCAAAAGAATTTAATGACCTGTATATGACAAAAACGTTATCATTAGTCCGTCCGATTCTTGAGTATGGATCGTTTTTCTGGAGTCCTCCATACGGAGTACATCGAGATCACATAGAATCTGTAAAAAAAACTTTCTCATTTTCGCCCTTAGAGGACTTAATTGGGATGCAAATCTTCACCTTCAATCTTACCATAGTAGACTTTTATTAATCAACTTACCATAACTAACAAACTGTAGAACGATGCTAGGTGTCATGTTTCTACAAATTCTCATTAATGGAAATGTAGACAGCCAGCATTTATTAACACGCACACGGATTTATTATTGTGCTATTAGGTTCAATAATATTAATGAGTTGTTGAATTTTTTTTTAGATATTTTTACCAACTTCCTGGATTGCCGATATTTAATTTTAACAACATTGACACAAGACCATCTACATCCATTGCTGATAAATGACCTTGTCGATGTGCGTTCTGAATTATGTCTTATCTTTCATTCCTGAACGATGTTCGATTTTGCACTGATATTCTTGTAAAAACATTGCTCACCTAAAAATCCGTAACGAAATTTCTTTTATCGTCAATACAAACGCATCAGAATCTGTACTTACATACCTTGAGCCTTGTTCCTAGTACGTACACACGTTATTTGTCAATGCCGCAATAACTGCCAAAATTTCTAACTCGTGTGAGGGATATTTTTCCTCGCATGGTGTTGTTTTGCGGCTCATGTACATGATTATCCTCGCGATTTTTTTTTAACAGGACTGCTTCGAACACAACCTTGGTTTTTTTAAAAGATGCTTGTGGCTTGTTCCAAATTTTGTTTTATATATATACTAGCTGACTCGGACACGCGTTGCTGTGATTTTTTCACACAGATAGTATTTGTAAAAAAAAATGGTGATCTCCTTATTTGACTTTCTACTACTATAACCCTTTAGCCCTTATAACCCTTATCTATTTTTTTGAATTATAAATACTTTCAATTTAATTTAACACTAATCGGTGCACAATGTTTTTGGTTAACCTGTCTTTACCTAACACAAATAGATTCGACAGTTTCCCAACGCGTGAACACGCAACATACATATAGTTGCCCATGAGAAAAACATAGATTTTTCAAATCTAAACCACAAATGGACATTGTTTGACCTTGAGATTTATTTATAGACACCCTTTTGAAGTGTATGGTAGAATCTGATGGTATCATCAGAACACGTGGCAGCAGGACCACTTTTTCCTTAAACTTCCCAGCCGCTGCTTCAAGAATGTTTCCGGTGGTATTTTTGGTGACCAAACGCGTACCGTTACATGATTGAGGTGGATACAAATTACGGAGGAGAATAACAGGGGAACCAATCTTTAATCGAAGATTATGTTGTCGCATTCCAGGGATATCTAATGAATTTAAAAACTCAATCGGAAAATTTACACTTTCTCTTTCATCAACAACAGTATCGATTGATTTAAAAGACATCAGATCGCCTGGTAACAACTGTTGTATCTGGAAGTTAATTTCGTCAACATCAACGTGTTGGCGTTTGGCTGCCAAAATCGCCCGTCGATTAAGCCATTCATGATTCAAATAATTATTCTGTATATCCGGGAAAATACTCTCAATCAATTCATTTTTATCCTGAACAACAGTGCAAAAATTGTCGGGTAGCTTATTGCATTGCGTATTTGGTTGCAGTTCTATTTTATCGTTCCCAACATCTAGTAGTTGTTTAGAAAATATTTGTGCTGATGGATTATTTTGCAATTGTACTCGCATATTAATGGTCAATCGAAGTGTTTGAACACTTCGCCGTAAGAATGATTGTTTTTCAAACATGCATTAATCTCATCCGCGAAAGTAGAGCGAGGTATAGCCGGTAAGGTCTACCGGATGTCACCAGACAAAAGTAAGATAGCACCAACTTATTATTGCTCTTTAAATCTTGCATAGTTTTGTTTAATGCTTCAAGTGAATATTTGTGTGCCATTGTGCACTCATCCCAAATTATTATAGAACTCTTCCGCAACACTGCAGCTATTCCACTATTCTTTTTGATGTTGCACATTGCATCTGGTTTATTATGAACGTCCAATGGCAGTTTGAATGTTAAATGTGCAGTTCGCCCAACATCCAGTAAACTAGCCGCAATGCCTGACGATGCTACTGCTAATGCGATTTTTTGTTGTGACCGTATTGGACGCGTCCGGCGCTACATTGGATAACCATCAATATCCGTGATCGTGTCATTCGTATGCGGCTTTGGGAAGTTTTTTTACATTTTCCATTTTCCATGCATGGCCCATGGCTCATGTGTTTGGTGTCAATATCAAATAATTCTTCATCAATTAATGGGTCTGGAATTTCGGCTGAAATTATTTGATCGATTTTTTCAGAACGGATTCTATCTTTAAGCCAAACCAAAATGTGGGCATGAGGCAAACATCGCTTTTGCCACTCTATCGTATACAGCCAACAACGTGTGATACCAAAAATTGAATATTTAACAATAAAATCAATTAATGATTTCAATTTTTGTTTAAACACACGTGTAGTTACGACGACATGACGATGAATGGCTTGTTGTCCTGGCAATAGCAAAGTTTGTATCTCTTACCCATTCGGATTACATGTGAATGTAATAAATAAATCCGGTCGGCCGTAATGGCGTACGTATGTAAGTCATCGCATTTTGTATGTATTCCTGCATGTTCCGTGGACTGCCGATGTAGCTTGAAGGTAAAATGAAAGCATTACCGATTGGGATTTAAATTTCCATCGATGTTTCCAGCAACAGCATCTCGTAAATGAATATATTCTACCGATCTTAGTTTTGCCTGGTTGAATCGAAGGAATCGCAAGCGTTCGCTTTCGACCTTAGCATACATATTAACAATGTATTGATGAAGGATACAATTGTCTTAATGTTGTCTAATAGGGTGGGTCGAATTCCAACAAGTTGTTCAAATCGAATTCTAATAGTGCGGAAAACTTGCTACGGAATACGACAAGCATTTTGCAAAAAAAAATTTTTAAGTCGGTCAATACCTTCTGTTCGCGCATCGCACTTAAAGTTTCGAAAAATTTTCGAAAATACCGAATTTTCAAAACTTCTTAAAAGTACAATTTAGTCGCAATTTTCCAAAGTTTTACTTATTATTATATTTATTTTGAATCATTTAAAAGGTTTTTTCGTAATTAGGTAAATCAATAGTGGTTTTAAGAATTTAAAATAAATAAGTTTTTAGTACAAATTTCATGCATTACGATTGTTTTTCACGCTCAGCTTTCCCCAGGATCAACGACGAGGACGTAGTGAAAAATCTGATCCCATTTTTTTTACTGCTATTTTTTTTATTTGTTTTTAATGATTTTTTTTTATTTTTTTAATGATTTATATTTTTTTTTTTTATTTTTTTTACATTTTTTAAAATTTTTTTTGTTGTTTTTTATACCCTTGCAGAGGGTATTATAATTTTGGTCAAAAGTGTGCAACGCAGTGAAGGAGACATCTCCGACCCTATGAAGTATATATATTCTTGATCAGGATCACCTCCTGAGTCGATATGAGCATGTCCGTCTGTCCGTCTGTCCGTTTCTACGCAAACTAGTCTCTCAGTTTTAAAGCTATCGAGTTAAAACTTTGCACACACCCTTCTTTCCTTTGCAGGCAGTATATAAGTCGGAACGGCCGGGATCGGTCGACTATATCCTATAGCTGCCATATAACTGATTGATCGGAAATGCCATAACTTTGGTGTTTTTTAAGTTAGAGGGTTGGGACTTTCCACACATGTTATATTTGACCAAAATATCTTGTGTACAAAATTTCATAAGGATCGGCCGACTATATCCTATAGCTGTCATAGAACGATCGAAATTGGCATAACTTTGGTGTTTTTTAAGTTAGAAATTTCATAAGGATCGGCCGACTATATACGATCCGCTATATATCTAATAATAAAAGATGCGTGGCGCCACCTAGCGGACTGCGACTCAACTGCAAGGGTATATCAACTTCGGCTCCGCCCGAAGTTAGCTTTCCTTTCTTGTTATAGATCTTTTGTCAACTGGATCACCAACCATGATAACAGCAACCTCATCAACAGTTGGAGCGTTGAATCTACCAGCATGTTCACCTAATGGTACTTTGTCGGCTTTTATGACGATTTGATAATTGTCATTTCGCAGTCGTGACGAAACTCTTTTTATCAATTGAATTGGTTTATTGCGATCTTCAAAAAAATTTTCCAATAATATCACAATTTATATTTCCTCTGCTTGTTCAATAAAATTATACAGGCTCACGCGCTCTTTACAATCGCCCATAAACGAAATTTGAAGAAATTTCGGATTGTTATCAGGCATTGGCATCAGTGATCCGATTTTATGGTACACCTGGCCTTGAATTTGGAATGTAGTTTCAAAATTACGTCCATCGGATGCACGATCGACGTCATTTGGAAGCAAGAATTAAATTTGCGTATCTTACGCAAAAATAATTTGGAATCATCTGAATTTCCAGTAAGAGGGGATAATAAAGGCTCCGGCGGAGCGGGTAGAGGTGACAACACAACTTTTCCTGATGCGCAGCACATGACGGATGCCCATTCCGAAATTTCAATGCCTGACAATATTGACATAATATTCTGTTGCAGGCGTTCTTGAAGAAATTTCGGATTGTTATCAGGCATTGGCATCAGTGAACCGATTTTATGGTACACCTGGCCTTGAATTTTGAATGTAGTTTCAAAATTACGTCCATCGGATGCACGATCGAAAATTTTAGTTGCCCCAAATGACGTCATTTGGAAGCAAGAATTAAATTTGCGTATCTTACGCAAAAATAATTTGGAATCATCTGAATTGCCAGTAAGAAGGGATAATAAAGGCTCCGGCGGAGCGGGTAGAGGTGACAGCACAACTTTGCCTGATGCGCAGCACTTGCCGGCTGCTTCATTCCGAAATTTCAATGCCTGACAATATTGATTTATTATATTATTTATATTATTATATTATTTATCCATTCCACCGATAGCTATTTTTGAATGCGTTGAGTAGTTAATATCTGGTGCATATTCAAAGGCAAGCCGAACGAATGATGCGCGTGTTAATGAGCGGCTGATCCGTTGCCTTCGTAGATCTAGTACTCATACTGTATCTATGTTTCGTTCTCGTGCCGCTCTTATTCTCGTAATATTCTGTTGCAGACGTTCGTCACGGTGTTCTTGAGATTCTTGTGCACGACTTTCTGCAGTCCTGATTCTTTGAGCTGCATTCATTGTTTCGATTTGTTGTGGTAATTGCTGAGCTCTTTCAACACGTTTGCGTCGTGAATCTCTGCTGCTCGCGTTGTTGAGGTTCGATTTTTTCGGTGCCATATTCAGTGTATTATCTTCAATTTAATTGACACTTAAGTCTAAGTAACATATGACACGCCATCTGATAGAATCATTTGGAGTTAACAAATAATTGTGACTGTCAAATAATAACAGACAAATAATTAGCAATTGATTAAGATTGCGACTACAATTTGAGATTTAAACTATCCTATCTCTCAAGTTAGATCGAACTGAACATGGTGTGCGAATTTTATTATAATCGGTTAAGTGGTTTAGGAGTCCATTAAGGACAAACATTGTGACACGAGATTTATATATATTAGATATCTCCTTCAAATAGTTTGAAAAAAATATATTTTTATTTGAGTTACGGATTTGATACAGTGTGATTCCTTAAAACTGCTTAGAATTTCAGAACTACTGCTTAGAATCTTAGAATTTCCGAACTAACTTAACTTTGGGGCTCTAAGTCCTTTTTATAGCTACCCTTGCTGAAGCTTTTTGCAGATCAAAGCTCGAAAGAAGCTTTTCTCTCAGAGAGGCTTTGTTTTCTGAAGGAAATCGATTGAGTCGGAACCTATTAGTTGAGGTGTCAGTTGACGTGGAAGACTTTGTGTCTCAATTAATCGAGGTGACAAGAAAATGTGAAATTTCCTGTGAAGTGGATGCCCATTTAAGAATGGTTTGAGCTGTTTAGTTTTATTTCACTTAAAAGGAGTGAGAAAGATTTGAGTCGGGATTCTGTTTATCAAAATATTGTTTTGTTTTCAATCTGAAGTGACTCTTAGAAATTGGAAATCTTAAATGAGGCTGTTTTCAGCCGAATTGAAAAATTAAATGTTTATGTTTTTACAAAAATTGGAATGATGTTATTTGCAGCTGGATTACGAATTTCAATACAAAAGGCCTCAGCGTCGGTTTACAAATTTGGTTTACAAAATTTACTGATATACACTTAAAGAAATTTTGTTGATATGTTAATATATATATATTAAGATATACAGTGGCGAGCAAATGTGGATACATGCATTTTGTATCCATATACATATATGCCGAAAGTTCATTGGTTTTTGAGAAATTTTGGTGAAAGTAAATTTTTGATTCACTAAATTGGAGATACTGGGGAATGGTGTCCACTATTTTTCTTTAATCACATTCTACTTCTAAATACGAGTAGTAGCCATTTCGATATTACATACAGAAGTTATTAAAGAAATTCGATTTTTACAGCTCTCCCCAAATAAAGGCGGTTGTCCCTCTGTTTGTTTGTTTGCACTATTAGTGTTTGAGCAATATCTTTTTTAATATCTAGTTCAGTTTCTTCAACACCAAATGTTTAAATACTAGTAAAAACATGCAGCAAACGAATTTTGTCACAATTTAAAATAGCAACGAATAAATACTTCTTCGCCATGGTATCTAAAAACCCTTTGGGCATACTGAATGAGTGCTCGCTACAAGAAGCGACACACTTCAAGAAATCATCTTAATATTCACAAACAATACATAAACCCAAATCTATGTATCCACCCAATTAATGCAGTTTATCTTTAATAAATATTAATCGGTATTAACCAACGTAGTTATACTTATTTGGAGCATATAGGTCCCCATAATGTAAAAAATATTTTTTTTTCAGAATTGGCTTTAACGTTTTTATTATTGTTGCGTTGGATATATCCCTTTTAGATGTCGCCACTTTTTGATATATGGCTTATATCTGGAATGATCCGATAACTCAAATCCGTAAACTCCTTTTTTTTGTTTAATTAAATATTTAAATAATACTTTTTATACTCAATAAAAAAACCAGAAAGGTAAGATAACTTCAAGCGGATGTTGATATACCATTGCAGTTGGGTAGCAGCTTATATTATTATATACCTATCGGATCATATATAGTTAACCGATCCTTAAGAGAATTTCACCATCAAATCAATTTTCTAATACAATACATTCTAATATATTCGACTGATCCTTATACGGTTTTTTATATCACTGTGGACGGCAGTCCACGAGGTGACGACCTGCATGCATTGCCGTGCGCGATGAGATTCTATATACATATAGCCGAAGAATTAAAAATTTTCTTTAGGCAACCGATCAAAATGAATTATATACCAATCCAAAGGTATTGTTTCAATTAGATAATTTTTGTCCAAACATATTCCAAAAGTTATTTGGTTTGGGAAAAATTAGGGTGAAAGTAAAAAAATTTGGAATCACTTAAGTGGGGCTGGTGGACACAATTTAGTCCGCAGATAGAATATTTTTATATATTCGCATTCTAATGCTAAATACGCCAATCAACTAATTGGTACCCGATCCGACATTTCTTTCAGAAGTTATTCCAAAAATTCGATTTTTTTTTCATCTTCAAAATGAAGCCAGTGTGTCTGTTTGTCTATTTGCACTATTTTTTTCTTGGCAATCCTGAAAGATTGGAGATGTTTGTTACTATCATATGAGCAACTATTGTTCTACAACTTTTTGAAATACCTTAAGCTTAAGTTAAACAAGAAAGGAAAGCTAACTTCGGGCGGAGCCGAAGTTGATATACCCTTGCAGTTCAGTCGCAGTCCGCTAGGTGGCGCCACGCATATTATATTATTAGATATATAGCAGATCGTATATAGTCGGCCGATCCTTATGAAATTTAGCATATTGAATTATTTTGCCCAAAAAGGAAGTCCCATCTTTCTAACTTAAAAAACACCAATTTTATGCCAATTCCGATCGTTCTATGACAGCTATAGGATATAGTCGGCCGATCCTTATGAAATTTTGTACATTAGATATTTTGGTCAAACATAACATGTGTGGAAAGTCCCAACCCATTAACTTAAAAAACACCAAAGTTATGGCATTTCCGATCAATCAGTTATGTGGCAGCTATAGGATATAGTCGACCGATCCCGGCCGTTCCGACTTATATACTACCTGCAAGGAAAAAAGGTTGTGTGCAAAGTTTCAACTCGATAGCTCCAAAACTGAGAGACTAGTTTGCGTAGAAACCGACAGACAGATTTATATTTATACCTTTGCAGAGGGTATTATAATTTTTGTCAAAAGTGTGCAACGCAGTGAAGGAGACATCTCCGACCCTATAAACTATATATATTCTTGATCAGGATCACCTCCTGAGTCGATATGAGCATGTCCGTCTGTCCGTCTGTCTGTTTCTACGCAAACTAGTCACTCAGTTTTAAAGCTATCGAGTTGGGATTTGGTACAGATTCTATTTTGGGAAAAACAATCTGATCTGCCAATTTTCATAAGGATCGGCCGACTATATACGATCCGCTATATATCTAATAATATAAGATGCATGGCGCCACCTAGCGGACTGCGACTGAACTGCAAGGGTATATCAACTTCGGCTCCGCCCGAAGTTAGCTTTCCTTTCTTGTTTTTTAATATCACAGTCTCAAAATAAACTGTTATATTCAATATTTTTTTTTTAAATGGGGATTCTTAATAATTGAGATTGTTTTAAACATGCAAATTTGTAGAGGTATATTATAGTTTGTCACAACATATGCGCTATTCCTTGATAGCTGAGAGGCGTGCATGTCGGTCCAGTGTACAAAAGCACTAAGGTTCGAATCCCAGGGTGAGTAATTATTAAATATAGTATTCAATATTAATAATGTAATGCTATTTAACATATTAATTTAGTTTACAACATAAATTAACAGCAATTTTTAAGGAATTCATAAAAAATAGTGTTTATCAAATTAGAAGAATGTAAGGGGAAATTTTTTTCTTTAATTTTGGGTCATGAATGCGACCTGATTTAGCCACGATTTTCAGAGCGGAATCATGCTTTCTTTTCGGGCCTGATTCCGCTCTGAAATTCAGGTCTGAATCAGGGGCGATTTCGAGACAATTTTCACGCCGGAATCCGGATTCGAAATCCGGGCGGATTCAAGGCTGATTCATGCCTGAAATCGAATTCCGGGCCGAGAGGACATTTTCAAAAATTTCAGTACAAAATTCCGGGCCGCTTGTTCTAGCTTTCCGGTTGGGTTCGGGGGTGATCCGGGGGGATCCCGGGTGAATCCAGGGTGATTCCGGGGCGATTGGTACTGCTGGGTTTTTTTGAGCTTGTTCATGTATGTGTTGAATAAATTTGAAAATACGTGCCCGATTTTTTTTTTGTTTTTTTTGCACGTGCCGAACAAGAATTTTTTTTATATGAAATTTTGTACACCTATATAGCATATTTTTGTCACTAAAATTGAGATTAGATATTTTGGGTTTCGCATGCAGGTTCGTCACCGGTACTTTACCTCGTCAAGATGTTTTTTTATATGATATCAGTTGTTTTTTTGTATATATTGATCTTCAATTATTATACCCTTGCAGAGGGTATTATAATTTTGGTCAAAAGTGTGCAACGCAGTGAAGGAGACATCTCCGACCCTATAAAGTATATATATTCTTGATCAGGATCACCTCCTGAGTCGATATGAGCATGTCCGTCTGTCTGTCTGTCCGTCTTTCTGTCGGTTTCTACGCAAACTAGTCTCTCAGTTTTAAAGCTATCGAGTCGAAACTTTGCACACATCCTTCTTTTCCTTGCAGGTAGGATATAAGTCGGAACGGCCGGGATCGGTCAACTATATCCTATAGCCGCATATAACTGATTGATCGGAAATGCCATAACTTTGGTGTTTTTTAAGTTAGAAGGTTGGGACTTTCCACACATATTATATTTGACCAAAATATCTTGTGTACATAATTTTAAGAATCGGCTGACTATATACCATAGCTGTCATAGAACGATCGGAATTGGCATAACTTTGCTGTTTTTTAAGAAGCTGTTTTTTTTGCTGTTTTGTTAGAAAGATGGGACTTGATACAGATTTCATTTAGGGCAAAATAATCTGATTTGCCAAATTTCATAGGGATCGGCCAACTATATCCAATAGCCGCCATATAACTGAACGATCGGAAATGGCGAAACTGCAAGGGTATAGCTTTCCTTCGGCTTCCTTCCTTCCGCCCGAAGTTAGCTTTCCTTTCTTGTTTTGGTTTCCTTTCTTGTCATAAAGTCGAAAAATTGTGCTACTTGGTTCAAACATCGTACATTTTATTGTTATGGCATTAACCCTCTAGTGCCAAAATTTTCTTTTCCAAGAAAAAAAAATTATTTTTGGATTCAGTATGTATCAAAATTAAATGTTTGTTTTAAAAAAAAATTTATTTTTGCTCGGATCGAGTTTTATATGACTATATCCTTGGACCCCCTAGAGGCGGCTTTGGGATGATAGGCCAACAAAAAATTAGGTAACAAATTCTTTTGTTGCACACATTTGTTCATCCACAGATAAGCGTTGGCGCATCGGAACTAAATGATACTTGTCATTGAAATTAGTCGCGAGCGGCCGTATTTTGTATAAAGGATCGTGGTCGGCAGAATCCTTGGAGGGCAACTTACTGTTGTAATTAAAATGCAAATTTCCTCATATTTTTTCAAAGCGATTTCTTGACATTGCGATTTGTATTGTTCCAAATATATTTGGGTAGCGAAAAACTGACATAAAAATAAAATATTTATTGGTATTTTATTTTGATGTCAGTTTATCGTAGAAAGAATTGTAGAATTTCTAAATTTGTTGTGAAAAACGAAGTATTGACATCTTTTTGGGCAGCATACAAATTTGTTTGCTAAGTGATATTTTCAATAATATTATCATAAAAAACAAGAAAGGAAAGCTAACTTCGGGCGGAGCCGAAGTTGATATACCCTTGCAGTTGAGCCGCAGTCCGCTGGTGGCGCCACGCATCTTATATTATTAGATATATAGCGGATCGTATATAGTCGGCCGATCCCTATGAAATTTTGCATATTGAATTGAATGAACAAACCAAAGAGTAATGTGTACCAAGTCCCATCCTTCTAACTTAAAAAACACCAAACATATGCCAATTACGATCGTTCTATGACAGCTATAGGATATAGTCGACCGATCCCGGCCGTTCCGACTTATGTACTGCCTGCAAAGGAAAGAAGGATGTGTGCAAAGTTTCAACTCGATAGCTTTAAAACTGAGAGACTAGTTTGCGTAGAAACAGACAGACAGACAGACAGACGGACAGACGGACATACTCATATCGACTCAGGAGGTGATCCTGATCAAGAATATATATACTTTATAGGGCCGGAGATGTCTCCTTTACTGCGTTGCACACTTTTGACCAAAACTATAATACCCTCTGCAAGGGTATAATGAAAGAAAACAAGAAAGGAAAGCTAACTTCGGACGGAGTCGAAGTTGATATACCCTTGCAGTTAAGATTATTTCATTTCCGATCGTTCAGATACATGGCGTCTATAGGATATAGTTGTATAGTTTGGTGTTTTTGATGAAATTTTGTACATAAGATATTTTGGCCAAATATAACATGTGTGGAAAGTCCCAACCCTCTAACTTAAAAAACACCAAAGTTGTTCCATTTTCGATCGTTCAGTTATATGGCAGCTATAGTACATAGTCGACCGATCCCGGCCGTTCCGACTTATATATTACCTGCAAGGAAAAAAAGGATGTTAGCAAATTTCGCTTTCAAACCGAGACACTAGTTTCTGTAGAAACCAACAAACAAGGGGGGTACAAGGCTGCAAGGTTAATTCTCTTGCAGTTAAGTAGCAGCTTATATTATAAGATATTTGTATATCTTGTAATTAATTAGTTAATTTATATCTTAATTATTAGATATTTGTATATCGGATGTCGGCCGATCCATATGAAAATTTCACTATAAAATCAATTCTCTTATGAAAATCTTTAAAACAGCCCCAAGCATCTTTTAAAATACCATGCAGTGTCATTTCCAATCGTTCAGTTATATGGAAGTTGTAGGATATAGTTGGCCGATGAAATTTTTTAACCAAAGTTATGGCTTTTCCGATCAATGAGTTATAATGCAGCAATAGGATAAAGTCGACCAATCCGCTGCTTATATCCCTATAAGTGGGATGGGATGGGACTTATAAACTGCGTGCAAAGGAAAAAGGATCTGGGAAAAGTTTAAAGTTGATAGCTTTAAAACTGAGAGACTAGTTTTGAGCGGAAACAGATAGACAGACCGACAGACAGACATGCTTATATCGACTCAGGAGGTAATCCTGAGACAGGAGTTGATATACATATATACTTTATAGGGTCGCATATGTCTTCTTTAAAATTATAATACCCTCTGCAAAGTTATAAAAAAGAATTCCAGTGCTAGAATAACATTACATAATTATTTTAATATTAATTTAATATTTAATATGATGTTTCATAGAAAAATTTAATGTATAGTTTAAATATTAATTAAAATTGATAATTTATGTTACGATTAGAAGGGAGGTTCAGGTTTATTAGGGTGTTAACCAATCGCATACAATAGAGTCATGCTAACGCTTTCTGTCGTTTAGTTATTTTACGACTAACGATGAAGCTTGTCCCTTTAGGATGTTTCCATGTTATTACTCACATCTTGACCCATCGACCTTTCCATGGGACACTGCCGCGCAGCCTGGACATAGGACACAGGCCTACGAAACATTAGTAAACGCAGAGTGCGACAATTAAATGGCGGAAATTTTACATGCGATGCGTTATACGAAGACGAAGAAGAAAAGGAAAAGACGATTGAGGTTAAACTTGTGGGGGAAGCAACGTAATGAAAGCGTACCGCCCTCGCCATTAAATGGGCGAAAGACACAGAAGGACACATATAGACACCCAACAACAGTAGCTGTCAATATAATAGCAGCTCATGTAAACGGCAATTGGGATCCTCAGAATGGGAGGAAACTTAACACAATGATACATCTTCTTCTTAAAGTCATTTTTTTGCATGGAAATATATGTATGTATGCATGCATGTTGCAGACGAGTAGGCTACTATCAGTGTGAACCCGCCTTAGCGTTATCGTGGAGTCACTATAAATAGCCGAAGATTTAAACATTCTCTGTGTGCTTTCGATCTGAATGAGGGATATACTAAATGACATTTGGCCCAAATGGAATCCATAAGCCTCTTTCTTTTAACACCAAAGCTGTGTAATTTTCCATTATTCAGTGTTATGACAGCTAGGATATAGGATATTGGCAGCTATAACCTTAGCGCTGTCAAGGAGTCACTATAAATAACCGAAGAATTAAACATTCTCTGTGTGCTTTCGATTTTGATGAGTGATGTACCAAATGGCATTTGGACCAAATGGAATCCATAGAGAGCCCCCTTCTTTTAATACCAAAGTTGTGTTATTTTCTATTGTTCAGTATTATGGCAGATAGGATATAGAATATTGACAGCTATACCCGACCCCGACCGTTGCGGCTTATAAAATACGTGCATAAAACATAAAAGTGTGTGCAAAGAGGATTGAAGTCGAAATCTTTAAATCTCCTAAAGAGACATCTATAAAGCCCCCATAAAGTATATATTCTTTATCAGTATCACCTCCTGAGTTGATATAAGCATGTCCGAACGATCGGAGCATGTCCGAACAACCTCGAAAATTTATTTGATGGTGAAATTCTCATAAGGATCGGCCAACTATATATGATCCGATATACACTTAATAATATAAGCTGCTACCTAACTGCAAGGGTATATCAACATCGGCTCCGCCCGAAGTTAGCTTTCTTTTTTTATTATTATACTATTTTATTATTTTTATTTTTTACAATCTCATAATTTTGTATATTTTGTGTATTTGTTTTTGTCTTTTTAATATTATTTTTTGAAAAATAATGTGATTGAGTTCTAATTATATGACAACCAACGTATTTTTCCACAAAAACTCTATTTAGTTCCTTTAAAGTTGGTTGGACAAGAAACACAATAACAACGGTACACGCGATACTTAACAAACTTTTGCGGCGGGTCGCTCCATAATTAGAATCATTGAAAAAGCTATTCACCATTAATTTGCCGACGCTGAATGTTTCTGCTGCCAAGGACCAAGGACACAGGGGTAGGATGGATGACCGGCACGACACACAAAAATTCAGCTTGGGTGTCTGATACATTGGCGATCCGGGGGCTACAGGATGAGTGTGCTCGAAGGTGTTGTGGCAAATGAGAAAACAATGCCCAAATAACGACTCTCCGATGTGCATTAAAAGATTTATTTCTTTGCGAATAAATGAAGTTTTTCTTTATGGGCTCGTCGTCTTTCCAGCCTTTTCACTTCGTTGCCGACGTTGAAATGGGCGAACTCCCAAACCCATCACCACCGAAACATCGCCCCATGGATGACCAGGCCACCCACTCATGGAGTAGATGGACTATGTGTCCTATATAGGAAGGACAAAGTATATCCGGCAAATGCTATTTTTGCCTTACTCTTACGAATACTCTGTTTTTTGACCGTCGGAGCTCAAGAAACAATTATGATGCATATAAAGTTTTAGTTATTTTTAATAATTTTTGGATATCAGTCTTTAAAAAAACTGACAGATGCAAAAATCCATACAATATGAACAAAACCAAATTCATCGTGTTCATAAATTTTCCTAACAAAATTGACAAAAAACTTTGAAACCAAAAAAAGGGTACTTTTTTTCGTGAAGTGTTTCCTGTGTAATCGTTGAGTAGTTAAATTCGTTCTAGTTACTTTAGTAGAGGTGGTTGGTCGGGTCGTTGGTTAGGTGGGTGGCCGTAATGTTTTAGCCCATCTGCACGTCAACAAATCACCGCAAATTTATTTGTCTGCTGTAGCGGTCCTGCACGTGCAGTAATTAGCCAAACAATGGACGACTGTAAGGAAAGACCTATAAACTCCACTTCTCTATTAAAGTGTCAACACTAAAGTATGCAAGCTCAAGACATTTTATTGATGGAATGAATTCTGCTAAATCGAAATAATACACTATCATATATGCAAAGCACCCTAGAAGGTGTGTTACAAAAATAACACAGTGTAAGAGTGATTTTGAACTATTGAAGTGACATAGTAGGAATTGTTTATTGGGTCGAGTATATCACAAAACCATGTTTGATATATTTGTAACACCCTCAAAATCTTGATTTATGGTTAAAAAACCGTTTTTCGGGACTTCTTTGCGCTTAAAAATTCCTGGACTCGATTTTTAACCGATATCAAAATTTTCGGTGTTTTTCAATAGTTAAATGTTGTAACTTTAAAAAAAAATATATCTTTGATTTTGTTAAACAAAAAGGACAAAATTTTTACACCTGAAACTGATGTTTTCTACTTTTATTTATTTTTATATATGTTTTATTTTTGAATCTCTTTCTTTATTGTCAGACGCATTTTCCATCATGCCGTCCCTCTTAAGCTCTTAAGAATTCAAGGGAATATTTGTAAGTTCGCTTACTTGCTAAGGACTAACAGTTATCTATCTCCATTTAGTATTTTGAAAATCTCAAACGGCCCTTAAAATTTAGGGTCAAGCTAAGTTTGATGACGCTCCTCGTTCTTAAGCAAAACGTGATCGCCTAAACTATGTTTAACAATTTTCGCCTTATTACTTTCAAACCTGCGCTTGTCATATCGTGCGCCATTAGTTCACCTTTTCTGTACTCTAAGTCGAACTCAAACGATTGCAAAAATGCCCACCACCTATGTATGTACCCTCGGCGTTAAGTTTTACAATGTTATTTATTCTTTTTCCTTAAATTTATCCATGACGCTTTCCTCCACTAAGGAGCATTCAGCACCCGAATCAAAACAAAATGGAATGGACTCACCGGATGCCCTCATTATTTCAGTCGGTGGAGCTACTGTGCAGATATCTACCCGCTTCTCATACGTTCGGCCTTTTGGACAAGCGGATGCAAAATGTCCTATTTCATCACACTTAAAGCACTTAACACTTGACCAATCCTTCGGTCCAGTCATGTTGCTGCCGCTGTGGATTTTGCCTTTGCTCTGGCCCTTTTCCAAGCGAGCACGGCATTCGGCGTATTTATGGCCAGCTTTTCCGCAGTAATTGCATTCCGTCGGTGTCGGAGACTCGAACTTCTTGCGCTCCGAGCCTGTTGAATCGTCATCTATACTGCGCTTTTTAAAAGAGTTGGCGTGTAACTGTTGTTGTAGCTCTTTGCGAGTTTTCACGTTGTTTGTAAAAACCCAGTGCGCCAACTTGTTGTCTATTATCGCCATGTGAGCCAGAGTCACAGATACCGCTTTTTCTTCCAAATCCTTGGCTTTCCATTTTGACATACATAAATAGCGTCACAATACGGCTACCGTATTCAGCGAAGCCCTCCTCCGGCTTTGGTCGACCATTCAGAACATTTAATAGCATGGCGGCAGAAGTCTCAATTCTAACAAAACGTAGTATAAACAGCTCCTTGAACTGCGCCCAAGTGATGCCGGCAAAGCAAATTTGGGAAAGCCACTGTGATGCGCAGCCTTCTAGTGCCTTGCTTAGGGCGATCACCAGGTTGCTACCCTCGAGCACGTTATCCGCAAAAATTAGGTCAACTGTTGAACACCAAGAGGAAGCATCCGCTCCAGCACTGTCAGGATTGAATTTTGGAAGAGTCACATATAATGCTTTTCCATCGGTTGGCGGTGCCATTGGTGTCTGCATGTTTTTGATGATCTCCAATAGGTTGCGGTTTTGCAGCTCCAACGCTGACAAATACGGATTGGTGGCACGATCAGTAGGCAAAGCAGATCCCACTTCTGATGTCGGAGATTCCTCAATAGTTTCCATTTTCTAGGACAATTGCACAGCAAGTTCTGTTCGTTGCTAGAGACGCTTCCCAACTGAACTGCGTAACACAGAGTTCTGTCTAATTTCATAATTTCTGCAAAGTCTATTGCCCTCTCTGTTTCTTGCATTCAGTCCGCGCCGCACCAGACCATGCTCAGCAGCGGAGTGTGTCCCTTTTTCTCAGCTACTGTGCATTTTAAAACTACTAGCGACAATGTGTCGCCACACCAAAGCTGTACGCACACGTACAATTGGCAAACTAGCCATTCTACGACATACACATGCTACTCTACTCAATGAGTCTACATGCCTCATTTTGGTTCCTGAACGGTGTTCGATTTTGCACAGATATTCCTTCAAATCTTTAATCATTGCACTCGTATGAGTGATATTTTTCTTCACTCGGTATTGTTTTATGGCTCATTTACATGACCGGATGAAACTGATTGTCTTCCGGGTCCTTTTGTAATAAGACTTCTCCGAAACCATGTTTTGAAGCATAAGTATGTATCTCTATTTGCAGTTTTGGATTATAAAGTCTCAAAACTGGCCTACTCGTAGGTGCTTTTTTAAATTGTTCAAACGATATCACAGGCCGACAATTTCCAACTTTTTTTTTCCTCCACGCATAATTTTACCTGCTCCATAACCTTAAGGCTCCCCTGAACCAAAGTCCAGAACAAACATAGGTTCTATCACCCACAGTTTCCGCGGTACACCTAAGAGAAGAAATTGATCGAATTTTACCATATATTGAATTATGTAGGCCGTGTAATGGCGATGACCATCATTGTTTCTAGTACATATCATTTTTGAAATGTATGTGTACCAACTAAAATTAAAAAATGGTATCTAGCAGTTACCATATCTTTGGAATACGCATCCAAAGTTGAAATCTCCGATTTTCTACATTAAATTTTGGTCTTCTATGATTTTTTCCCAAACATTTTTCTATGGAAAATTTTTATTTTCTTATTGAAATCAGTAGATCATACCATGTTTTAATTTTGGATTTAAGGAAAAACTAGAAATAATTTTATTGAATTTATTATAGGTGGTTAAACAATATTTTCGTCAATTAAATTGGAGTTTTTAATCTCATATTTTCAAAAAGTCATGGCTGTCTACAATTTCTGTAAGCTTTTACAAAACAAGTTGAACAATAGATACGTTTTGAACATAGAAACAGTTTTAGATAGCCATGACTTTTTGAAAATATGAGATTAAAAACTCCAATTTAATTGACGAAAATATTGTTTAACCACCTATAATAAATTCACCAGACGACAACTCCATAGAATAAGATTGGTCTAATGATCGCTGTATATAACCATCTGACTATCTTTGGGGAAAAAGATTTGGCTGGTAACTTTTAACTAAGCATTCTGCACAGAGTGAAAGTGTCCATAAGAAAGGTGTTTCTTCTAGACTCATCATATACAAGCTTGAAAATTCTTTAAAAAATTAAAAATATAAAAAAATCCTCTTGACGAGGTAAAGTACCGGTAACAAACCTGCATGCGAAACTCAAAATATCTGATATCAGTAGTGAAGAAAATATTCTATATAGGTGTACAAAATTGCATATAAAAAATATTCTTGTTCGGCACGTGCCTGTTTTTTTTGTTTTTCTTGCACGTGCCGAACAAGAATATTTATACCCTTGCAGAGGGTATTCGAATTTTGGTCAAAAGTGTGCTACGCAGTGAAGGAGACATCTCCGACCCTATAAAGTATATATGTTCTTGATCAGGATCACCTCCTGAGTCGATATAAGCATGTCCGTCTATCCGTCTGTCCCTCTGTCTGTCTGTCCGCCTGTCTGTCGATTTCTACGCAAACTAGTCTCTCAGATTTGGAGCTATCGAGTTGAAACTTTGCACACATCCTCCTTTTCCTTGCAGGTAGTACATAAGTCGGGACAGCCGAGATCGGTCGACTATATCCTATATAGATTTGACAAATTTCATAAGGATCGGCCGACTATATGCGATCCGCCACCTAGCGGACAGCGACTCAACTGCAAGGGTCGACTATATCCTATATAGATTTGACAAATTTCATAAGGATCGGCCGACTATATGCGATCCGCCACCTAGCGGACAGCGACTCAACTGCAAGGGTATATAAACTTCGGCTCCGCCCGAAGTTAGCTTTCCTTTCTTGTTATACCCTTGCAGAGGGTATTATAATTTTGGTCAAAAGTGTGCAACGCAGTGAAGGAGACATCGCCGACCCTATAAAGTATATATATTCTTGATCAGGATCACCTCCTGAGTCGATATGAGCATGTCCGTCTGTCCATCTGCCCGTCTGTCTGTCTGTCCGTCTGTCTGTCTGTCTGTCTGTCTGTCTGTCGGTTTCTACGCAAACTAGTCTCTCAGTTTTGGAGCTATCAAGTTGAAACTTTGCACACACCCTTCTTTCCTTTGCAGGTAGTATATAAGTCGGAACGGCCGGGATCGGTCAACTATATCCTATAGCTGCCATATAACTGATTGATCGGAAATGCCATAACTTCGTTGTTTTTCAAGTTAGAAGGATGGGATTTTCAATGGATGCCTCTTTGGGCAAAATAATTCGATAAGCTAAATTTCATAAGGATCGGCCGACTATATACGATCCGTTATATATCTAATAATATAAGATGCGTGGCGCCACCTAGCGGACTGCGACTCAACTGCAAGGGTATATAAACTTCGGCTCCACCCGAAGTTAGCTTTCCTTTCTTGTTTTTATATGCAATCACCGTTACTTTACCTCGTCAAGAGTTTTTTTTATATGATATCAGTTGTTTTTTTTATATATTGATCTTCAATTATTTAAAATAGAACACATAATACATATATAAAATATTAAAGTAACCTTAATATTTATCGCTTATCTGTCTCGGATCTATTCCCGCGATTCGAGCCGTACGTTACGCGGCAGCGTCCCTCGGTCGGTTGGACGGGAGGTGGGCTGTACGTATGCAGTGGGAACCGCGCAAAAAAAAAAAA
>JAJJHT010022766.1:844456-958431 GCA_021223865.1 Drosophila pandora | reverse complement strand
GACCGATCCCGGCCGTTCCGACTTATATACTGCCTGCAAAGGAAAGAAGGGTGTGTGCAAAGTTTCAACTCGATAGCTTTAAAACTGAGAGACTAGTTTGCGTAGAAACAGACAGACGGACAGACGGACAGACGGACAGACCGACAGACGGACAGACGGACATGCTCATATCGACTCAGGATGTGATCCTGATCAAGAATATATATACTTTATAGGGTCGGAGATGTCTCCTTCACTGCGTTGCACACTTTTGACCAAAATTATAATACCCTCTGCAAGGGTATAAAAACCTCTGGACAGGCGATTCGCAGTTAGCAATACTTTAATTGTAAGGATAAACACCAAAACTATTTTTTTTTAACTCCATATATTTTGACATTCAAGAAGGTGGAATAATTAAAAACCTTTCCAAAGACGTAAAGAATTTTTCCGTAGCTTCAGTGGTCCTGAAGTTATACGTATATTTAATTAATAATTTAATTAAAAATTTGCCCAAATTCTATTTAAAATCCAAAATTGGTTCTTAATTGTGGGAAACCAAATTGTTTAAACAAATTAACAGATGAACAAGCGGCCCGGAATTTTGTACTGCAATTTTTGAAAATGTCTTCTCGGCCCGGAATTCGATTTCAGGCATGAATCAGCCCAGAATCCGCCCGGATTTCGAATCCGGATTCCGTCGGGAAAATTGTCTCGAAATCGCCCCTGATTCAGACCTGAATTTCAGAGCGGAATCAGGCCCGAAAAGAAAGCATGATTCCGCTCTGAAAATCGTGGCTAAATCAGGTCGCATTCATGACCCAAAATTAAAGAAAAAAATTTCCCCTTACATTCTTCTAATTTGATAAACACTATTTTTTATGAATTCCTTAAAAATTGCTGTTAATTTATGTTGTAGACTAAATTAATATGTTAAGTAACATTACATTATTAATATTGAAAACTATATTTAATAATTACTCACCCTGGGATTCGAACCTTAGTGCTTTTGTATACTGGACTGACATGCACGCCTCTAAGCTATCAAGGAATCGCGCGTACTTTGTGACTGACTATAATATACCTCTACAAATTTGCATGTTTAAAACAATCTCAATTATTAAGAATCCCCATTTTAAAAAAATATTGAATATAACAGTTTATTTTGAGACTGCGATATAAAATAAATAAAATGAAAGTAAACAAAAATCAACTCATAATAAAGACTTGTCCGCTTGGAATCGAACCCACGACCTTACGATTAACAGGCAGATACCTTAATCATTGAACCATGGGGTGAAAGTTTTTCGGGCAAAATATTTAGAATGACTAGAAAATATTAGTGATTAATAACTAATATCGAATATGCATAATTTCGAACTCTAGCAGCAGCAGAGGGCCGGCAGAATGAGTTCGCCTACTTTGTTTTGACGTTCGAAGAGCAAACCTTATTGAATTGTTTTTGTTTTTCGATCGAAATTTGACATTCAGGCCGGAAAAGTCGGGGCCAGGAATTTCAGTACTGCTGGGAATATAAATAAGATCAAATGAGCCAATTTTAAAAAAGAATTTTTTTTTCTTAAAAAAAAATGTATTTTCAATGTATTTTTTTTTTGGATTTCTATTAAGACGTTTGGTCTTAAAGAAAGTCAAAGTAAAGCAAGTTTCAATATCTTTCTTGATTATAAAGTTATGCATTTTTATACCCTTGCAGAGGGTATTATAATTTTGGTCAAAAGTGTGCAACGCAGTGAAGGAGACATCTCCGACCCTATAAAGTATATATATTCTTGATCAGGATCACCTCCTGAGTCGATATAAGCATGTCCGTCTGTCCGTCTGTCCGTCTGTCCGTCGGTCCGTCTGTCCGTCTGTCCGTCTGTCTGTCGGTTTCTACGCAAACTAGTCTCTCAGTTTTAAAGCTATCAAGTTGAAACTTTGCACACATCCTTCTTTTCCTTGCAGGTAGTACATAAGTCGGAACGGCCCGGATCGGCCGACTATATCTTATAGCTGCCATATAACTGATTGATCGGAACTGCCATAACTTTGGTGTTTTTTAAGTTAGAGGGTTGGGACTTTACACACATGTTATGTTTGACCAAAATATCTTATGTACAAAATTTCATAAGGATCGGCCGACTATATCCTATAGCTGTCATAGAACGATCGAAATTGGCATAACTTTGGTGCTTTTTAAGTTAGAAAGATGGGATTTGGTACAGATTCTATGTTGGGAAAAAATCTGATCTGCCAATTTTCATAAGGATCGGCCGACTATATACGATCCGCTATATATCTAATAATATAAGATGCGTGGCGCCACCTAGCGGACTGATAGTAACAAACATCTCCAATTTTTTTCAGGATTGCCAAGAAAAAAATAGTGCAAATAGACAAACAGACACACTGGCTTCATTTTGAAGAAGCAAAAATCGAATTTTTGGAATAACTTCTGAAAGAAATGTCGGATCGGGTACCAATCAGTTGAGAACGCGTATTCAGCATTAGAATACGAATATATATAAATATTGTTTCTGGGTCTCCACCAAAAAAAAAAAAATATATCTCCACCAGCCCCAATTTAGTGATTTTAAATTTTTTTACTTTCTAGGGTGAAAGTACCAAACCAAATAACTTTTGAAAAATGTTTGGGCAAAAATTTTTTTATTAAAACAATACCTTTCGATGGGTATAAAATTTATTTAGATCATCATAGACATTAGGAAATTTTTAATTCTTCGGCTATATATAGAGTCTCCTAGCGCACGCCAAGGCATGCAGGTCGTCACTTCGTGGACTGCCGTCCACAGTGATAGAGTTTCGTCGCGCACACCAAAGCATGCAGGTCATCATCAAAGTATATGTCTATGTTGGGTATATGTTGGGTCGCACAATGCCAAATTCGTGGCAATCACATCGGTGGCAATGTAGTGAGAAATGTTACCAAAAGAACAGATTAATTAACCAAACGTGTTCATGCATTCCCAAAGTATTTGTTGTCGTTGGTGTTTGGACCATAATAGCTCTTTAGCTGCTCTTCTCCTGCACAGGAGCTAAATAGTACACATAAACCTCTAAGATGAATGGTTGTTGCTTAAATGTATAAGAAATGGGAGGTATGGAAGGCTGGTCGAATGTACAGAATAATTACAAATGCTTCTATTTCTTCAGCCCGGAAAGTTTTTGAAACACAAAAGTTTAGTATCCCCATGACCAAACGAAAGTCAAGGTAATAGCATTGCGAAATTGACGATACTCTTGGGACTGGGGCCCGATGAAACATTTTAATATTTCCTTGCTGTCAATTCTTCAGTATGAGCGTATCTGTCAAATTTTCTTGAAATGCTTATTCGACAAATGTATGTATCCTTTAGACTCAGAAGATAATGCACATCAAGAATGTCCTAGGATTTCCTTCACTGCTATGCACACTTTTGCCCCAAATGTAAAAACCCTCTGCTAAAGTATAAAACAAAGCGCAGACTTTTATTAATTAATTTTATTTATTAAAATTTTTTTATATTATTTTGATAATATTTTATTATCATAATATTTTATATTAACAAAGTATGGTAAAGACAAATTATGGAAGGCAAGTGAATATGTATTTCTATGTAGATAAAATCGTCTATTTTAAAAGTATAATTTAATTTACTGCCCTAAAAAATGACATATTTCTGTAGCATTAAATTAGCAACATATTGGAGAAAAATTTCAAATCGGACAAATTTAAGAAGATTTATAGACTTTTCATTCTGTTTCTCTACTGGATTGTATGAGTTGTTTATTGCAAACATATAAAAATATGCAAAAAAATATAATATTTTTAGAGAATCTATCGTCGAAAGCTTAAAGTTTGGGTAAAAAATATCATATAGTCGGGAAACTTGGCAAGAATCGCTTCTTTTTTGTCCAACAATTGCTTCTTCAACAACAACTGCTTCTTTTGTCCAAAAAATTGTCCAACCTTTTTTTTTTCATGCCGTTCAGGTGGGAAAGTGGAACTTTGGAGTTTTTAATCATATAATGTTCAATTTCATTTAGTTCTGAGCAAAATATTTTTTAGAAATTATTTGTATAAGTATTGCAGTGTATTAATACTGCGTGCAAAGGAAAGAATAATGTGTGCAGATTTTGTGCAGAAGGCGATAGCTCTAAAACTGTAAGACTAGTTTGAGTAGAAACAGACAGACAGACAGCAACTGCTTTTATCGACTCAGGGATCCTGATCAGAAATATGTATACTTTATAGGGTTGGAGATGCCTCCTTCACTGCGTTACATACATTTGACCCCAAATTATAATACCCCCTGTAAGGGTATAGAAATTTATTTTGGCAGTTGCTAGGATTTAAAACCTATAGCAATGGCCCTCCAAAATTAAATAAAAACAAGAAGGGAAAGCTAACTTCGGGCGGAGCCGAAGTTGATATACCCTTGCAGTTCAGTCGCAGTCCGCTAGGTGGCGCCACGTACTTATATTATTAGATANGACTAGTTTGAGTAGAAACAGACAGACAGACAGCAACTGCTTTTATCGACTCAGGGATCCTGATCAGAAATATGTATACTTTATAGGGTTGGAGATGCCTCCTTCACTGCGTTACATACATTTGACCCCAAATTATAATACCCCCTGTAAGGGTATAGAAATTTATTTTGGCAGTTGCTAGGATTTAAAACCTATAGCAATGGCCCTCCAAAATTAAATAAAAACAAGAAAGGAAAGCTAACTTCGGGCTGAGCCGAAGTTGATATACCCTTGCAGTTTCGCCATTTTTGATCGTTCAGTTATATGGCGGCTATTGGATATAGTTGGCCGATCCCTATGAAATTTGGCAAATCAGATTATTTTCTGTAATCTGTACCAAGTCCCATCTTTCTAACTTAAAAAACACCAAAGTTATGCCAATTCCGATCGTTCTATGACAGCTATGGTATATAGTCAGCCGATCCTTAAAATTTTGTACACAAGATATTTTGGTCAAATATAATATGTGTGGAAAGTCCCAACCTTCTAACTTAAAAAACACCAAAGTTATGGCATTTCCGATCAATCAGTTATATGCGGCTATAGGATATAGTTGACCGATCCCGGCCGTTCCGACTTATATCCTACCTGCAAGGAAAAGAAGGATGTGTGCAAAGTTTCAACTCGATAGCTTTAAAACTGAGAGACTAGTTTGCGTAGAAACCGACAGAAAGACGGACAGACAGACAGACGGACAGACGGACATGCTCATATCGACTCAGGAGGTGATCCTGATCAAGAATATATATACTTTATAGGGTCGGAGATGTCTCCTTCACTGCGTTGCACACTTTTGACCAAAATTATAATACCCTCTGCAAGGGTATAAAAAAACGGAATGTGCAATGCTTTATTTATAACAAAAAAACAAAATTCAGCCAAATCGGAAATATTATACAATAGTAGTTTTTAAATAAAAAAAAAGGTTATATTCAATCGTACCAAGAAGTTATAGAAAAGTAATTAAGTTTTGGAGGAATTTGGGGAAAATAAAAAGAAATTTAAAATTTTCATTGAATTGGAACTAACATTGGGAACATTGGAGTTTTTTTCGTCTGATTTAATTTACTAATCACATATCCTAATGCTCTTGAATACCTGTCGATTGGTGACTGAACTATCCCGATCAGACATTCTGGTCAACACTAAAAAAAAACATGTCCGTCTATCAGTCTGTCTGCTTTTTTGTTTCTGGCCGAACGAGTCTCTCAGTTTTAAAGCTATAGGATTTAAACTTTGCACACATCCTTCTTTATTTTGCGCGTAGTCACCAGTCATATAAGTGAACGATCCAAAATGCCACAACTTTGGTATTTTTGAAAATAGAAGTTTGGGACTTAACCAAACATTTTTTTTTAAATTTATTATATAGTGAACCTCTCATAAGGAGTGGCTTCTAATCTGTTTATTTGTTTGAACAATTTTGTATAAAAATATAATTTTGGTGTTCATCCTTACAATTAAAGTATTGTTAACTGTGAATCGCTTGTCCAGAGGTTACTTTAATATTCCATATATTATGTGTTTTATTTTAAACAAGAAAGAAAAGCTAACTTCGGGCGGACCCGAAGTTGATATACCCTTGCAGTTGTGCCATTTTCGATCGTTTAGTTATATGGCGGCTATTGGATATAGTTGGCCGATCCCTATGAAATTTTGCAAATCAGATTATTTTGCCCAAAATGCCCAAAATCTGTACCAAGTCCCATCTTTCTAACTTAAAAAACACCAAAGTTATGGATCGTATATAGTTGTCCGATCCTTATGAGAATTTCACTATAAAAAAAATGTCTAATAAAATTATTGGAAAAAGCCCCAAGCATCTTTAAAAATAGCAAGGTTGTGCCATTTCCGATCGTTCAGTTGTATGGCAGGTATAGGATATAGTCGGCCGATCCTTATAAAACATAGGATTAGATTGCCCAAAACGGAAACCGTAGATAGTCCCATCATTCTAGCTTCAAAAACAACAAAGTTAAGCCAATTATCCTAATAAAATTTTGCATATCGGATAAGATTGCAATTTGTAGTAAGTCCCATCTTTCTAACTTAAAAAACCAAAGCATAAATATATGACAGCTATAGGATATAGTCGGCCGATCCTTATGAATTTTGCAGAGGGTATTATAATTTTGGTCAAAAGTGTGCAACGCAGTGAAGGAGGCATCTCCGACCCTATAAAGTATACATATTCTTGATCAGGATCACCTCCTGAGTCGATATAAGCATGTCCGTCTGTCCGTCTGTCTGTCTGTCCGTCTATCCGTCTGTCTGTCTGTCCGTCTGTTTGTCTGTCGGTTTCTACGCAAACTAGCCTCTCAGTTTTAAAGCTATCGAGTTGAAACTTTGCACACACCCTTCTTTCCTTTGCAGGCAGTATATAAGTCGGAACGGCCGGGATCGGTCGACTATATCCTATAGCTGCCATATAACTGATTGATCGGAAATGCCATAACTTTGGTGTTTTTTAAGTTAGAGGGTTGGGACTTTCCACAAATGTTTGACCAAAATATCTTATGTACAAAATTTCATAAGGATCGGCCGACTATATCCTATAGCTGTCATAGAACGATCGAAATTGGCATAACTTTGGTGTTTTATAAGTTAGAAAGATGGGATTTGGTACAGATTCTATTTTAGATTCTAAACAATCTGATCTGCCAATTTTCATAAGGATCGGCCGACTATATACGATCCGCTATATATCTAATATTATAAGATGCGTGGCGCCACCTAGCGGACTGCGACTGAACTGCAAGGGTATATCAACTTCGGCTCCGCCCGAAGTTAGCTTTCCTTTCTTGTTTTTATATATATATATAAAAATATGAGGGAAGAAACTATCGCGTGCGACAGTGAAAGACTACTACTAAGATCAAATAATAAATACCGTTTTGAAATTGATTGCAGACAAATTTTCCATCAGGTTTCGCTAAAATCAGCGTTTGAAATGGTTTTTGAAAAAGAAACTTCTGTTTTTTGTCGCGTGCGACAGCCCTTGTTTTTTTTGAATATTCTAAAAACAAAAAGTCTTCCAAAATTAATATTTGCACCAATTATGCAACTTATCAAGACCTATTAGATTCACTTTTGTCAAAATAAAAAAGAAGCTTAGCACATTGTTTTTTTCCAGTTGGAATGCGTACGAATGTTGCGTTCGACATTAGAGAATTACCCATGTTTTTGGGGTCGCTAATACGAATCCGTTATCTATAAAACTCCAGCATGTCAAGTTTTTAATGGAACCTTTAAATTATCCAGTTTTTTGAACGACGGATTCGGATTCAGTGACTCCAAAAACATATGGTAAACATGATTTGAGCCCAGAACTCGGAAAATAAAAATTTTATCAAGTTTTTGAGGTTATGTCGTAACCCTGACATTCTGGAGTTTTTTAGACCTCGGATTCGGATTCAGCGACCCTGAAAACATATAATAAACATGGTCTGACCCACGGACTCGAATATAATTTTGTATGAGGTTTTTTGAGGTTATGTCAGAACCCAGACGTGCTTTTATACCCTTGCAGAGGGTATTATTTTTGGACCTCGGATTTTTTTTTTTGTGTGGCTGTGTTATACATGATTCTTTTGTTTGCATGCAGTATTTTTCATTTTCATCCGATCTGTCAAATTTTATAATGATCGGTCGACCATATCCTATAGCTTTTACATAACTGAACGATCAGAATTGGCATAACTTGTTGTTTTTTTAAGCTAGAATGATGGGACACAGTGATGTTTCTACGGATTCCATTGTGGGCAACCTAATCCGATCTTCCAAATTTTATAAGGATCGGCTATAACTGAACGATCAAAAACGGCACAACCTTGGTATTTTTATACCAACCTGAGTTAATCGTTCTAAGGCGTTCCCATAGAGAAAGTACATAGCCTGGTGAGGACTAGATCGGTAAAAAGACATAAGTTTACATTTCGATCCATTAAGCTTTAGATTATTTGCTAAACACCAATTTTGAAGATTATTTAAGTCGGATTGAAGTCTAGACTGGGCGCTAGTGAATTTATACTGAAGGCATAGCTTAACATCATCAGCGTACATAAGTACAAGTGAATTAGTTAAGGCAAGGGGCAAGTCGTTAATGAACAGAGTAAAAAGTAGGGGTCCAAGATGGCTTCCTTGGGGCACCCCAGATGTGGCGCGGACTAAACGCGAGGTAACATCTTTAAAGAAAACACGTTGGGTTCTCCCTGATAAGTAGCTCGAAATCCAGATATTAGATTAGTTGGGAATCCCAAAAGACTGAGTTTACTTATAAGAAGCGAATGGTTAAAAGAGTCAAATGCTTTACTGAAGTCAGTGTAAATGACGTCTGTTTGTAAGCCATTCCGGAAGCCATCCTTGATAAAAGATGTTAGCTCCAATAAGTTGGTAGTGGTGGAGCGGCGCTTCATGAAGCCATGCTGGCACGGAGGTATTATTGAACTACATAGGTGTTGTAAATGTGGAGTGATAAGTTTTTCAAAAAGCTTTGGAATTGCTGACAATTAAGAGATGCCTCTATAATTCGCAGCGTCGGATTTTTTCCCTTTTTTATGCAGCGGAATAATGAAGTTCCTTCCACATAAGGGGAAAGATTGAAGTTTCCAGCGATAGATTAAAGAGTTTAACGAGCGGTTTGCACAGAGCCTCGGCTCAGTTCTTCAGAACACAGCCTGGTACTCCATCAGGGCCTGGCGAATACACGGGCTTGACCTTAAGAAGATCCGATATGACACTACTTAAATCGAAAGATGGGGAAAATATAGGATTGGCTGATTGGATATCATAAGTGTAAGGCTGAGCTGAGCTGCTGCTAGGTGAATACGTAGTTTGAAAAAACTTTGCAAAGAGATCGGCCATTGCCTGATCAGTGTTCGCATAAGAGTTCTCAAACGTAAGCAGTGGGGGAAAAGATACATGTTTACGCTTAGTGTTTACAAAGTTATAAAACTGCTTCGGATCCTGAGTAAACTGAATCCTGCAGCGGCGAATATAACTCCTATAACATTCTGCGTTATGCACGGTGAAATTGGACCGGGCTACTAAGTATCTAGAATAACTAACTGTACAGCCAGATAATCTATGTTTATTCAAAAGTCTACTCATACTATTCTTTAAGTTGTTAAGATGCCTTGTATACCATGGCGGATTCGTTGAAGCGGACGGATATTTCCACGGCACACAAGCGTCTAAAAATGAGTTTAAAGTGAAATAAAATTTTTGTAATGCTAAGTTTATATCATCGCATGCCAGTAAATCAGACCAATCAAGTCAGCCTTACGAAAGAAACGAACTTTATGAGATTTAAGTGTAGACTTAAGGTCAATTAAGGAGTTGTTTTCAATTGAAAGCTCAAGAGTGGGATGATATGGATCCTCAGGGTCAGAAAGGGGCAAAGTTCTGGAAAGAGTAATTTCATCAGGATCAGAAACAAAACATAAGTCCAACAGTCTACCTAAAGAATTTCTTACGTGGTTAATTTGCCCGAGTGACATGTCGAACATGCACGTAGGGAAGTCGTGGTGGGTCAAATTTTCAACATTTGACCACAAGAGTTCTGGGATATTAAAGTCACCCAGAGCTATCAGCTGGTCACCATCAGACAGACGATCAAAAACCAAACGAATAGTGGACAAATGTTGCGAGTATGTTGGCGGTTCGGACGAAGGTGCTATGTAAGAACAGGTAACATACAAAGATTTATCGGACAAAGTGATTTTGATGCAAAGGAATTCAATGTCACCAAACTCTTCTGATTTTACCTCTTCAGAAGCGAGTTTGGAGTCTACAGAGATTAACACTCCTTCCCCCCTTCGCAGAGTTCTATCACATCTAAAAGTGGTTTACCTACTAGGAAAAACTTCGGTGTTGGGACACTCCCAGGTCCCTAGAGCCTTCCACGTAAATCAAGCCGACTTTTATGAACGAAACGCTGAAATCTTTATTTAAATGTTAAATTATAAATGTAGAAAATTATAAAATAGAAGCTTTTCTTGCTTACACTTGTGGTTTGTCGCTCTTTACATTTACTAATGGCATTTGAAACTTTTCTTACACTATTTTCCTATTTAGTGTTGGGTGACTGCATTAAAATTAAATTATACATCACCGACTTAATCGACAAATTCAAATTGGGCCGTTACTTCGTGGCTGCATCGTACGCCTCGTAACATTCCCCACCTCGTAATTCTTCTGAGTGTCCACGCCGAGAATTACCATCTCTCACGATGTCCAATTTGGCCAACTTTACTGCAGGTCGAGTAACGAGTCCATCAGGAGTACGTACTACAGCACTCCGGACTTGGCCATCCTTAGCACAATTAACATCCATAATGACTCCTTTTGGCCAAGTGTTCCGCTTGCTCGTCTCATCCACGACCAATACTAGATCACCTTCTGCAAGCGGAGTTGGGTTCGGATGAAACCATTTCGTCCTTCTTGTTAACGTGGGTAGATATTCTCGAATCCATCTTTTCCAGAAGCGATCCGCCAATTGTCCTGCGATTCGAAACTGCTTTGCTAATCCAAGTCCAGTGACTTCCATCATTCCACGTTCACGCAGACCGCTTGAGTTTCCAACTAAGAAATGATTCGGCGTCAAGGCTTCGGAGTTTTCAGATTCCAAGGGAATATATGTCAACGGTCTTGAGTTCAACGTGTTTTCAACATCCGCAAGTGCCCCGCGTAGTACTTCCTCTCTCAGAACGACGTTAGACAGAATCTCCGACAAGATTGACTTAGTTGAGCGCACCATGCGTTCCCAAGCGCCGCCCATGTGAGGTGATCCAGGTGGAATAAATGCAAAGGTCATTTGAGGATACTTACTTTCCACATCCAAAGTCGATATGCGCTCGATCTCTTTTGCCAATACTCTGCTAGCGCCACGAAAATTTGTTCCATTATCTGACAGCATTTTAATAGGTACCCCTCGCCGCGCAGTAAATAGTTTCAGAGCCAGTAGAAATGAATCCGTAGACAGAAAAGGGACCAATTCCAAATGTACTGCACGAACTGTCATACACGTGAATAATACTCCCCATCTTTTCTCTCGTCGTCTTCCAACAGCGACTTCTATTGGTCCGAAATAATCGACTCCAGTGTACGTGAAGGGCAAGGTATATGGTGATATACGTTCCTTTGGTAGATATCCCATTTCCGGTGGCAGTGGTTGTGCTCGTCTGATGGAACAACTTACACATTTTTTTACAGTTTCCTTGACGAGTGCTCTCAGGCCTGGTATCCAAAAACGTTGGCTAACTTCGTTTACGACTATTTCTCCATGCAGATGGTGAAACTTGCGATGATAATATTCGACTATTAGATACGTTACTTGGTGATGACGTGGAAGTAAAATCGGTCGCTTCACGTCTACTTCTACATTGTCGATAGCTTCGATTCGACCTTGCATCCGAATCACTCCTGACTCGTCAAGATACGGCGAACATTTGAATATGCTGCTTTTCCGGTTTGAGACACGACCATCTTTCTTTAAGCAGCAAATTTCATCTATAAACGTTTCCTCTTGGCAAGCTCGAATAAAGACCGTGTCCATCTCAACATTTCGTTTTAGTTCGAGTATTCTTTTCAATTCAGGTCCGGGCTGACGAACTTGAATATATCGTATGAAATCCAGCACTCGCCTTTGGGCTCCGCGTAGACGTTCCAGCCTACTGAAGCGTAACGGATTTGGCATAATAGAGGCCATAGGTGACGGGTCCGTTCGCACCATATCGGCGTGATAAAGCAGTGTATCATCGGAGCTCACAGGGGTTCCGATTTGTGACGGCCATCTTGACTCGTCCTGCGATAAGAATTCGGGACCAGTAAACCACCTTATCGAGCTGGTCATCTCACAGTTTTTTGTCCATTTGGTTCCTTCGTCCGCCACATTAAGCTCCGAAGGTATCCAGCGCCAATCGACAACCTCCGATCCTTCCAGGATTTCTCCGACTCGTACGGCCACGAACTGAGGAAACTTACGAACGTCCGACTTTATCCAAAATAATACATCTTGAGCGTCTGTCCAAAAGATCCGCCTTTCAATCCTGATTGATAGCTCTGCCTCCAGAAACTTTGAAAGTCGCAGACCCAAAATGGCTGCCATCAATTCCATTCTTGGGACCGATATGGGTTTCAAAGGGGCGACTCTGTTCTTCGACGCGACAAGGGAGCATCTGATTTCGCCGCCGCGTTCAACCCGCAAGTATGCTACAGCAGCATAGGCATCCAAGCTCGCGTCAACAAATATGTGCAGTTGGACATTTTCAGCAGCCTTTGAGCCATACATGTATCGTGGGATACGCAAATTACTCAGCTTGGACAACGACGATTGCCAAGCCCGCCAGTCATTCTCATCCGAATCTTTAATTGTGTCATCCCAGCTCACACCGGATCTCCAAATGTTCTGAAGGATTATTTTGGCACGAATGTTAAAGAATCCGAGTAGTCCGAGGGGGTCGAAAATTGACATTACTATACTCAGTACCCTACGCTTCGTGTGGGTGCTGGTTACGGACTTCTGCAGCAACTCAGGTCGAATTACGAATGTTAGCATGTCTGACTCGGGAAGCCACCACATGCCCAGAACTTTCTCCTGAAGTTCTTGTTCTGAACCCAGGTATTTCGGGGACGCTGCTGGGAAACTGTTGAGAGATTGAAGGACGCTCTTGGAATTTGATAACCAATTTCTCATTTCAAATCCGCCTTTCGCGTGGATCATCTTGACATTGTTAGCCAGTTGAATCATTTCATCGTCAGTATCCACCGACTCCAGCCAATCGTCGACAAACGTATTCTGACAAATTGTCCTTATAGCATCTGGACAATTGTCACCGAATTGCTCTGCATTTTTCTTCAGTATAAAATTGGCCAGGGATGGGGAACAGGAAGCGCCAAAGGTCATCACTTGCATTACAAAGGTATCCGGAGGGCGATCGTTCTCTCCATTTCGCCATAAGAACTTCTGTACGGGCTGGTCGGAGTCACGAACTTTAATTTGGTGAAACATCTCTCGAATATCTCCTGTTACAGCGACAGGGCGTTCTCTGAATCGCAACAGTACTCCTGGCAAGGACACCAACAAATCCGGTCCTTTCATGAGGGCATCATTCAGCGATAGTCCATTCACTTGTGCAGCCGCGTCCCAGACTAGACGTTTCTTTTTCTTGTTTGGGTTAGTTACTACGAATACAGGAATGTACCAAGAACATCGGCTAGTGGCTAACTCACCCCTCTGTAGTTTTCGAATGTAACCCTTTTCAGCGTATTTTTGCATGGTTTCGATCAGGAAATTGCTTAGATCTGGGTCCTTGATCATTTTTGATTCGAGACACTTAAGACGTTTAAGAGCCATAGGGATCAGGCAAGTTTACATTCTCATATCTCCACAACAGACCGGTCTCCCAACGACGTTCATTGGCAATGTATTTTGTAGTGTCGTTCATAATTTTCAGCGACCGCTCGTCTTCCTTGGATCTCAGTGGTTTTAGAGGAACGCTTACGCCGATTGAGTCCAACGAAAAGTACGCCTTTACCGCTTCATCAAGGGTTCGAGTACCACCTGAACACTGGCAAATATGCAGTACTCGTGGAGGAATGATCTCGTCCAGTCCATATCGCCCATAGACAGACCATCCCAGTTTGCATCGCACAGCAACAAGTTCATCATTTCTCGAACCTCTAGTGGTACGCAAATCTTTATATGGTCCAGTCCAATGATCATTTGAGCTTTGACACCTATATACGTTGACACAGGAACCGATTTAAGGTGTTGATGGTTGTTGAGCATTTGGTCGTCTATACTTTGCACTGGCAGGTCCAGATTGCCCACAGTGCGCACACCTTTTAGCACATACCTTAAGTGCGGGTGATCATCGGAGGAAACACTGGTACCGACAACCTTTGATTTAGTTTCAGTCTGTGTCAAATCACCGGTCCATTTCAAACAGAGCTGCTCTTCAGGTCCGTCCAAGCCTAACTCATCAGCTAATTGTCGCTCCATCAGAGTACAGGAGGATCCTTCGTCCAGGAGAGCAAAAATATTCACTCTTTTAGTTTTACTATACAAGGTTATGGGTATATAACGGAACAGTACCCGTTTTGTCGATCTGCCGTGAAAGAACAGTGCCGACTCTTTTGTTTCTTCCTTTTTGAGTTCCTCCGAATCGACGTCGGACTTTATCGTAGGGCAGAAGTGCAGAAGCTCATTGTGCAGTAATTTACATCCATCAAAATTACACGGCTTCTTCACTCGGCAGTTTCGAGCAGTATGGTTTCCAAAACAGCAGAAACATAGTCGTTTAGCCTTAATGACTTCAAGTCTAGTCCTGATTGTCATACTCAAAAATCCTTCACATTCCGACAGATCGTGCTCGCCGTCACATACCGGGCACAATGATTTTGTTGGATCTTCAATTTTCTGCTTGTCCTTGCTCGAACCTTCCGCTATATTGTGCACTAGCAAGCGCTCCTTAATATTTCCGCTTCCTTTATCTTTTTCCGTTGTTTGGTAATCGTACGGCGTCACCATTGTAGCACACATTGCTACGCCAAAGAGCCAATTGTCGAAGGTAACTAGATTGCCCCCATCTGCTGCTAAACGATGTCTGCCCCAATCCAGCTTTAGATCACTGGACAGCTTAGCAACCAGTTCACTCAATAGGGTAGAGTCGTTTAGGTACTCCTGTAGCCCCACTGAAAGCATTGTGGCACAATAATTCTGCACAGCGAGTGCTAGTCGTATTACAGACTCCAGGTTTTTCGGTTTGATTGCTGGCTCATCTTTCAGCTTACATTGTAAACTAGCATGTACGATTTCTGAACGTCCATACAACATTCATGGCTGGAACCATGAGTTTTCCTCGTACCGCTTCGAAAGCAGCTCGTTTAAGGCACTTTTGAAGTCTGATAAGATTTTCTTCATTGCTAAATCCACATCTTTCCGTCGATTGTTCTTAGTTACTTATAAAAAGCAGCCACTCTTCCGGCTTTCCAGTAAATACAGGTAATTCTCGCGAAATGACTTGTCGCGCCGCTACTTGGGCTGGCGTCAACATTGTAGTACATGACCCTGCATGTACGAGCTGAGTATTCGAAAACGGCGGCATGTGACCGCCTATTCCACCAGTATTAAATGCTGCACTGTAAGGGTTTGAACCCGCCGTGTTGGGATTGACATTCGGTGTAAGACCTATTCTAGCAGCTGATGGTACAAATCCTGCTAAGTTTCCTTGGAATCCAAATTTGGCTGCGTTGTTTTCCATCCATATAGCGGCATTCTGAGGTGGAGCCGTCTGCACAGCACTATACGATATGCATACAGCCGCGCCCTTGGGTGGTGCAGTGTGTGCAACATCATTTTCCATGTATCCAGTCGTATTCCACATTGGAACTGTTTTTGTTGCATTGCTTGGTATAAATCCGGCTGCGCTCATTGCTGGTGCTGCTTGCACAGCATCGATACTTTAATACAGTTGAGTCGCAGTCCGCTAGGTGGCGACACGCATCTTACATCATTAGATATATAGCGGATCGTATATAGTCGGCTGATCCTTATGAAATTTTGTACATAAGATATTTTGGTCAAATATAACATGTGTGGAAAGTCCCAACCCTCTAACTTAAAAAACACCAAAGTTATGGCATTTCCGATCAATCAGTTATATGGCAGCTATAGAATATAGTCGACCGATCCCGTCCGTTCCGACTTATATACTGCCTGCAAAGGAAAGAAGGATGTGTGCAAAGTTTCAACTCGATAGCTCTAAAACTGAGAGACTAGTTTGCGTAGAAACCGACAGAAAGACAGACGGACAGACGGACCGACGGACAGACGGACATGCTTATCAACTCAGGAGGTGATCCTGATCAAGAATATATATACTTTATAGGGTCGGAGATGACTCCTTCACTGCGTTGCACACTTTTGACCAAAATTATAATACCCTCTGCAAGGGTATAAAAAAAAACCAGGCAAAACAACTCCGCTAATAATTTTCTAATATTTATTATTTTATGTCGCACACCCAAAATAAATTATTACATTCAACAATTTGTTTAACTAGAAAAACTGGAAAATGTGTGTTTTTTTTTTAATTTTTTATCTTTGCGCACTTATTTTAGATACAATGTTTACATATGATTGATCGGATATGCCATAACTTTGTTATACCCTTTCAGAGGGTATTATAATTTTGGTCAAAAGTGTGCAACGCAGTAAAGGAGACATCTCCAAAATTATTAATATTCTAATTAGCCTATGTGGTGGCTGCTAAGCCCAACATCCTCCCCCATTGAAGGGTGGGCCTTCAATAACAATGTTGAAAGGGCAGCAGACACATCTTTTAAGGGATATTCCACAGGTTACGTAGTTTCATTAAAAAGATTAAGAACTCACAGGGCGAAAAAGGCACACCAACTTCTTCCAAACCCTTGACTATGCATTGCACCCCCCAATAGACCAATGCGGGAATCGAGTACTCCTAACGAGTGCAGGGGGTCCGGAACGTTGATTCTTCTCTTTTTCTCCTTCTGCATAGGGCAATCCAGCCTCCCGCGATAATCCATTGCGTCCAGAAACCACCCATCCAAATAGTGTATTTTGGGCAACTGGGAGGCAGTGACCTAAATGGATTTGGCCAACTGACAATAGGTTGAAGAACAGGCTGGCTCCAATTCGCAGGTCCGCACCCTGCGGTCTGTGGAAGTTGGGATCAGCCAGCGCTATGCCGTGAGGAATCTTTCATTTCGAAATATCAATTTTAAGGCTGGGCTGACAGTCCGCAATATGAGACTCTATAACCGCCTCTAGGTTCGCACAATATGTGGTTAGTCGAGACTTCACGCACACAGTAACGGAGGATCCATCCGTAGCAAACTCAGTGCCGCCGAGACCGGCGACCGCTACACAGCTTTTGGTGCGACGAAGCTGAAGTTGACTTGCCAGCCGCGATGAGATAAGGTGAACTTGTGAACCAGAGTCCAATAACACTCTGCAAGGCAGGAAGGCACCTGATCGACCACGGAGGAGGACATTGGCGGTTGGCAGAAGCACTTCAGTAGGGCGATCCTGCGTCAAGACCGTGTTGATTGACTGGGACGGTGGGGTAGCAACAGCAACACCAGCGGCGGAACCCAAGCTTCGTAGTGGTGGGGAATTGTTTGAGCTGGGTAGCTGCCCGCAATGGTGCAACAAAGCATGATGTCGGCGATTGCACTTTGGACAACGGGCAGCTGAACATCCGCGTGCAAAATGGGCATCCTTCAAACATACAAAGCAGCGGGTCGCAGCCGTCGCACTTCGTCGTACCGTTGAATAAGTGGCAAGGCAATGAAGCTTGGACATGTAGGAAGCGCGTGCGCCAAAACACCACACAGGGCGCATAGAGCTGGACGGGCGTTGATAATCATGCACGACGATCGGTTATTCGAAGATCTCCCTCGGCCCACTTGGTTAGCTGGTGGATACGCAGCCAAAGAAAAGTCGACGCATTCAAGAGTCCGGCACCTTTGCTTCAAAAATCGTGCCATGGACTCCCAAGACGGAAGGCTGTCGTGGTTTCCGGCGAGAGTGTCTTCCCACTTGGCTTTTGTGGACAATCTGGATGAGCAAGCATCCTTGGATCTCGGCAGCTGATCCGGAACTCATGAGAGCCCGCTTATGCCCATTGAACCGATCCGACAGCTCCCGCAACGTAGCAACAGAACCTGGCTCGACCACACGAAGCTGCATGATCTCGTTGATATGAGACTGGAAAATTAATCGCAGATTACTAAACCGATTGCGCAATAGGTCAAGAGCCACATCGTAGTTCGCGGTAGTAATTTCCAGCGCTCTCACCGTCTCCAAGGCTGACTCGCGCAGGCATGAAATGAACCACCGGAGCTTTTCCATTTTTGTTAGATGAAGATGGCTGTCAACCGCGGTCTTAAAAAGGGCGAAGAAATCCGGCCAGTCAACATAGCCGCCGCTAAATGTTGGCATCGGCAACGGTGGTAAGGAGGGGGCTGGCTTGTATGGTATGGATGGGACACCGGCACCGTCGAGAAGTGTTGTGTGGGCAGCGATTCTCATGGAGTGCTTGGCAACCTCCACCTGAATGTCCACCTGAACATCAGTCGCCAGCTGCGAGAATCTCCAATAAAGCTCGCTCCTGATCTCGCTGAAGTTAAGCTCATCCAACTCTTCTTGAATCGTGGTGAACCGCTCACGCAAACGCTTCTCCACTGACTCCAGCGCCATAATGGTGCCATACTCATTCCGCGCTGCAGCCTTCACCTTATGATGCAGCGCCTCCATCTCCTGGCAGGTCACCTCTGCTCTTCTCCGCAGCATCCTTTCCCGGCTTGCGGCAGCAGATGCAATAGTTCCACATCCAGACTCCATCCCGCAAATCTCCAGCGCGAGTGATGCAAATCGAAAGCCGAGAGATGTTTGCTTTTTTGTTGTTTTTCGTACTGCAGTTTTTTCAATTTCTCAGGCAATTAAACATCGGGTGCGATCGCGTCGGGGTCACCAATGATGAGCTATCAACGTTTTAATATCGTCCGAATTAAAGACGAGATTCAATTGTTCATATTCAATTTATTGAGCTAATTCCGCACAATAAAACAAAAAGCGTCAATAACAACTCCGAAAATACAACAAGAAGAAGAACCGCTTTGGCGCAGAAGCTCTTCCAAAGCTCCCAAAAGCGCATGCGCTACAAAATGACAACAAAGCGCATGCGAATCAGAAAGACAAAAGAGAAGATTAAATGCCGCTGCAGATAAACAAATTATTAATATTCTAATTAGCCTATGTGGTGCCTGATTAGCCTAACAGAGTCAATGTTTATGTTTTACTTTTTAAGCCCTTTTTTTATTTGGATTTTATTTGTAAATAAATAAACTTAAATCTGAAAAGATATACTCCATATTTTTTAGAGTATTGACTAAATATATGACCATATAAATATATTTTAGGGTATTGAACCCAAAAAGCAAAGTTGCCAATCAAATACACACACATGTATAAGTAAATGCAAGCTTCACAGGAGGTGGGACAAAATTGGTAGCTTTTTTCTTTGGTACCTCAAGATTGTGTACCTCAACCGACCCGATCCGACATTTCATTCAGAAGTTATTCAAGGAATTAGATTTTTTCTTCTTCTTCAAAATGAAGCCAGTTTGCGTCGGCTTGTCGGTTTTTTTTTCTTAACAATCCTGAAAAAAATTGGAAAATGTTTGTTACTATCATATGAGCAACTTTTGTTCTACAACTTTGTGAAATATCTTAATTGAGGTGATTGAGGTACCAATCGACGCGTATTTAGCTCTAGAATGCGAATATATAAAAATATTCTATCTGGGGACTAAAATGTGTCCACCAGCCCCACTTTAGTGATTAAAATTTTTTTTTACTCTCACCCTAATCTCTCCCGAACAAAATAACTTTAGGAATATGTTTCGATAAAAATTATCTAATTGAAACAATACCTTTTGATTGGTATATAATTCAAATTTAATATAATTCAAAGACAATTTTTAATTCATCGGCTATATATAGAGTCCCCTCGCGCACGCCAAGGCATGCAGATCGTCACCTCGTGGACTTCCGTCCACAGTGATTAATTATATATAATGTATCTCGTCATTGCTGAACAACTCTGGGTGAAATATATACTACCAATTTGGTTTAAGCCCCCCAATAAGTTGGTAGTAGTGGAGCGGCGCTTCATGAAGCCATGATGGCACAGAGATAGTATTGAATTACATAGGTGTTGCAAATGTGGAGTGATAAGTTTTTCAAAAAGCTTTAGAAATGCTGACAATTTAGAGATGCCTCTATAATTTGCAGCATCGGATTTTTTCCCTTTTTTATGCAGCGGAATAATGAAAGATTCCTTCCACAAAGATCAAAGTCTCCAGCGATATATTAAAGAGTTTAAGAAGCGGTTTGCACAGATCCTCGGCGCAGTTCTTCAGAACGCAGCCTGGTACTCCATCAGGGCCTGGCCAATAAACGGACTTGACCTTAAGAAGATCCGATAACACACCACTTTGATCAAAAGATGGGCAAAATATAAGGTTGGCTGATTGGATATGTGTAAGGCTGAGTAAGGCTGAGCGTGTAAGGCTAAATGTAAGGCTGAGCTGAACTGCTGCTAGGTGAATACGAACCTTGAAAAAACTGTGCAAAGAGACCGGCCATTGCCTGATCAGTGTTCGCATAAGAGTTCTCAAACGTAAGCAGTGGAGGAAAAGAAACATTTTTACGCTTAGTGTTAACAAAGTTATAAAACTGCTTCGGATCCTGAGTAAACTGAAACCGGCAGCGGCGAATATAACTCCTATAACATTCTACGTTATGCACGGTGAAATTGGAACTTTGCAGCCAGATAATCTATGTTTATTTCAAAGTCTACTCATAATTTCGATTCGTTGAAGCGGACGGATATTTCCACGGCACAAAAGCGTCGAAAAATATGTTCAGGGTGTAATAAAATTTTTGTAATGCGATGTTTATGTCCTCACATGCCAGTAGATCGGACCAATCAAATTCCAAAATTAACTTATTTAATTTCATAAAGTCAGCCTTGCGAAAGAAACGAACTTTATGAGATTTAAGTGTATATTTGAGATCAATGAAGCTATTTTTTTCGATCAAGCAAGTCAGCACTGCAGCGTCGGATGGGCCAGCGCTGCTGTGCTTAGAAATACGGAAGAAGAGAAAGGTATCAAGGGCAGACGGCATGCGGGGGCAGCAGCGGGGGCGGGGGAACCAGCACGGCGTCGCGCCCGGAAGAGCGCGAAAGAGGAATCACCGTGGAACGTAACGGTCCCGGCCGGGCCTCCGCGGCCGCGCTCGAAGGTCATAGGAAACAGCGGGGACGGCGGGGAACGAAGCAGCCGGCGACTACGCAGCTGTGTTTAGAAAATGCACAAAACACAGAAATGCATTTGGAATGTCCAGGGGGGGATCGCGGGGTATCTGGACGAAGTCCGATGACCGGCACAAAAACATGCGGATCGGAGGCCCAAGCAGGGCAATCGGGGGAGGGACAATAAAGAAAGCCCGCCGATAGAAAGGCGGCGGGATTGGAGCAAGCTAACGGAGAAAGTAAATGAGCGGAGGATTAACGGCAGGAAGTAGATTTGCAAAGATTAACGGGCGCGTCGGGCACTATATAAAGAGGGCCCCTGGAGCAAATCGAGACCGAGTCTTCTAGGAAAGCTGGAAGAGTTGAGTGAAAGACCCCCCGTGGGTAAGTCTGACATTCAAGTAGGAAAGTTTCCTTAGAGGAATTAGGAGTACAGGCTGAAGGACCCCCCGTGAGTAAGTCCGACAGTCTTAAGTGCGGGCTTTTAAGCGAGTGAGCAAGGATAATCGATTATTAGCTTAAGGACCCCCTGTGGGTAAGTTCGGCGGCGGTACGCGAGACAAGCAAGGAGTAGGGGGAAAGGATCAAGGATCCGCGGCAAACTGAGGCCCAAGGGTAAACGAGTCGGGAGTTATTCCCGGACACAACAGGTATCCTGGTGTAGTAGCGGCAACGACGGAAAAGCCTGGCGTACGCCTTGCCTGCTCCTGACCGTTCGATCCAGGTGTGATCCTGTAACGCGAGGGATAGCCAGCTCGGGAACTCAAGCCCAACAGTAAAACCACGCAGGGACACCCCGGGAAAGTCAAGTGCAGCGAGCAAAAGAGTCCAAAGGTCTACGACACCCAAAAAGGAGAAGCGTCAACAGCAGAGGCGACGACGAGGGAGCGACGGCGACAACGAGTAAGCAGCAGCATCGGCGAGGGAGCATCAGCGTCAGAGGAGCAGCGACGACGAGAGAGCGGCGGCGACGGACGAGCAGCGGCAGCAGAAGACCAGCGCAGAAGACGGCAGCAGCAACACAGGCCCCGCCACCAGAGTCCGTGAGTCCGAACGAAGGGAACCGTGAGCCGTTTCGGTGCCAGGCACCAAGACCACATGACCTGCCGGGCGCAAGCTTTGGGAGGGCGTGTGTATTGGCACCAACCCGGTAACTATTACTGCGGTATCAGTTCGTACCGGGATGGTTGATTACCCTGTTTGGTGACTGTTACGGGGGCTTGAGTTATTGGGTCTGGGATCACTTGAAGCGATGCCACAGAGGACATATCGGACAATTGCTCATTTAATCTGCGATATTCGGAATCCGAATTTTTCTCAGGTCAGGCCCTTGGGGTGGCCGGAGATATAAGCGGCTTCGTAGGCTGAAGGCTGAGTAGACTAAAAGTAGACGATCTCATTTCGTCCTGAACAGCAGGACAACCGTCACAGCAAAAGTGGAGACCAGACCTACATGAAATAGCATCCGAACCAGAGAACTGCAACGAGTATGATTGAGTATGATTTAATCACCTTTTGACAAAATAGGATCAAATCAAATCACATCATTAGTTATAACATTTCAAATCAATTCATGTAAAAACCAACTTCAAATCAGTTGGTGTGAGTTGTATCGTATGGTTTGCTCGGTTTGAATCAAATCGCTTCAAACCTGACTTTGATTCAAAATTTTTGATAAAGTAGGCTACGATCTAGGCATATGATTTAAATCATTGAGGTATACTCGAGTTTTAATTTGAAACCTGGGACTTGAAATAATGATGAACTGTACATTTTCAATTAATAACAAGAAAGGAAAGCTAACTTCGGGCGGAGCCGAAGTTGATATATCCTTGCAGCTTATATTATAAAATTCCGAACCCGGCACATTTAGCGTGTAAAACGTTTTCACAAAGCCAGCAGTGGATGATTAAATTCCATAATAATTAAAAATTAAATAATTCATTTATTAAAAATTAGATAATTAATTTATTAAACATTAAATAATTAATTTATTAAACATTAAATAATTCATTTAATAATATTATTTGTTTTTATTATTGAGGAACCTTGAACCACTGAACCAGGGCAACGAAAAGGGGAGTTGTCGGCTGAGTAGGCTGAAGATTATTCGCCACAAGCACATCACTAAAAGAGGATTTCTTAAGCTTTGGGGACTCATTTAGTAGTGGATGACTACTTAACTGTGTATAGAGCGCATAGAGTTGGTCATTGATTTTACGAAAACAGCTAATCAACTCCTTGAATCCACTTTTAGTCTGCCTCATGAACGATCTCATTTCGTCCTGAACAGCAGGGCAACCGTCACAGCAAAAGTGGAGACCAAAATTATTTCATTTATTAAAAATTAGATAATTAATTTAATAAAAATTAAATAATTAATTTATTAATATTATTTGTTTTTAATATTGAGGAACCTTGAACCACTGAACCAGGGCAACAAAAAGGGAGATTAAAGAGAGCCGTTAGTGTGAGTTAGCAAAATGCAGAGGAGAGAGATAAAATTTCTATTGAGCGAGAATAGAAGCAACACCGTAAAAGCAGAAGCAGAGCAGGGCTACGTTTAGAAGGAAAATTAATCAAATTATTATTTTACCTCCAAATATATCACTGCACATGCAATGCGATACGGACCTATAGAATGCAAAATTGTGTTTTTATAAATGTATATAGAAATAAAAACCGAATGTTTAAAATAAGCTAATTAGAAATTTTATAAAAACGCAGTGCGCACAAAAAAACACGTCCGTCCGCTTTAAGATAAAGAGAGGCTAATCATCACAGGATATATGGGGTCTCTCATCATCTCTTTTTAATTTCTTGACTTTCTTGTTTACTTAAAATGTACTGGCAATAGAACCTTTCCAATCATTTCCTTTCGGAATTTTTATACCCTTGCAGAGGGTATTAAAATTTTGTGTGAAGGAGACATCTCCGACCCTATAAAGTATATATATTCTTGATCAGGATCACCTCCTGATTATTATTTTGAGCCACTCTACTCAAAATAATTCGATATGCCAAATTCATAAGGATCGGCCGACTGTATACGATCCGATATATATCTTATAATATAAGATGCGTGGCGCCACCTAGCGGACTGCGACTCAACTGCAAGGGTATATAAACTTCGGCTCCGCCCGAAGTAAGTTTTCTTTTCTTGTTTTTTAATGAAACGGGTGACTTTGGTAGCGATTGATGTGAAAAAGCTTTGCGTCTTTTTATTTTGGTATGCACACAACTCTTGCTGAATTTTATTATTGGTAAAAATTTGTAAACATTTTAAATTTATAAAATCATTATGGTATGGTATGCATTTGGATGCATTAAAAATACTTTGTTTAGCTGATGCTTGCTATTAATCATGATTCAATATTTTACCAAAACTTCCAGAAAGCAATGAACCTATTAAAATAGGTAAAAATCATCCCTTTCGAATTAGAACTTTTCTCTTAGAATTTAAAGATTGTTTTGAACTGGAAATATGACGAAATACATATTTATAATTTTTTAATGAATTCAGGATATTTTTTAAAATTGTATGGTTTTCCTTTAAAGTATTCAACACTAATATTTAACTGACAATACTTTTACTAGCTCGTTTTTTTGAGCACATACAATAAATGTTTGTTTGCTTTCAATCGCCTTAAGCACATTTTGCAAGCCATTTTCATTAGAATAACAAACTGAATATAATGGATTAAAAATCTCAGTTCGAAATCTTAACAGGTCATTTATTCCATGAATAAAATCAATAAGTAAATAACCATGACGATCATTTGGTACTTCCTTATATAAAAGGTTCTTTTTCAGTGAGTGAGTTTTCTGGATATATTTGTCTGGCTAAACATTGAAATTGTAATTTTACACTGGGATTTTTGAACGCAACAATGTATTTTGTATTTAGTGATATATTTCTGGTATGGGAAGCTTTATAAAATATATTTTGAGTTAAAACTATTCCAGATAAATTTCGATGATGAGATACTTTCATAAAAAGTTCACATACAATTTTATTGAATGCACTCATCAACAAATCATCTAATACCAAAAGTATTGGTTCATTGTTTTCATTTTCAATAGGTTCAGGAATATGTAAATGGAATCATTTTGATAAATGTTTTTTATTATTCAATGTTAATTATCAACTATTAATTATTCGAATGGTTTTTTTTTCTGGTCCCATTTTTTGGCACAGTTCTTTTCAAAATGAGTATCAGATCCACAATATGTGAAGTATATAAGTTGAAAGTATCCTTTTTAATCAACTTCTCAACAAATTAACTTTATAAGAGTAATCTTCTATATAAGAGTAATTTATACATATGATTCTTCATTAAAATATATATCATGATTGCAGTTTTTATACCCTTGCAGAGGGTATTATAATTTTGGTCAAAAGTGTGCAACGCAGTGAAGGAGACATCTCCGACCCGATATATCCGATATATACTTTATAATATATATTCTTGATCAGGATCACCTCCTGAGTCGATATAAGCATGTCCGTCTGTCCGTCTGTCTGTTTCTACGCAACCTAGTCACTCAGTTTTAAAGCTATCGAGTTGAAACTTTGCACACACCCTTCTTTCCTTGGAACGGCCGGGATAAGTCGACTATATCCCATAGCTGCCATATAACTGATTGATCGGAAATTCCATAGCTTTGTTTTTTAAGTTAGAAGGATGGGACTTTTTATGGATTCTAATTTGGGCAAACGTATACGATCTGCCAAATTTCATAAGGATCGGCAGTCTATATCCCATAGCTGCCATATAACTGATTGATCGGAAATGCCATAACTTCGTTGTTTTTCAAGTTAGAAGGATGGGAGTTTGAATGGATTTCTCTTTGGGCAAAATAATTTGATATGCCAAATTTCATAAGGATCGGCCAACTATATACGATCCGCTATATATCTAATAATTTAAGATGCGTGGCGCCACCTAGCGGACTGCGACTTATCTGCAAGGGTATATCAACTTCGGCTCCGCCCGAAATTAGCTTTCCTTTCTTGTTTTAGACTGAGTTTTGAACGTAAACTTTTTTTGAGATCGCATCTAAGGTCTTTATATACCACTTACTATATAACACCTACATTGCTTACTACCACACATATAACAGCTCCGATGTTTATATAAGTTAACGGGCAGAAAGAATTTAGGAAAAGTGCCAAATTGCACCAGATCCGGTGGCCGCAGCTCAGCGAAGGATCCGAAATACAGCCTGGGTAGTATTTAAGTTTAGTCTTAAGTAGAACTCTGCAGCTTTTTTTTTTTTTTAGATTTAGAAAGTCAGATAATTAATATGTTCTGGAACTAAATCAATTTGGTAATAAAATTGAGACTTTAACACTGTATTAAAACAACAAAAAACCTATCTGTACTATAATCATATTATTAAGATTCATAAAAATATAAAAATGAGTAAGCATAAATTTTTTGATGAAATAATTGTGGAAAAAATTTCTTACGTCAAAGATTTGTTCAAAAATAGCTTCACGATACTTGGCAAATTTATTCAGTTAAAATGATTCTATATTTTAAATCAGAATGGGGGATATAAATTTTTATTGACTGCTATTGATCCTTTTCAAAATTGTGCTTTTGGCCTGTGAAATCTAAATCGGCAATGGATGTTGCAACAGTTATAAAATCTACAGTGAAAGATTTTAAATATAAGCCAAAAAAAATACAATCCGTTCAAGGAAAAGAATTTTTTTAAAATTTCTTGAAAGAACTAATGAAGAAAAATAATATCAATCATAATCACAGATTTACGCACCTTAAACCATCTATTTTTATACCCTTGCAGAGGGTATTATAATTTTGGTCAAAAGTGTGCAACGCAGTGAAGGAGACATCTCCGACCCTATAAAGTATATGTCGATATGAGCATGTCCGTCTGTTGTCGCAGTGTTATAGGTTAAGAGGGGAAATACAATTAGAAGGTCTAAAATGAGGCTTATCTTTGGAAGTGGATTGCAAGTAGAGAATTAAATGAATCTTAGAGATTCTTTTTCCGTTAACTCCGTAAATCCGTTAACTCAAGATATAGTCCTGTATGTGCAGCTACCCATTTTGTGCAGCCTCCTGTGAAGCTTGCTTCACTTATACATGTGTGTGTATTTGATTGGCAACTTTGCTTTTTGGAGTCTGCATATATTTGGTCCATACCCTAAAAAATATGGAGTATATCTTTTCAGATTTTAGTTTATTTATTTAAAAATAAAATCCAAATAAAAAAGGGGATAAAAAGTAAAACATAAAAATTGACTCAACTTGGACTCGAACCCAGGCCCTCCGTGTTATGAACCACGACGATCTCCACTCGGCTAACCTCGAACTTTGTTGTTTGATGGCAACTTTTGATGTAATTCTGCTTTGTGTTTCAGTGTCTCATGTCTTAATGAGAAGAATGCAAAATTTTATGAGTAGAATGCTTTATATGCATATGCCCCCACTGAGCATATACATAATGCATATATTTAAAACTCTGCTTTACTTAAATTACAGCCACCACCGTTTTGGGCCAAATCATTGATTAAAAGCTAAAAAAAAACCAGGCAAACCAACTCCGCCTATACTTTTCTAATATTTATTATTTTATATCGCACACCCAAAACAAATTGTTACATTCAACAATTGGTTTAACTAGAAAAACTGGAAAAACGTAATTTCATCTTTTTGTAATTTTTTATCTTTGCGCATTTATTTTAGATATAATACATGTTTATTATATGATTGATCGGATATGCCATACATTTTTTTTTTTTATAAGTTAGAAGGATGGAACTTAGTACAGATTGCATTTTGGGCAATCTTATCCGATTTGCAAAATTATATTAGGATAATTGGCTTAACTTTGTTGTTTTTGAAGCTAGAATGATAGGACTATCTATGGTTTCCGTTTTGGGCAATCTAATCCTATGTTTCATAAGAATCGGCCAACTATATCCTATACGTGCCATATAACTGAACGATCGAAAATGGCACAACCTTTCTATTTTTAAAGATGCTTGGAGCTGTTTCCAATATTTTTATTAGAAATTTTGTTGATGGTGAAATTCTCATAAGGATCGGACAACTATATAGGATCCGATATATATAATAATAATATAAGCTTCTGCTTAACTGCAAGGGTATATCAACTTCGGCTCCGCTTGAAGTTAGCTTTCCTTTCTTGTTTTTATACCCTTGCAGAGGGTATTATAATTTTGGTCAAAAGTGTGCAACGCAGTGAAGGAGACATCTCCGTCCCTATAAAGTATATATATTCTTGATCAGGATCACCTCCTGAGTCGATATAAGCATGTCCGTCTGTCCGTCTGTCCGTCGGTCCGTCTGTCCGTCTGTCTGTCGGTTTCTACACAAACTAGTCTCTCAGTTTTAAAGCTATCGAGTTTAAACTTTGCACACATCCTTCTTTCCTTGCAGGTAGTACATAAGTCGGAACGGCCGGGATCGGCCGACTATATCCTATAGCTGCCATATAACTGATTGATCGGAAATGCCATAACTTTGGTGTTTTTTAAGGGTTAGAGGGTTGGGACTTTCCACACATGTTATGTTTGACCAAAATATCTTATGTAGAAAATTTCATAAGGATCGGCCGACTATATCCTATAGCTGTCATACAACGATCGGAATTGGCATAACTTTGGTGTTTTTTAAGTTAGAAAGATGGGACTTGGTACAGATTCTATTTTGGACAAAATAATCTGATTTGCCAAATTTCATAAGGATCGGTCGACTATATACGATCTGCTATATATCCAATAATATAAGATGCGTGGCGCCACCTAGCGGACTGTGACTCAACTGCAAGGGTATATAAACTTCGGCTCCGCCCGAAGTTAGCTTTCCTTTCTTGTTTTTTTATAATTTATTATATAGTGGAACTCTCATAAGGATAGGCCTCTCATCTGTTAATTTGTTAAAACAATTTGGTTTCCCACAACTACGAGACAATTTTGGATTTTAAATAAATTTTTGGGCAAATTTTTAATTAAAATTTTTTCACTAACTAAATTCCAAAACCTTTGTAAATTAAAAATACGTATAACTTCAGAGCCAGTGAAGCTATCGAAAAAATCTTTACGTCTTTGGAAAGGTTTATAATTATTCCACCTTCTTGAATGTCAAAATCTATAGAGTTTAAAAAAAAGATTTGATTTTTATCCATACAATTAAAGTATTGCTAACTGTGTGAATCGCCTGTCCAGAGGTTACTTCCATATATATATATTTTATATATTATGCGTTCTGTTTTGAATAATTGAAGATCAATATATACAAAAAAACAACTGATATCATATAAAAAACCTCTTGACGAGGTAAAGTACCGGTGACGAACCTGCATGCGAAACCCAAAATATGTAATATCAATTTTAGTGACGAAAATAATATATGTGTACAAAATTGCATATAAAAAATATTCTTGTTCGGCACGTGCAAGAAAAACAAAAAAAAATCAGTCACGTGCCCAAATTAGAATGCACAGAAAGTCCCATCCTGCTAACTTGAAAAACAACGAAGTTATAGGATTTCCGATCAATCAGTTATATGGCAGCTATAGGATGTAGTCGACCCATCCCGGCCGTTCCGACTTATGTACTGCCTGCAATAGAAAGAAGGGTGTGTGCAAAGTTTTAACTTGATAGCTTTAAAACTGAGAGACTAGTTTGCGTAGAAACAGACAGACAGACAGACAGACAGACAGACAGACAGACAGACAGACAGACAGACAGACAGACAGACAGACGGACAGACGGACATGCTCATATCAACTCAGGAGGTGATCCTGATCAAGAATATATATACTTTATAGGGTCGGAGATGTCTCCTTCACTGCGTTGCACACTTTTGACCAAAATTATAATACCCTCTGCAAGGGTATAAATATATAATATATATATAGTAACATATCAACAAAATTTCTTGAAGTGTATATCAGTAAATTTTGTAAACCGAAGCTGAAGCCTTTTGTATTGAAATTCGTAACCCAGCTGCAAATAGCCTCATTCCAATTTTTGTAAAAACATAAACGATTAATTATTCCAATTCGGCTGAAAACAGCCTCATTTCAGATTTTCAATTTCTAAGAGTCACTTAAAATCTCCGACTCAAATCTTTCTCACTTTTTTTAAGTGAATTAAAACTAAACAGCTCAAACCGTTCTTAAATGGGAACCCACTTCACAGGAAATTTCACATTTTCTTGTCACCTCGATTAATTGAGACCCAAAGCCTTCCATGTGAACTGACACCTCAAGTAAAAGGTTCCGACTCAATCTATTCCCTTTAGAAAACAAAGCCTCTCAGAGAGAAAAGCTTCTTTCGTGCTTTGATCTGCAAAAAGCTTCAACAAGGGTAGCTATACAAAGGACTTAGAGCCCCAAAGATAAGTTAGTTCTGAAATTCTAAAATTCTAAGCAGTTGTTCTGAAATTCTAAGCAGTTTTAAAAAATCACACTGTATCAAAACCGGAACTCAAATAAAAATATATTTTTTCAAACTATTTTGAAGAAGATATTGATTTGGCGCAGTCGGTAGGATGTGTAAAAGTGACCAGTGATCAATCGAGATCATAGAACATCGTTGAAGTATTTTATGCTAATGCAACTGCAGCTATAATACTAACCGCGAGTGTTAATCGCTATTCACATCCGCAAAAGAGCTTACGTGTTAATTTCAATTTGTAGCCCACTTTTCGAAGTGTGACTGCTACCGAAAATATACAAAACACAAAAACTTAAAATAAATTAGTAGCCCGCTTTCATAGTGTGAACACTACCGAAATAAATAAGAAATACAAACATTACAATGGCTGAACCAGTGGCACAAATCCAGATACTCTCCGAACTAAACCTTAATCAGGCTTTAAGCCAGATTAGGCAAGTTCCCAATTTTAATGGAAGCACCAGGGAATACATTTTAAATTTGTATCCATCAACTGATCCGCGTCAAACAGCTGTATTCTTCAGTGCAATTGAGATGCAATTATCAGGAGATGCACAACGAAAGTCCCAGCTATCAGCAGCAACCAATTGGCCCGATCTAAGGATTGCTCTCATCGATGCGTACAAAACCCAAACCCCATGCGAGGAATTACTAGAATATCTAGAATATAAAATATTTGTCATAACAAACAAATTCTCGTTAGAATACAATAATTTAAATACAATGATTTATAATAATGAGAAAACTTCCTGACAGGTATTCATGACATTTGCAAGGCATGATATAACTACAGTCAGTAAACTTAAACAAGTAGCACAACAAGAAGGTTGTTATGAATCTGGTGTTGATTAAGTTAAATCACAACATTCAAATCAAAACGGACAAGATAGGAGAAATTATCAAAAAAATAATAATTTCCAAAGAAATAATTCCTTTTATAATAATAATCAACAAAGTTATAATCAGCAAAGTAACTATAGACAACCAAATAATTTCAATCAACAACAATGGAATTTCAATCAATCGACAGGAATTTCCGCAAAACTTAAATCAAGGTAGAGCTCAGAATCCTATGAATTATCAACAGCCCACATCTTCTTTACAAGGTTCTAATTCTAAAAAAACCAGTGAAAAGACAGCGTGAATATTCAAGCGATCAATCTAAAATGGAAATCGAAAATGTTCATCAAATAGCCTCGAATCCAATAGAAGAAATAGAAATCCTTACATCAGAATAACTATTAACAATCGCCCATTTAAATGTGTAATAGATACAGGAAGTTCAATCAACCTAATAAAAGAAAATTATTTTAATTTCCCACAAACATTAAAAACGTCAGAAGTGCACACAATTAATGGTGTAATTAAATTAAATAAGTCCGTAAAACTTTGTCCGATCGATCAACCATTTTGGATTCACAATTTTTCGCAAAAATATGACATATTGATAAGAAGAGAGTATTTAGAAGCATGTGAAGCAATAATTTATTATAAACAGGAAACAGTCACTTTGAGCGGATTTGTTTTTTCCATGATATATAACCACGAAGATTTCAAGAATTCCGAAATTGAAACATTGGAAGATTACCTCAGTCCACTTTCATCTGAGGACATATTTTTTAATTTTGCAATTAATAATGACTTAGAAGAAAATAATAAATTTCGAATAAATCATCTTAATAAAGAAGTAAGAACTAAATTAAATAACATTTTATTTGAATTTAGTGATATCCAGTACAGGGAAGGTGAAAATTTTACCTTTACCAGTGCTATAAAACATTCAATCCAAACCAAACTTGAAGATCCTATTTACAAAAAACCTTATAAATACCCCCAAGCTCATGATCAAGAAGTCGAAGTCCAAATAAAAGAAATGATAAATCAGGGAATAATACGTAAATCGAAATCCCCTTATTGTCCCAATATGTATAGTCCCAAAGAAAGAGGACGCATCAGGGAAAAAGAAATTTCGAATAGTAATAGACTATCGAAGTCTAAATGAAATAACTATTAATGATAAGTATCCGATACCAGTTATGGATGAAATACTTGACAAACTTAGAAAGTGTCAATATTTTACAACAATTGACCTTGCCAAGGGTTTTCATCAAATTCGAATGGATAAAAATTCTATTTCAAAAACAGCTTTTTCTACTAAAAATGGACATTACGAATACACACGAATGCCATTTGGTCTGAAAAATGCGCCTGCAACTTTCCAACTTTGCTTGGACAATTGTTTAGAAGATTTAATATACCAGCATTGTCTTGTTTTTATGGATGACATAATTGTATTTTCTACTTCATTAGAGGAACACATATTGTCCATAAAAAAGGTGTTTGCAAAACTCCGAGAAGCTAATCTTAAACTTCAACTTGACAAATGTGAGTTTATGAAAAAGGAAACCGAATTCCTTGGACATATGATAACAACAGAAGGAATATAGCCAAACCCCAAAAAATTGAGGCAATACAAAAATTTCTAATACCAAAAACCCAAAAAGAAAAAAAATCATTTTTAGTTCTCTGTGGATTTTATAGAAAATTCATACCTGATTTTGCTAAAATTGCAAAACCCATGACTGTAAACTTAAAGGAAGGTTCCACTAAAATTCAACAAATAAAGAATATTTAGAAGCATTTGAAAAATTAAAACTTCTCATTACATCAGACCCAATACATCTTTAACAACAGATGCTAGCAATGTCGCCATAGCCGCAGTATTATCACAAAATCATAAACATATTTGTTATGCTAGTAGAACTCTTAATGAACATGAAATTAATTATTCAGCAATAGAGCTTCTGGCTATAGTCTGGGTAGAAAATTCGGAATTCTTAGCGATCATAGACCATTAGTTTGGCTTCATAATATAAAAGAACCAAATATGAAACTAAAAAGATGGAGAATAAAATTAAACGAGTTTGACTTCACTATTAAATATCTGCCGGGAAGGGAAAACCAGGTAGCTGATGCTCTGTCAAGAGTGAAGCTAGAAGAAAATTTTTAATGAGAATCACCGGATAGTACCCTGTCATTACCCACAATAGCAACAGTACATAGAGTACAAGAAGACAATCAGAATTATAACGAAATAACGGAAAGACCTTTAAATTATTACAATAGACAAATTGAATTTCATAGGGCAAATTCAAATGAAGTTAAATTGACTCAATACTTTCATAAAACCAACCTTAAAATAATGTATGAACAAATGACCCATGAATATGCAAAAGAATTAATTAAAGTAAAGTTATGCTCCAAAAAACGTGTTATCTTTTTTCCTTGTGAAATGGACTTCATAATATTTCAAAATGCTTATATAGAGATTATCAGCCCAAATAACTTAGCCAAAGTTATGAAATCCAGTACAATATTAACAGATGTCCAAACATTCGCCGCATTTAAGGAAATTGTCCTTAAAGCTCACGTAGAAATATTACATCCAGGAATAGAAAAACAAACAAGCCTTTTTAAAGAAAAATATTATTTTCCCGATTATCAGAGATTTATTCAAAATATTATAAATGAGTGTGAAATTTGTAACCTTGCTAAAACAGAACACAGAGATACAAAACATACATTTGAATTAACCCCAGAAACCTTTAACCCCAGAGAAAACAAGAAAGGAAAGCTAACTTCGGGCGGAGCCGAAGTTTATATACCCTTTCAGTTGAGTTGCAGTCCGCTAGGTGGCGACACGCATCTTATATTATTTGATATGTAGCGGATCGTATATAGTTGGCCGATCCTTATGAAATTTGCATTATCGAATTATTTTGCCTAAGAGGAACCCATTGAAACTCCCATCCTTCTAACTTGAAAAACAACGAAAATATAGCATTTCCTATCAATCAGTTATATGGCAGCTATAGGATATAGTCGACCGATCCCGTTCCGACTTATGTACTGCCTGCAACAGAAAGAAGGGTGTGTGCAAAGTTTCAACTTGATAACTTGAAAACTGAGAGACTAGATTGCGTAGAAACAGACAGACAGACAGACAGACGGACAGACGGACATGCTTATATCGACTCAGGAGGTGATCCTGATCAAGAATATATATACTTTACAGGGTCGGAGATGTCTCCTTCACTGCGTTGCACACTTTTGACCAAAATTATAATACCCTCTGCAAGGGTATAAAAATGGCGTTTCTGACATAGAGAGATAACATAAAACTATTAACGAACAAGAAAGGAAAGCTAACTTCGGGCGGAGCTTAAGTTGATATACCCTTGCAGTTCAGTCGCAGTCCGCTACGTGGCGCCACCCAACTTATGATCCGATATGTAACGGATCGTATATAGTCGGCCGATTCCTATGAAATTTGGCATATTGAATTATTTTTCCCAAAATAGAATGTGTACCAAATCCCATCCTTCTAACTTAAAAAACACCAAAGTTATGCCAATTTCGATCGTTCTATGACAGCTATAGGATATAGTCGGCCGATCCTTATGAAATTTTGTACACAAGATATATTGGTTAAATATAACATGTGTGGAAAGTCCCAACCCTCTAACTTAAAAAACATCAAAGTTATGGCATTTCCGATCAATCAGTTATATGGCAGCTATAGGATATAGTCGACCGATCCCGGCCGTTCCGACTTATATACTACCTGCAAAGGAAAGAAGGGTGTGTGCAAAGTTTCAACTCGATAGCTCCAAAACTGAGAGACTAGTTTGCGTAGAAACCGACAGACAGACAGACAGACAGACGGACAGACGGACAGACGGACATGCTCATATCGACTCAGGAGGTGATCCTGATCAAGAATATATATACTTTATAGGGTCGGAGATGTCTCCTTCACTGCGTTGCACACTTTTGACCAAAATTATAATACCCTCTGCAAGGGTATAAAAATTAAGAAATATAAATAGTGAACGGAATCCTGAAAATAGAACTACTAAATTTGAAACAATTGTTTATATTTATAATCAAAAAACAAAACATAGCTCTACAGGCAGAACACCAGCTGACATTTTTATTTTCCCCGGAACTCCAAGTTATAATATTCAAGTGAATAAAACACAGAAAATATACAAGCCTAATAAATATCGTCATACATTCGATATTGATACTAGGTATAGACAAGCCCCACTAATAAAATCTAAAACAACAAATCCAAAGAAGAAAATTAATACCAGCAAATAAATATAATAATTCCAGATTTCCACCGGAAGACAACCCAGCTTAATAAAATTATCTTTTATATAATAACTTTATTGTTAACTTATATAATATAACCCAGCAGTACTGAAATTCCTGGCCCCGACTTTTCCGGCCCGAATGTCGAATTTCGTTCGAAAAACAAAAACAATTCAATAATGTTTGCTCTTCGAACGTTAAAACAAAGTAGGCGAACTAATTCTGCCGGCCCTCTGCTGCTGCTAGAGTTCGAAATTATGCATATTCGATATTAGTTATTAATCACTAATATTTTCTAGTCATTCTAAATATTTTGCCCGGGAAACTTTCACCCCATGGTTCAATAATTAAGCTATCTGCTTGTTAATCGTAAGGTCGTGGGTTCGATTCCAAGCGGAAAAGTCTTTATTATGAGTTGATTTTTGTTTACTTTCATTTTATTTTAATATCGCAGTCTCAAAATAAACTTATGGAGACTTTTATGCTCCAAATAAATATAACCACGTTGGTTAATAACTATTAATATTTATTAAAGATAACTGCATGAATAGTGTGGGTACAAAGATTTGGTTGAATGTATATGTTGTCAATATTAAGATGATTTCTTGAAGAGTGAAGCTTCTTGTAGCGAGTAGTCTTTTAGTATGCCCAAAGGGATTTTAGATACTATGGCGAAAAAGAATTTATTCGTTGCAATTTCAAATTGTGTCGGTTGACTCGCCACAGTACTCCCCCCTAGACTTCATGGTGCAAAGCGAGCAGGGTGTCTAATTGTACGCCGGGGTCTTGGAGGTGAGGTTGTTTCCGGTGACTCTCCAAGAGCCTGTAGGTCTGGTCCTTTATTTGGTGGTTCCAGCGTTGAGCTTTTGTCTGTTGGCTGTTGCATTATTATGAAGGCGGGCTTGAGGCGGTCCACTGATACTTTGACTGCACGTCCAGCGACGGATATGGTGAAGTGTTTGTCGTTCCTTTCGATGACTTCAAATGGACCGTCGTATGGAGGTTGAAGTGAAGTGCGTACGGCATCATTTCGTAGGAATACATGTGAGGTGGTTTCCAATTCCTTAAATATAAATGGTTTGGAGGTGTCATGATGAGCTGTTTGTGCTGGACGGATCTCTTGCATGATTTTTTCCAATTCTTTGGCATATTCCGTTTGAGATTGTATTTTGTTTGATTGGTGGAAAAACTCTCCCGGCAACCTGAGCGTAGTTCCGTATACTAGCTGTGCGGGTGTTGCTTGAATGTCCGGTTTGTAAGCTGTGCGAAGTCCTAAAAGAATTATTGGTAGTTTCTGTGGCCAATTTGCATGGTTTTTGCACATGATGGCAGCTTTTAGTGTTCGATGCCAGCGTTCGATGATTCCGTTTGCTTGTGGATGATATGCGGTTGTACGTAGGTGATCGATTCCCAGTAGCCTTGATAATTCATTGAATAGCCTCGATTCGAATTGTCTGCCTTGATCCGTTGTGATTCGAGCCGGTATGCCAAATCTGGAGATCCAGGAGCGAATGAGAGCGGATGCTACGGTATCGGCTTGCATGTCTTCAATAGCGATGGCTTCTGGCCACCTCGTGTACCGATCTATAATGGTGAGGCAGTATCTGTACGGGCCAGATTGTAGTAGTGGTCCAATAAGATCCAGATTGGAATGAGTCGACCCGGTCCGACATTTATTTCAGAAGTTATTCAAGAAATTCGATTTTTACAGTTTTTTCAAAACGAAGCCAGCGTGTCTGTTTGTCTGTATATTTTTCTTGGCAATCCTGAATAAAATTGGAGATTTTTGGTTTTGTCATATGAGCAATTATTGTTCTACAACTTTTTGAAAAAGCTGTAAAACTCTAATTTCTTGAATAACTTCTGAAAGGAATGTCGGACGGGTCGGTTGAGGTACCAATCTTGAGGTCCCAAAGAAAAACAAGAAAGGAAAGCTAACTTCGGGCGAAGCCGAAGTTGATATACCCTTGCAGTTGTGCCATTTCCGATCGTTCAATTATATGGCGGCTATTGGATGTAGTTGAAATTTGGCCAATAAGATTATTTTTCCCAAAATGGAATCTGTACCAAGTCCCATCTTTCTAACCTAAAAAACACCAAAGTTATGCCAATTCCGATCGTTCTATGACAGCTATAGGATAGAGTCGGCCCATCCTTATGAAATTTTGTACATAAGATATTTTCAAATATTTCAAAAATAAAATCCAAATAAAAAAGGGCTTAAAAAGTAAAATAGAAACATTGACTCAACTAGGATTAGAACTCAGACCCTCCCGTGTTAGAAACCACAACGCTCTACACTCGGCTAATCTCGAACTTCGTTGTTTGATGGCAAACTTTGATGTAATTCTGCTTTGTGTTTCAGTGTCTCAAGTCTTAATGAGAAGAATGCAAAATTTTATGAGTAGAAAGCTTTATATGCATATGCCCCCACTGAGCATATAATGCATATAAATAAAACTCTGCTTTACTTAAATTACAGCCACCACCGTTTTGGGCCATATCATGGATTAAAAGCTAAAAAAAAAAAACCAGGCAAACCAACTCCGCCCATACTTTTCTAATTTATTATTTTATATCACATAAAATAACCCAAAATAAAATGTTAAATTCAACAATTGGTTTAACTAGAAAAACGAAATTTCCATTTTTTTTTAATTTTCTATCTTTGCGCATTTATTTTAGATATAATACATGTTTATTATATGATTGATCGGATATGCCATAACTATGTTTTTTTTATAAGCTAGAAGAATGGGACTTAGTACAGATTGCATTTTGGGAAATCTTATCCGATTTGCAAAATAGGGTAATTGGCTTATTTTTGCAATTTATTGCAATTTATTAGGGTAATTGGCTTATTTTTGTTGTTTTTGAAGCTAAAATGATGGAACTGTCTACGGGTTCCGTTTTGGGCTATCTAATCCTGTTCATAAGAATCGGCCTACTATATCCTATACCTGCCATATAACTGAACGATCGGAAATGGCACAACCTTTCTATTTTTAAAGATGCTTGGGGCTGTTTCCAATATTTATACCCTTGCAGAGGGTATTATAATTTTGGTCAAAAGTGTGCAACGCAGTGAAGGAGACATCTCCGACCCTATAGAGTATATATATTCTTGATCAGGATCACCTCCTGAGTCGATATGAGCATGTCCGTCTGTCCGTCTGTCCGTCTGTCCGTTTCTACGCAAACTAGTCTCTCAGTTTTAAAGCTATCGAGTTGAAACTTTGCACACACCCTTCTTTCTGTTGCAGGCAGTACATAAGTCGGAACGGGATCGGTCGACTATATCCTATAGCTGCCATATAACTGATTGATCGGAAATGCTATAACTTCGTTGTTTTTCAAGTTAGAAGGATGGGAGTTTCAATGGGTTCCTCTTAGGCAAAATAGTTCGATATGCCAAATTTCATAAGGATCGGCCAACTATATACGATCCGCTACATATCAAATAATATAAGATGCGTGTCGCCACCTAGCGGACTGCAACTCAACTGAAAGGGTATATAAACTTCGGCTCCGCCCGAAGTTAGCTTTCCTTTCTTGTTTTCTCTGGGGTTAAAGGTTTCTGAGGTAAATTCAAATGTATGTTTTGTATCTCTGTGTTCTGTTTTAGCAAGGTTACAAATTTCACACTCATTTATAAATATTATTAAATATAAATATTATTTTGAAATATTATGAAGTCCATTTCACAAGGAAAATAGATAACTCGTTTTTTGGAGCATAACTTTACTTTAATTAATTCTTTTGCATATTCATGGGTCATTTGTTCATACATTATTTTAAGGTTGGTTTTATGAAAGTATTGAGTCCATTTAACTTCATTTGAATTTGCCCTATGAAATTCAATTTGTCTATTGTAATAATTTAAAGGTCTTTCCGTTATTTCGTTATAATTCTGATTGTCTTCTTGTACTCTATGTACTGTTGCTATTGTGGGTAATGACAGGGTACTATCCGGTGATTCTCATTAAAAATTTTCTTCTAGCTTCACTCTTGACAGAGCATCAGCTACCTGGTTTTCCCTTCCCGGCAGATATTTAATAGTGAAGTCAAACTCGTTTAATTTTATTCTCCATCTTTTTAGTTTCATATTTGGTTCTTTTATATTATGAAGCCAAACTAATGGTCTATGATCGCTAAGAATTCCGAATTTTCTACCCAGACTATAGCCAGAAGCTCTATTGCTGAATAATTAATTTCATGTTCATTAAGAGTTCTACTAGCATAACAAATATGTTTATGATTTTGTGATAATACTGCGGCTATGGCGACATTGCTAGCATCTGTTGTTAAAGAAAAAACTTTTTCAAAGTTAGGGTAAATTAAAATTGGGTCTGATGTAATGAGAAGTTTTAATTTTTCAAATGCTTCTAAATATTCTTTATTTGTTGAATTTTAGTGGAACCTTCCTTTAAGTTTACAGTCATGGGTTTTGCAGTTTTAGCAAAATCAGGTATGAATTTTCTATAAAATCCACAGAGACCTAAAAATGATTTTATTTCTTTTTGGGTTTTTGGTATTGGAAATTTTTGAATTGCCTCAATTTTTTGGGGGTTTGGCTTTATTCTTTCTGTTGTTATTATATGTCCAAGGAATTCGGTTTCTTTTTTCATAAACTCACATTTGTCAAGTTGTAGTTTAAGATTAGCTTCTCGAAGTTTTGAAAACACATTTTTTATAGGCAATATGTTCTCCTCTAATGAAGTAGAAAATACAAATTTGTCATCCATATAAACAAGACAATGCTGGTACATTAAATCTGCTAATAAATTGTTCAAGCAACGTTGGAAAGTTGCAGGCGCACTTTTCAGACCAAATGGCATTCGTGTGTATTCGTAATGTCCATTTTTAGTAAAAAAAGCTGTTTTTGAAATAGAATTTTCATCCATTTGATTTTGATGGTAAGGTCCTTTGATTGACCTTGGCAAGGTCAATTGTTGTAAAATATTGACACTTTCCAAGTTTGTATTTCATCCATAACTGGTATCGGATACTTATCATCAATAGTTATTTCATTTACACATCCGATAGTCTTCGATTAGAATTTTTTGAATAACTTCAGAAAGAAATGTCGGATCTGGTCGGTTGAGTTACCAATCTTGAGGTACCAGAGAAAAAAAAATTATTTTCAAAATTGGCTCATTTGATCATATTTATATTTCACGTGGAGATAGCTCTTGAGATGACGCAACTTTTGATATATCGCTCATATCTGGCAAAATTCGTTAACTCAAGATATAGTCCTGTAAGTGCAGCTACCTATTTTTTGCAGGCTCTTGTGAAGCTTGCATTTACTTATACATGTGTGTGTATTTGATTGGCAACTTTGATTTTGGAGTCTGCATATATTTGGTCAATACCCTAAAAAATATGGAGTATATCTTTTCAGCTTTTAGTTTATTTATTTAAAAATAAAATCCAAATAAAAAAAGGGCTTAAAAATTAAAATAGAAACATTGGCTCAACTGGGAATATAACTCAGCCCCTCCCGTGATAGACACCACAACGCTCTCTGCTTGTAATTCTGCTTTGTGTTTCAGTGTCTCATGTCTTAATGAGAAGATTTACAAATGCACAATTTTACGAGTAGAAAGCTTTCTATTCATATGCCCCCACTGAGCATATAATGCATATAAATAAAACTCTGCTATACTTAAATTACAGCCACCACCGTTGGGCCAAATCATGGATTAAAAGCTAAAAAAAAATCTAGGCAAACCAACTCCGCTAGGGGCCGTTCAAGTAATACGTGATACTTATATCTGGTTTATTCACCTCTTCCCCCCTACAATGATAACGCATGATATGAACAAAACCCCCCTATGAAACACGGTATATATTGAAACACCCCACCCTTTTTTAAATTAAATTATTTTTCAAATATGTAGCTAATATTTGCTAATATACGCAAAGGTATAAAATTCTGCCAACATTACAAACAAAATTCCCATTGCCGCGCTGTTTGAAATTCTTGAACAGTACATACAACGTCAATTTATTGAAAAAATGTATTTTGTGAAAGGAGGATAATACCACGTGACCATGGGCTTCGACCCCCTCCCTCCCACAGTGTGATATGATCCCCATTTTATATCGCACACCCAAAATAAAGTGTTACATTCATCAATTTGTTTAACATAAAAACTGGAAAAACCTTTCTTTTTTTAATTTTTTAAATTTAAAAATTTTTTGTAGGCAACCGATCTAAATCAATTGTATATCAATCGGAAGTTACTGTTTCAATTGGATATTAAATTGTATTGTATTCAATTAGATAATAAAAAATATTGAATATAACAGTTTATTTTGAGACTGCGATATTAAAAAAATTAAAGTAAACAAAAATCTACCCATAATAAAGATTTTTCTGCTTGAAATCGAACCAACGACCTTACGATTAACAGACAGATACCTCAGTCATCGAACCACGGGGTTAAAGTTTTTCGAGTAAAATATTTAGAATGACAATGAATGAATATGCGTAACCTCGAACTCTAGCAGCAGCAAAGGTCCGGAGAATTACTTCGCCTACTTTGTTTTGACGTTCGAAAGGCAAACCTTATTGAAAATCGACATTACGGCCGGAAAAGGCGGTGACAGGAATTTCAGTACTGCTGGGTTTTTTCAGCTTGTTCATGTATGTGGGCAATAAACTTGAAATTATAGAGTAAATTCTTTCAACTCTTACTTTATTTGTGTATCGGACGACTATATCCTATAGCTGCCATATACTGATTGATCAGAAATGTCATAACTTTGGTGTTTTTTAAGTTGGAGGGTTGGGACTTTCCACACACAAAATTCATAAGGATCGGCCGACTATATCCTATAGCTGTCATATATTTATGCTGTGGCATGTTTTTTAAGTTAGAAAGATGGGACTTACTACAGATTGCATTTTGGGCAATCTTAGCCGATTTTCAAAATTTTATTAGGATAATTGAATAATGGGAAAGCTAGAGTGATGGGACTATATACGGCTTCCGTTTTGAGCAATCTAATCCTATGTTTCATAAGGATCGGCCCACTATATCCTATACCTGCCATATAACTGAAGGATCGAAAACGGCACAACCTACTTTTAAAGATGCTTGGGGCTTTTTCCAATATTTTTATAGAAATTTTTTTGATGGTGAAATTCTCAGAAGGATCGGACTATATACGATCCGATATATATAATATTAATATGAGCTCCGCTCGAAGTTAGCTTTCCTTTGTTATTTTTATACCCTTGCAGAGGGTATTATAATTTTTATACCCTTGCAGAGGGTATTATAATTTTGGTCAAAAGTGTGCAACGCAGTGAAGGAGACATCTCCGACTATATAAAGTATATATATTCTTGATCAGGATCACCTCCTGAGTCGATATGAGCATGTCCGTCTGTCCGTCTGTCTGTCTGTCGATTTCTACGCAAACTAGTCTCTCAGTTTTGGAGCTATCGAGTTGAAACTTTGCACACATCCTTTTTTTCCTTGCAGGTAGTATATAATTTGGAACGGCCGGGATCGGTTGACTATATAGCTGTCATATAACTGATTCATCGGAAATGCCATAACTTCGTTGTTTTTTAAGTTAGAAGGTTGGGACTTTCTATGCATTCTAATTTTGGCAAACTTATCCGATCTGCCAAATTTCATATCGGCCGTCTATATCCTATAGGTACCATATAACTGATAGATCGAAAATGCCATTACTTGGTTGTTTCTCAAGATAGAAAGATAGGAGTTTCAATGGATTCCTCTTTGGGCAAAATAATTTGATGTGTTAAATTTCATAAGGATCGGCCGACTATATACGATCCGTTATATATCTAATAATATAAGATGCGTGGTGCCACCTAGCGGACTGCAACTCAACTGCAAGGGTATATAAACTTCGGCTCCGCCCGAAGTTAGCTTTTCTTTCTTGTTTATTTAGAAGCCTCGGAAGAAATAAAAATGTTTATTGAGGACTGCAAATTTTCATTTTTACTGGATACAGAATCCTACTAATAAAGTAAATTAAAAATGTTTACAAAATTTTTGAATAATATTCAAAAATAGTTCATACTATTAACACGAGAATTCAAATATCCCCAAAATGTGAGAGCAAAGTTGGTGGCTTTACCCCTGCACAAATCGTATGATTTTCAAATGGGATTTCATCTAAAGAAATGTTGAAAATATAGATAACGTTAACAAAACACTTAAATTAATAAATGATGTTGTAATTCCATTCCACTCCCAATTCCCTGAAGAGATTTGTGTATTGGAAGTAAGTGAAAATAAAAACTTTATTTCAACATGTTGAAATAGTGAAGAAAAAGAAATAATTAATTGCCTTAACAAGCGTTTGAAGAAATTAAATTACAAAGAAGGGGATCCATTAACCAATACAAATGCAGTAGTACATAATATAAGAACCGTAACAGATCAACCAATAAATCCGAAAATTTATAGGATATCGCCAAAATATAAGGAAGTAATTTGAATTTTTTTTTGTTTAATCACAACAGCAGTCAACCAGTAGCATTTTTATCAATAACTTTAAATAAACATGGAAAAACATTACAGCGCAACTGATAAAGAATTCTTAGCCATTGTTTTCGCATTTGATTATTTTAGACATTATCTATACGGATCACAGTTTAAAATTATAATAGATCATCAACCAATTAAGTACCTAGATAAAAAATATAAAGGAAAGGATTTAAGAAAATACATTAAAGATGGATCTTAATGTAACAACAATTCGGTTGTGACATTCAATATGTTAAAGGAAAATATAATAAAGTAGCAGACTTTTTAAGTAGGCAGGAAACAGCACCTCTTTCTTAACCCAAGAATCACCCCCGTTCGCAATGAATTGATATGTTATTTTGTTTCTTTAATTTGACACTTTTCACTTTATTTCACGCGGACAGGAACCAATCGTTGACGTCGGCGTTGATGTCGCTGTTACCGCCATCGCCCTCGCTTTTCACCGCCGGTTCCCACAACCTCTAATGATGAGGAATCATGATTAGAGGAATAATGATAATAATGATGAGGAATCAAATTTAGAGATATCATAAACTATCTATTCAGCGGACGAAAACGTACCAACTTATTTTTTCATAAGAGAAGGAATAGTAAATAATACAAAACACAATTTATTGTTACCTATTCAGCAAGAAACGCTATTATTTACAATAATGGCAGACAAATTATAGAAATTAACTTAGAAGAGGACCCACTAGAAATCTAACAAACATTATTTAATAATATTAAAAAAGGTAAAATTGGTATATTTTCAGAACTACCAGACACAGTATATTATAAAGTTCAAGGCATCATAATAGACATCTTTAAAGACACACCAATTATAAAATTACTATTACACCAAATATATAATTAGAAAACGAAGAACAGCTTCATAAACAAATTTCTCTATATCATTCAAAAGAATCTGTTCACAGTGGCATGAATGAATCATTTTGTAGCTTAAAAGACAAAATTTACTTCCCAAAACTAAAAGAACATATAAAATAAACTTGATTATATGTAATTATAGAAAGTGAAGGGAAATAAAATATGATAGAAATCCAATAAAACCAAAATTTAATGTAACGGAAACACCGCAAGAAAAAAATCAAATAATCCATAATGACATTTTTCATATTACAAATGTAACAGATCATTTGTAACAGTTATATATAAACTTACTAAATTTGTAACAGCATACAATATCAAAGATAGGAACTGGAGAGAAAAATCACAAATTATAGTTGATCAATTTCCCAAATTCGGTAAAAACGAAAAAGTAATAATGGACAACGAATTTAGGGGAAAACAAATAGCAAATATATTAAACAAACAAGGTTTAGAGCTACACTTGACGAAACCGAATTCACATGCAGGGATTGCAGACATAGAAAGGCTATATTCATCTTTAATCGAAGTAATAAGTAGCATAGACAAAGAAGATTCAATAGAATCAAAAATCCAGATTGCAGTAGGAGCATATAATAAAAGATATCACACCACAATTCACTGTTCCCCAATAACAGCAAAGAACGAAAAAAATGTCAAGGAACTACAAAAAGCAAAATACACAAAAACAAGAAAGGAAAGCTAACTTCGGGCGGAGCCGAAGTTTATATACTCTTGCAGTTGAGCCGCAGTCCGCTAGGTGGCGACACGCATCTTACATTATTAGATATATAGCGGAACGTATATAGTCGGCCGATCCTTATGAAATTTTGTACATAAGATTTGGTCACATTTGGTCAAATATAACATGTGTGGAAAGTCCCAACCCTCTAACTTAAAAAACACCAAAGTTATGGCATTTCCGATCAATCAGTTATATGGCAGCTATAGGATATAGTCAACCGATCCCGGCCGTTCCGACTTATATACTACCTGCAAGGAAAAAAAGGATGTGTGCAAAGTTTCAACTCGATAGCTCTAAAACTGAGAGACTAGTTTGCGTAGAAACGGACAGACGGACCGACGGACAGACGGACATGCTCATATCGACTCAGGAGGTGATCCTGATCAAGAATATATATACTTTATAGGATCGGAGATGTCACCTTCACTGCGTTGCACACTTTTGACCAAAATTATAATACCCTCTGCAAGGGTATAAAAATGAAAATTATTACCAAGCTAAGCAAAGAAAGGGACAATTATGAATAAAAGAGAAATGAAGGACCGATAAAAAATTAAAAACGACTCAGACGGAAGGATGAACCATAGTTTCGATACGCTAAATTAAAGGAGGTCCACCCTTTTAATATTAAAAGACCATTACAAATTGGTATTAAATAACATTATAAACACAAATAAAATATAAATATACATATATATTGTTGGGACTTTTCACAGCATCAAATATCGTATTTATTGCTAATTATTTCTGTCAGTTTATCTAGCCGCAGCGGTCCACTAATTGCCCGTTATCAGCTGTTCCATATTCTTTGATTCTCTCAGATTTGCATGCGCTTTGTTGTTCTTTTGTAGCTTTGGTGGAGCTTCTGCGCAAGCTCTTAGTTTCATGCTCTTGTATATTCGGCATTGCTTGGATCGGCCGGCATTCTATTTACAGAATATTTTATTGATAATTTTAATAATCCTATCAATGACACATGCCACACTATATGTGGTTTCAATTGTAACGAACTGTTTTAGCTATGTTTTGCTCGCAACAAACGCCGCGGCTAGCTCACAGAGTTTGAGGGTACGTTCCACCGAATTTAAGTTCGACGTGATTGCCCGAGCCCAGAAATAACACGTTGAAGCTTCGGCTGTCTGGCTCAGCCGACCGACCGCTCGTCCTCCCGTCGATCCCCGATCCCCGCTCCGGGTTGGTGCCAATACGCACGCCCTCCCAAAGCTTGCGCCCGGCAGGTCGTGCGGTCTTGGTGCCTGGCGCCGAAACGGCTCTCGGTTCCCTTCGATCGGACTCACGGACTCTGGTTGCGGGGCCTGTGTTGTTGATGTCTTCTGCTGCCGCTGCCTGTCCGTCGCTGCTGCTCCCTCGTCGTCGCCGCGCTGCGGTTGCCGCTGCTCCCTCGTCGTCGCTGCTATGCTGCTGCCGCTGCTCCCTCGTCGTCGCTGCTCTACTGCTGCTGTTCCTCCGTTTGGGGATGCCGTGGACCTCGGAACCCTTGGCTTGCCTGGATTCGCCCTTTCGCCGTGGCCGGCACCTAATCCGTGTTAACAGACCGAGTGGCTCACCTCCCAGGCATACGCCGGGCAGGATATGCTCCTCGCTGCTTAGCTGCCGGATCAGGGCACGAAGGGCCTTCCTACCCTACAGGACACGCCCCCGGTCGCGTTCGCCACTCGCCTCCAAACACCTGCGTGCATACGCCCCGCAGGATCTATGGTAGGCCAGAGGTTTGGGCGTCGCGTCTCCTTTGACTCCAGGTGGTTTGCTGTGCATACGCTCCAGCGCCTGGATCAGGATTCTTTTGACTTCCCGGGGTGTCCCTGCCTGGTTTCACAAATGGGCTTGAGTTCCCGGGTTGGCTATCCCTCGCGTTACAGGATCACACCTGGATCGAACGGTCAGGAGCAGACAAGGCGTACGCCAGGCTGATCCGTTGTTGCCGCCACTACACCAGGATACCTGTCGTGTCCGGGAATAACTCCACCCGACTCTTTTACCCTGGGCCTCAGCTTTGCCGCGGATCCTTGATCCTTTTCCCCTGACTCCTTGCTCGATTTGATGCGCGTACCGCCGCCGGACTTACCCACAGGGGGTCCTTAAGCTATTTTCGTATGTCCTTGCTCACTCGCTTTAATCGCCCGCACTAAGGACTGTCGGACTTACCCACGGGGGGTCCTTCAGCCTGTACTCCTAACTCTTCAAGGAAGCTTTCCAACTTGAATTCCAGACTTACCCACGGGGGGTCTTTCACTCACTCTCCCAGCTTCCCTAGAAGACTCGGCCTCGATTCGCTCCAAGGGCCCTCCTTATATAGTGCCAGAGGCGCCCGTTAATCCTTGCGAATCTACTTCCTGCCGTTAATCCTCCGCTCCTTCACTTTCTCCGTTAGCTTTCTCCAAGCCCGCCGTCTTTCTATCGGAGGGCTTTCTTTGTTGACCCTCCCCCGATGGCCCCGCTCGGGCCACCGATCCGCAATATTTTTGTGCCGGTCATCGGACTTCGTCCCGATGCCCCGCGATCCCCCCCTGGACATTCCAAATGCATTTCTGTGTTTTTGTGCATTTTGTAAACACAGCTGCGCAATCGCCGGCCGCTTCGTTCCCCGCCGTCCCCGCTGTTTCCTACGACCTTCGAGCGCGGCCGCGGAGGCCCGGCCGGGACCGTTACTTTCCACGGTGATTCCTCCTCCTCCTACTTTCGTGCGCGACGCCGTGCGAATTCCTCTTGCCCCCGCTGCTGCCCCCGCATGCCGTCTGTGCTCGACGCATTTCTCCCTTGATACCTTTCTCTTCTTCCGTATTTCTAAACACAGCAGCGCTGGCCCATCCGACGCTGCAGTGCTGACTTGCATGTTCCCCCCCCGCTGTTGCCCCACTTGCCACCTGTCTTGGCGTGTGGGAGATCTAATCTCCTCACACAATTCAAGAGGAGGCGGGATACGTCCTACATATTTATTCCACTGAAATTGTGAATGAAACTTTTATAATTGTTGAAATTTATCAGATCACCATAATTATCAGTAAAATAGATAATAATATATTAAAGACGTTGTAATAGCAAACAAAGAATTGATTATTGAAGAAATATAATTAATCGGAGCAAAAATCAAATCAATTACTCCAACCACAAGAACAAAGAGAGGACTAATTAATGGTTCAGACACACTTTACAAATGACTTTTTGGAATAATGGACAACGAGGATAGGGAAGACATATTAGAACACTTAAATATTATAGACCAAAATAACCCCAATCAAATTACAAATCTGAAAAAATAAATTTACATAAACACACATTTTAACGACACTATTAATAAGCAGACACAACTCGTCAAGATAGAAGTATAATACGCCTTTTCTCAGAAAAAACAATGAAAAAAGTAAGAAAACTATAATGAAAATCTTATTTAATGACCAAATAAGAACTTTAAAAAATATAGAAGAAAAATGAAACTATTTTCAAGAAAACAAAATATAACGAAAAGCACAAAAAAAATATTTTTTTACCTGAGATATTACCAAAAGATTCAATAAATAATTTTAAAATAGATTTATTTAAAATCTAATTTAAAAGAATGGGTATTTTGAAATTCAAAAGTGGTGCTGTTGGCACCTAGTGCCAAGACATACTACCCTATATTCACACTTAGTAATCTCATCTAATCAATGTTCATCAGCATGTCGCAATATACAATAATCAGACCTATTGGCACACCTAGTAATAATAAGCAATAAGCATGGAACAATATCCAATCTAATAACCCAGCACCAGTAGACGGCGCCAGAAGCAGAAATCAGCAGTATTAGCGGGAAAAATGACCGACTGATCGAAGCAACCAAACTTAGCTAGCTAAGCCGAAATGCATGAACAAGCAATCTAATTCAGCAGACTCAGAGGTGGGTAACATTGGCAATAGCATTGGGCGAACATTTTCATAACATTGACCTTCCCTAGACTAAGTTTATGTATAACTTAATATCTTATATAAGAATTGTTATTCTGAAATAAAGATTGTTGCGAAAACAGAGTAAATCGGTTCGATACTCAGTGTTAAGGTACGGCACTTAAAATTAACCTACTATGAGTGTTGCTCCTGTGTAAAGCGGGCCACAAGTAGGACTCTATTAAAAACTATCTACTTTGAGTGGCTCCTGTGGAAAAGGACCACAAGTAGAACTTTCGTCATCGAAACTACTTAGTAACTATTTAGTCAGACCTTTTATACGTTCTTTGACTACGAATCCAGCCCCTATCGTTACGCCCGCGATTTTAGGTTCGACGTAGTAGCCGCATAAAACTCTACGGGCGAACAGGTGCAATTGTTATGGCAATTAAGTTACCTAANTCTGAAATGAAACTAGCCGTTGCCCCGGTGTCTACCATGGCCCTCACTTCTGCTCCTCCGACCTTGATGACCGCCGCCAATTGCTGATCGTCTCCGGTTAATCCTCCAACTATCTCTGAGAGGCAGCACCTCGCGATCTCCGCCTTCCTCTCTATGGCTGGGATCGCTGCACGTTTCCCGCTCTTTGGCAGCATTCCGTGCTTCTTACCCCCACTGCGCCGCACATCCTGCAGAACAACACTCTGGGGTTCCTGCACCCGCTGGCCCAATGGCCCATGCCTCCGCATCTGTTGCACGCCTGTGCTGGGTTTTCTACGTGTCCAGGCGTCGCTGCCCGCTGTATGTTCGGCTGCCTTTGGATTTGGTTTGCTGCCCATTGTTGGTTCGGCTGTTGTTGCCTTGGGCCTGCCCATTGCTGGCTCGGCTGCTGTTGCTGCGGCATTTGGCGATGCTCCTCGGGCTGCCATCTCTGCCCCCACCCCTGTCCTAGATGTTTCTGTTGCTCCGGTGGTTTATGGTGCAACTCCTCCTTTTGCCATCTTCTGTCTACCGCTGGGGACTGTCTATTGAAGACCTCCTCTTCCAAAGCCAGCTCCTCGAATTCTTCGGCTAGACCCATGACCTCCTCGAGTGATGCACATGCGTAGGGTCGCATGAACATTTTCATGCGTGGCATGCAGTTCTCCACGAGCCTATCGATGACCTCCTTTGTTGACTTTCCCAACGGCTTCATAAGCGCCTGAAGGTCCACCATGTACTCTTTGAAAGGCTCTCCTCGCTGTTGCTTCCGCTGCTTTACCTGGTCTGCCAGTTTTTCAAAGTATCCTTTTGGCAGGAAAAAGGCCTCGAAGCTCCTTCTGAACTCCTTCCATGTGGGCCACTCCTCGTCGTTCATCAGGAACCATTTTTGTTCTCTGCCCTGGAGTAGCTCGGGCATCGCTCGCGGGATTGTGTTTATATCCATCCCGTACGTTTTGGCAGACCATGCTACTCGGTCCACGAATTCGAGAGGATCCCCTGTTCCGTCGAAACGGAACGACCACTCTCGGACCTGCCTCGCTACCTTCGCATAATCCACCTGTACCGGGACTGGCTTCCGCGCTTGTGGCTCCATGCTCCTCATGGTCTTCATTTCTGGCACTGCCAGACTTTGAATGAGCTTCTCCGATTCGCTCACCGCTCTCTGCCTCGGCGTGGTCCTCTGCGCGAACTTCTCCTCGAATCCCCGCGCGACCACCATTACTTCATCCTCCTTCGTTTCATCGACCCATCTTGCCACCAGTGCCCTCATTATCTCCACGGTTCCATCCGCTGCGAGACCGAGCTCTCTGCATACTTCGCACAACTCCTCTTTGCGAAGCGCGTAGATCCAATTTTTCCTCCCCATCCTGAAGCTGTGTTACTCCTAGACTCTAAAGCAATCACGTAGTTTGGGCGCCAGGTGTAACGAACTGTTTTAGCTATGTTTTGCTCGCAACAAACGCCGCGGCTAGCTCACAGAGTTTGAGGGTACGTTCCACCGAATTTATAGTTCGACGTGATTGCCCGAGCCCAGAAATAGTACGTTGAAGCTTCGGCTGTCTGGCTCAGCCGACCGACCGCTCGTCCTCCCGTCGATCCCCGATCCCCGCTCCGGGTTGGTGCCAATACGCACGCCCTCCCAAAGCTTGCGCCCGGCAGGTCGTGCGGTCTTGGTGCCTGGCGCCGAAACGGCTCTCGGTTCCCTTCGATCGGACTCACGGACTCTGGTTGCGGGGCCTGTGTTGTTGATGTCTTCTGCTGCCGCTGCCTGTCCGTCGCTGCTGCTCCCTCGTCGTCGCCGCGCTGCGGTTGCCGCTGCTCCCTCGTCGTCGCTGCTATGCTGCTGCCGCTGCTCCCTCGTCGTCGCTGCTCTACTGCTGCTGTTCCTCCGTTTGGGGATGCCGTGGACCTCGGAACCCTTGGCTTGCCTGGATTCGCCCTTTCGCCGTGGCCGGCACCTAATCCGTGTTAACAGACCGAGTGGCTCACCTCCCAGGCATACGCCGGGCAGGATATGCTCCTCGCTGCTTAGCTGCCGGATCAGGGCACGAAGGGCCTTCCTACCCTACAGGACACGCCCCCGGTCGCGTTCGCCACTCGCCTCCAAACACCTGCGTGCATACGCCCCGCAGGATCTATGGTAGGCCAGAGGTTTGGGCGTCGCGTCTCCTTTGACTCCAGGTGGTTTGCTGTGCATACGCTCCAGCGCCTGGATCAGGATTCTTTTGACTTCCCGGGGTGTCCCTGCCTGGTTTCACAAATGGGCTTGAGTTCCCGGGTTGGCTATCCCTCGCGTTACAGGATCACACCTGGATCGAACGGTCAGGAGCAGACAAGGCGTACGCCAGGCTGATCCGTCGTTGCCGCCACTACACCAGGATACCTGTCGTGTCCGGGAATAACTCCACCCGACTCTTTTACCCTGGGCCTCAGCTTTGCCGCGGATCCTTGATCCTTTTCCCCTGACTCCTTGCTCGATTTGATGCGCGTACCGCCGCCGGACTTACCCACAGGGGGTCCTTAAGCTATTTTCGTATGTCCTTGCTCACTCGCTTTAATCGCCCGCACTAAGGACTGTCGGACTTACCCACGGGGGGTCCTTCAGCCTGTACTCCTAACTCTTCAAGGAAGCTTTCCAACTTGAATTCCAGACTTACCCACGGGGGGTCTTTCACTCACTCTCCCAGCTTCCCTAGAAGACTCGGCCCCGATTCGCTCCAAGGGCCCTCCTTATATAGTGCCAGAGGCGCCCGTTAATCCTTGCGAATCTACTTCCTGCCGTTAATCCTCCGCTCCTTCACTTTCTCCGTTAGCTTTCTCCCATCCCGCCGTCTTTCTATCGGCGGGCTTTCTTTGTTGACCCTCCCCCGATGGCCCCGCTCGGACCACCGATCCGCAATATTTTTGTGCCGGTCATCGGACCCCGCGATCCCCCCCTGGACATTCCAAATGCATTTCTGTGTTTTTGTGCATTTTGTAAACACAGCTGCGCAATCGCCGGCCGCTTCGTTCCCCGCCGTCCCCGCTGTTTCCTACGACCTTCGAGCGCGGCCGCGGAGGCCCGGCCGGGACCGTTACTTTCCACGGTGATTCCTCCTCCTCCTACTTTCGTGCGCGACGCCGTGCGAATTCCTCTTGCCCCCGCTGCTGCCCCCGCATGCCGTCTGTGCTCGACGCATTTCTCCCTTGATACCTTTCTCTTCTTCCGTATTTCTAAACACAGCAGCGCTGGCCCATCCGACGCTGCAGTGCTGACTTGCATGTTCCCCCCCCGCTGTTGCCCCACTTGCCACCTGTCTTGGCGTGTGGGAGATCTAATCTCCTCACACAATTCAAGAGGAGGCGGGATACGTCCTACATATTTATTCCACTGAAATTGTGAATGAAACTTTTATAATTATTGAAATTTATCAGATCACCATAATTATCAGTAAAATAGAGAATAATATATTAAAGACGTTGTAATAGCAAAAAAAGAATTGATTATTGAAGAAATATAATTAATCGGAGCTAAAATCAAATCAATTACTCCAACCACAAGAACAAAGAGAGGACTAATTAATGGTTCAGACACACTTTACAAATGACTTTTTGGAATAATGGACAACGAGGATAGGGAAGACATATTAGAACACTTAAATATTATAGACCAAAATAACCCCAATCAAATTACAAATCTGAAAAAATAAATTTACATAAACACACATTTTAACGACACTATTAATAAGCAGACACAACTCGTCAAGATAGAAGTATAATACGCCTTTTCTCAGAAAAAACAATGAAAAAAGTAAGAAAACTATAATGAAAATCTTATTTAATGACCAAATAAGAACTTTAAAAAATATAGAAGAAAAATGAAACTATTTTCAAGAAAACAAAATATAACGAAAAGCACAAAAAAAATATTTTTTTACCTGAGATATTACCAAAAGATTCAATAAATAATTTTAAAATAGATTTATTTAAAATCTAATTTAAAAGAATGGGTATTTTGAAATTCAAAAGTGGTGCTGTTGGCACCTAGTGCCAAGACATACTACCCTATATTCACACTTAGTAATCTCATCTAATCAATGTTCATCAGCATGTCGCAATATACAATAATCAGACCTATTGGCACACCTAGTAATAATAAGCAATAAGCATGGAACAATATCCAATCTAATAACCCAGCACCAGTAGACGGCGCCAGAAGCAGAAATCAGCAGTATTAGCGGGAAAAATGACCGACTGATCGAAGCAACCAAACTTAGCTAGCTAAGCCGAAATGCATGAACAAGCAATCTAATTCAGCAGACTCAGAGGTGGGTAACATTGGCAATAGCATTGGGCGAACATTTTCATAACATTGACCTTCCCTAGACTAAGTTTATGTATAACTTAATATCTTATATAAGAATTGTTATTCTGAAATAAAGATTGTTGCGAAAACAGAGTAAATCGGTTCGATACTCAGTGTTAAGGTACGGCACTTAAAATTAACCTACTATGAGTGTTGCTCCTGTGTAAAGCGGGCCACAAGTAGGACTCTATTAAAAACTATCTACTTTGAGTGGCTCCTGTGGAAAAGGACCACAAGTAGAACTTTCGTCATCGAAACTACTTAGTAACTATTTAGTCAGACCTTTTATACGTTCTTTGACTACGAATCCAGCCCCTATCGTTACGCCCGCGATTTTAGGTTCGACGTAGTAGCCGCATAAAACTCTACGGGCGAACAGGTGCAATTGTTATGGCAATTAAGTTACCTAAAAATAATGTTAAAGCAGTTAACAAATTATTCACCCTAATACCAAATTTTAACCATATTTAAATTGATCAAGAAAATGTACTCATTACATCTCTATATATATAAAAATGATTTGCTGTTCGTTAGACTCGCTCGAGAACGGCTGAACGGATTTATCTTATCTTGGTATTGAATTATTCGTGGAGGTCTAGGGAAGGGTTAAAAGGTGAGAAAAATTTGAATAATTGCCGGGAAAATCCTCAAACCGCATTTTTATATTTCCCATACAAACGTTTTCTAAATAAAATCGAGACTACAATAATTGTAGACGCCGGTACGTGATACATTGTTTGACAGCTACTCATTGTTCTCTGCTCAGTTAATTTTATGTGACAAACCGATATTGTGTTTACTGAAAAATTGTGAAAAAAATTGGAAAAAATTTTAATTTGAAATTTTCTTCCTTCTCAAATTTCGCGGGAAATTTTCTCACTTTGATTAATTACAATTTACGATGCCGAGGAGAGACCTGACTTAGGACGTCGTAGTCAATTAAATGTACGAAGAGCTACCTTACGTGCTAACCGCACTGACAACCAGGGACAGATAGATCAAGAAAATAGTGGTATTGCTATGTCAGCATTGCGTTCTTTAGTGAGTGACAATGTAGGAGATAGGCTTAGAATGCAACGAGTTCGTGCACATCAAACACATCAACAGCAAGCAAGACATAATGAAACTGAGCGAATCCGCAGACGCAGTGCTCCTGGAATTCTTGAACGAGCTGCATTCCACTATGATCCGGCAATTGACTATTGTGCCGACAAATCAGTAAAAATTGGGGAAATTAAAACAATTTGTAAATATTGTAAGGCGTTAAAGTACACTGGTGAATCTACTGAATTATTTTGCGCTGAAGGCAAAGTAAAATTGCCACAATTGGTCCCCCACCAGATCCTTTACGCTCTTTAGTTTCTGGGATTTGAAAAGATTCTAAGCACTTCATGACCAACGTTCAGAAGTATAACAACTGTTTCCAGATGACATCATTTGTGCTACACATATTATACAAGACAATTTCATGCCCACTTTTAAGGTATTATATAAAAATATTCAATTTTGTATTAAAATATATATATAGGAAATAATTAATGGCCAAATTTTGATAAATCACAGATACAAGGATAATTTTATCACTTACTGGGAACTCTGTTACCACTACCTGATGCAGATCATCAATTTTTACAAATTTATTTTATGGGCAATTCAGATCAGGAAATTAATAATCGTTTTGCTCACAATCCAACAGTGAAGAGAACCATTGTCCAACAATTACAAATGTTTCTTCATCAGAATTCAATTCCTCTCTTTATCTTAAAGCGGACGGACGTGTTTTTTTTTGTGCGCACTACGTTTTTGTAAAATTTGCAATAAGCTTTCAATAAACAATCGGTGTTTATTTCTTTACATATATAAAAACAAATTGCAATTTCTTAGATCCGTATCGCTTCGCGTGTGCAGTGATATATTTGGAGGTAAAATAATAATTTGTTTAATTTTCCTTCCAAACATAGCCCTGCTCTGCTTCTTCATCTCCTACGGTGTTGTTGCTATTCTTTTGCTTCTACTCTCGCTCAATAGAGATTCTTATCTCTATTTCTTTAAATCTTACTAACTTCCACTAACTGCTCTCTTTAATATCCCCCTTTCGTTTCCTTGGTACAGTGGTTCAAGGTTCCTCATTAATAAAATCAAAAACTATTATTAAATTAATTATTAATTTTTTTAATAATTTTTAATAAATTAATTATTTAATTTTTAATAATTTTTAATAAATTAATTATTTAAATTTTTAATAATTATGGATTTTAAATTGGTCTGTGCATTAAAGAGTTGCAATAAGACAATCTCGTCTTCCCAGCCTACCATCCATTGCTGACTCTGTGAAAACGTTTTACACGCTAAGTGTGCCGGGTTCACGGCCTCAGTTTCGGATGCAATCTTGCGTAGGTCTGGTCTCCACTTTTGCTGTGACGGTTGTCGTGCTGTTCAGGACGAAATGAGATCGTTCATGAGGCAGACTAAAAGCGGTTTCAAGGAGTTGATTAGTGGTTTTCGTAAAATCAATGACCAACTCTGTGCGCTTGATACACAGTTTAGTAGTCTTCAACAACTAAATGAATCTCCAAAGCGTAAGAAATTCGCTTTTAGTGATGTGCTCGGGTCGAATAATCTTCAGCCTGCTCAGCCGACAACTATGCAGCCGCTTATATCTCTGGCCACCTTAAGGGCCGGACCTGAGAAAAATTCAGCTTCCGAATGTCTCGGAATCAATGAGCAATTGTCCGATATGTCCTCTGTGGCATCGCTTCAAGTGATCCCAGACCCAATAATTCAAACTCCTGTAACAGTCACCAAACAGGGTAACCAAAACCCTTGCAGGTGATCCCACCATCGAAACATATTCTTGTTTCCCGGCTTGCCCCTGATACTTCGGAGATTGATATCTCGGCTTACATCAAAGCCAAAGCAAAAACCGACATCAAGGTGGTGGATATTACAAAATTCAAATATTCTTACACCAGGCACACGTCATCTTTCAAAATACGTGTGCCCTTGCAGATGTTCAAGACGATCTGTTCCGCCAGCTTTTGGCCAGAGAACATTTTCGTCCAAGAACATCAGCCAAGTGCGGTGAAGAAAAAGATAACCAAACCTGTGGGTGTAAAACTCCCACATGTTAAGGTCACTGATCAACCTTTCATCTCATCTTCCTCAATCTCAAAAAACTAATGTCTTCATTAACACTTACCTATCAGAATACAAGAGATTTACGTAGTAAACTTCCCAAACTGTATTCTGATAGTTCTTTTTTTGCATCCCACATTATTGTATTTACAGAAACTTGGTTAAAGCCGGAGATCTTAAGCTCCGAAGTTTTTCCTAGTAGGTACACCAATTTTAGATGTGATAGAACTCTACAAAGGGGAGGAGGAGTGTTAATCTCTGTAGACTCCAAACTCGCTTCTGAAGAGGTAAAATCACAAGAGTTTGGTGACATTGAATTCCTTTGCATCAAAATCACTTTGTCCGATCAATCTCTGTATGTTACTTGTCCTTACATACCACCTTCGTCCGAACCGCCAACATACTGGAAACATTTGTCCGCTATTCGTTTGGTTTTCGATCTTCTGTCTGATGGTGACCAGCTGATAGCTCTGGGTGACTTTAATATCCCAGAACTTATATGGTCAAATGTTGAAAATTCACCGTCTATACAGCTTAACTCCCACAACGACTTCCCTGTCGGCATGTTTGACATGTCACTCGGGCAAATTAACCACGTTAGAAATTCTTTAGGTCGGCTGTTGGACTTATGTTTCGTTTCTGATCCTGATGGAATTACTCTTTCCAGAACTTTGCCCCTTTCCAACCCTGAGGATCCATATCATCCCACTCTTGAGGTTTCAATCGAAAATAATTACTTTATTGACCTTAAGTCTTCAGTTAAATCTCAGAAAGTTCGTTTCTTTCGTAAGGCTGACTTTATGAAATTAAATAAGTTAATTTTGGAATTTGATTGGTCTGATTTACTGGCATGCGAGGATATAAACATCGCATTAAAAAAATTTTATTACACTTTGAACATATTTATCGACGCTTGCGTGCCGTGGAAATATCCGTCCGCTTCAACAAATCCCCCTTGGTATACAAGGCACCTTATAAATTTAAAGAATAGTATGAGTAGACTTTTAAACAAACATAGATTATCTGGCTGTACAGTTAGTTATTCAAGATACTTAGTAGCTCGGTCCAATTTCACCGTGCATAACGCTGAATGTTATAGGAGTTATATTCGCCGCTGCAGGATTCAGTTTACTCAGGATCCGAAGCAGTTTTATAACTTTGTAAACACTAAGCGTAAACATGTATCTTTTTCCCCACTGCTTACGTTTGAGAACTCTTATGCGAACACCGATCAGGCAATGGCCGATCTCTTTGCACAGTTTTTTCAAACTACGTATTACAAACTATGAGCAGCAGCTCAGCTCAGCCTTACACTTATAATATCCAATCAGCCAACCTTATATTTTGCCTATCTTTCGATCAAAGTGGTGTGTTATCGGATCTTCTTAAGGTTAAGCCCGTGTATTTGCCAGGCCCTGATGGAGTACCAGGCTGCGTTCTGAAGTACTGCGCCGAGGCACTGAGCAAACCGCTTGTTAAACTCTTTACTCTATCGCTGGAAACTTCGATCTTTCCCCTTATGTGGAAGGAATCCTTCATTATTCCGCTGCATAAAAAAGGGAAAAAATCCGACGCTGCTAATTATAGAGGCATCTCTAAATTGTCAGCAATTCCAAAGCTTTTTGAAAAACTTATCACTTCACATTTGCAACACCTATGTAGTTCAATAATAACTCCGTGCCAGCATGGCTTCATGAAGCGCCGCCCCACCACTACCAACTTATTGGAGCTAACATCTTTTATCACAGGTGGCTTCCGGAATGGCTTACAAACAGACGTCATATACACTGACTTCAGTAAAGCATTTGACTCTGTTAACCATTCGCTTCTTATAAGTAAACTCAGTCTTTTGGGATTTCCAACTGATCTTCTTATCTTGATTTTTAGCTACTTATCAGGGAGAACCCAACGTGTTTTCTTTAAAGATGTTACCTCGCGTTTAGTCCGCGCCACATCTGGGGTGCCCCAAGGAAACCATCTTGGACCCCTACTTTTTACACTGTTTATTAACGACTTGCCCCTTGCCTTAACTAATTCACTTGTACTTATGTACGCTGATGATGTTAAGCTATGTCTTCAAAATTGGTGTTTAGCAAATAATCTAAAGCCTAATGGACCGAAATGTAAACTCATGTCCTTTTACCGATCTAGTCCTCACCAGGCTATGTACTTTCTCTATGGGATTCTTGAGTATGGATCGTGTGTCTGCAGTCCTCAATATGGAGTACACCAAGATCACATTGAATCTGTACAAAAAAACTTCCTTACTTTTGCTCTTAGGGGACTTAATTGGGATGCAAATCTTTACCTCCCCTCTTATCATAGTAGACTTTTACTAATCAACTTACCATCATTAACAAATCGTAGAACGATGCTGGGTGTCATGTTTCTATATAATCTTATTTATGGAAATATAGACAGCCAGCATTTACTAACACGCTTAAATTTTAACATTCCTAGTAGAAGGACCAGAAACTTTCGTCCTCTACTCCTCAGCCGTTATAGCTCGACATATGCCCAATACGATCCGTTCAGGGTATTATGTTCGGACTACAATGGTCTCTACCACATCTTGTCACTTTGCTCTACTAACAATCTTAAATCGCTTATATTAACCGCCTTATCTGTGCAACACTCTTCCTCGTGATATGTTAGGTTAGGTTAGGGCGGTGATGCAAGGGGGTCATAGAATACCCCCTCACTTCCACTTGAGCCGCAAGGGCTCCTTGTGCTGCCGCTGGAGCAAGGGTTTCACCGAGATGCTACCCCCCCCCCCCCCCCTTCCTGTCTACCAGGGTGCCTAGACTTCCTATGGCGGCCCATGGTCCCAGCCTGCTTTTTTTATGAAGGCAACCAGTCCGCGTGGAGAGATCTCTGAGAGATCGCTAAGGTCCGAGAGTTCTTCGGACCCGAAGTGTTTGAGCCTGCTGCGTCCGAGTGCCGGGCAGTGGCATAAGAGGTGCGATACCGATTCTACCTCCTCTTCATCCCTGCAGCTCCTGCAGAAATCATTGTGGGGGACTGCAAGCCTGGCCGCGTGTTCGCCTATCAGCCAGTGCCCAGTGATTGCCCCAATCGCTAGGCTGCATTCCGGTCTTGTCAGAGCAATGAGTCTCGCCGATCTTTTCTGAGAGCGTGTCGGCCAGATCAAACGTGATGTTTTACAGGTCTGGAGATTATTCCATTTCCTATTGGCTGCCAGGTCGAAAAACTCCCTGCACTTTAGCCTGCAAGTAGCCAAGGGTATGCCTACAAGTTCTTTCTCCGGTAGAAGAGGGTTGGTAGTCCCTGCCCTAGCTAGTTCATCTGTAGCACAGTTTCCCTCGTGGTCCCTGTGACCGGGGACCCAGATGAGGTAGATGTCAAGCTGTTCAGCCATCTCGTTGAGAGATCTGCGACAGTCATTGACTGTCCTGGAGTTGGATGAGAATCCGTCAAGTGCCTTGAGCGCTGCTTGACTATCTGAGAAGATACATATTGTGCCCCGATTGCCCCTTAGAGCTGGGGATTCAAGTGCTTCCTTAATGGCTACTACTTCAGCCTGGAACACACTGCAGGGAGTCTGAAGGACTCCTTTAGGCTCAGATGCTCGCAAAAATAACCGCCTCCCACCTGGCCGTTAAGTTTTGATCCATCTGTATAGATATGAATGGAGCCCTCCGGTCCCGGTATCCGGGCTTTCCATTCCTCCCTCGAGGGGATTAAGACTTTGTAGTTAGTGGTGGGTTGGTCGACGGGCACACAGTAATCCGTACCCCCCTCAGGCATGAAGTGTTGTAGGTCCAGTCTGGTATGATCGAAACTATTTTTGCTCCTAGGCAAACTAGGTTTGCCTCCCGCAGTCTTATTGCTGCCAGAGTAGCTGTCTTTACCCCCATCAGTTCAACTGGTAGTAGGTCAAGTATAGTGTCTAGGGCATCACTAGGCGTAGTGCGTAGACTGCCTGTCATACAGACTTCCGCCATGCGCTGCATCTTCCTGAACTTTTCCCTGCATGAGGAGTTGTCTAGGGCGGGCCACCAGACGACAACACCATAGAATAGAATTGGTCTGATGATCGCTGTGTATAACCATCTGACCATCTTCGGGGACATTCCCCATTTCAGGCCTACCGCCTTGCGGCAGGTATAGAGTGCTATTGCCGCTTTCTTAGTCCTTTCAGCGGTGTTCAGCTTCCAGCCCAGTTTCCTGTCTAGTGTGATTGTTGGGACTTGTGCCAGCATCAAATAACATAATTATTGCAATTTAATTCTCCCAGTGTAACTAGCCGCAGCGGTCCACTAATTGCCCGTTATCAGCTGTATTATATTCTTTGTTTCTCCCCCCTGAATTCGCATGCGCTTTGTTGTACTTTTGTAGCGCATGCACTTTGGGAGCTTTGGTGGAGCTTCTGCGCAAGCTCTTAGGTTTTATGACTTGTAATTCGGCATTGTTGGGATCGGCCGCTGCGGTTGTTTTGGGGTTAAATTGACCCACAATAAATTGAAATATTAAATTGAACCTGGTCTATTAATTCGGCCGCTATCAAAACGCTGATAGCTCAACATTGGTGACCCCGACGTGATCGCGCTCTAATTGATTTGTGAAAATTAAAGTGCTTAAAGGAAATCTTGCAAAGGAAAACTTGTTGCTGTTGTTTCCATTGCATTGCACCTTGCACAAAAATAAATTGAATAATGGAGTCTGGAGATGTAGCTAGTGCCTCGGTTCCTGCAAGCAGGGAAAGGCTTTTGCGGCGAAGAGCAGAGGTGACCTACCAGGAGATGGAAGCCCTGCATAACAAGGTCAAGGCTGCAGTTCAGAAGGAAGATTTGACCATCATGGTTGGAGCCGTTGGAAATTGCGTTGCGCAAGAAATTTACCACACTCCAGGATGAGTTAGAGCGATTGAGCTCTGTTGAAGTTGGGAGTGAATTATGCTGGAAGTTCTCCCAGCTTGCCGCTGATGTGCGCTTTGACATTCAGGTGGGAATGGCAAAGCACTCCATGAGGGTACCTGCACACTCCACTTGTCTCGACGGCCCCAATGGTCCCACTGCTTCGTCAATGGCAGAACCAACCATAGCGGTGGTGAAGGTGCAGGATGGTCTGTTGGAAAATCGTCGCTCATGCAGTCAGGATTACCCGCTGGACCGCGACATCCAATCGGGTTCTCGGGATTTGAAGTTGGAACAAACCTTGAACAACGATCACGATAGCCAGGACGTGGGCCATTGCGTCTCATCAGTGCCCCTGCTATCCACCGCTCCCCCCGTGGTCGCTATATCAACGTCGCATCTGGCAGTTGTCTGCGATGGATTTTCCGAAGCTGCTATACTTAATCCCTCATCTGGCCCGGGATTTGGATTATTGTCACCGTTGCCGATTAAGTCAGCGCCCAGGTCTGACTCCATTCTGGACTCTAGCCTGCACCCTTCCAATGGGGGGAGGTCGCCCGCATCGCTGCTGCCGCCGTCTGCAGCTGCCAAGGTGGCTGCTGCTCCAGCCGTGAAGGCTCCCGATCCTGCAATCGAAAGGTGCGCCTACGCGCAATTTCGGAAAAAAGTTTCCTTCCACTTTCGCCACTCTATTGACGCCTGGCTCGAGCGCTCTCTGGATCTGGACGGACACGGCAGCCTGCAACTGAGAATTATGGACCTTGAGATCATCAGCAATATTATGTGATGAAGCTGTCCCATGCCCCTAAGGATTTTTTGTTGAAAGATGGAATTCAACGGGGGGAGGATGTTGGGACTTGTGCCAGCATCAAATAACATAATTATTGCAATTTAATTCTCCCAGTGTAACTAGCCGCAGCGGTCCACTAATTGCCCGTTATCAGCTGTATTATATTCTTTGTTTCTCCCCCCTGAATTCGCATGCGCTTTGTTGTACTTTTGTAGCGCATGCACTTTGGGAGCTTTGGTGGAGCTTCTGCGCAAGCTCTTAGGTTTTATGACTTGTAATTCGGCATTGTTGGGATCGGCCGCTGCGGTTGTTTTGGGGTTAAATTGACCCACAATAAATTGAAATATTAAATTGAACCTGGTCTATTAATTCGGCCGCTATCAAAACGCTGATAGCTCAACATTGGTGACCCCGACGTGATCGCGCTCTAATTGATTTGTGAAAATTAAAGTGCTTAAAGGAAATCTTGCAAAGGAAAACTTGTTGCTGTTGTTTCCATTGCATTGCACCTTGCACAAAAATAAATTGAATAATGGAGTCTGGAGATGTAGCTAGTGCCTCGGTTCCTGCAAGCAGGGAAAGGCTTTTGCGGCGAAGAGCAGAGGTGACCTACCAGGAGATGGAAGCCCTGCATAACAAGGTCAAGGCTGCAGTTCAGAAGGAAGATTTGACCATCATGGTTGGAGCCGTTGGAAATTGCGTTGCGCAAGAAATTTACCACACTCCAGGATGAGTTAGAGCGATTGAGCTCTGTTGAAGTTGGGAGTGAATTATGCTGGAAGTTCTCCCAGCTTGCCGCTGATGTGCGCTTTGACATTCAGGTGGGAATGGCAAAGCACTCCATGAGGGTACCTGCACACTCCACTTGTCTCGACGGCCCCAATGGTCCCACTGCTTCGTCAATGGCAGAACCAACCATAGCGGTGGTGAAGGTGCAGGATGGTCTGTTGGAAAATCGTCGCTCATGCAGTCAGGATTACCCGCTGGACCGCGACATCCAATCGGGTTCTCGGGATTTGAAGTTGGAACAAACCTTGAACAACGATCACGATAGCCAGGACGTGGGCCATTGCGTCTCATCAGTGCCCCTGCTATCCACCGCTCCCCCCGTGGTCGCTATATAAACGTCGCATCTGGCAGTTGTCTGCGATGGATTTTCCGAAGCTGCTATACTTAATCCCTCATCTGGCCCGGGATTTGGATTATTGTCACCGTTGCCGATTAAGTCAGCGCCCAGGTCTGACTCCATTCTGGACTCTAGCCTGCACCCTTCCAATGGGGGGAGGTCGCCCGCATCGCTGCTGCCGCCGTCTGCAGCTGCCAAGGTGGCTGCTGCTCCAGCCGTGAAGGCTCCCGATCCTGCAATCGAAAGGTGCGCCTACGCGCAATTTCGGAAAAAAGTTTCCTTCCACTTTCGCCACTCTATTGACGCCTGGCTCGAGCGCTCTCTGGATCTGGACGGACACGGCAGCCTGCAACTGAGAATTATGGACCTTGAGATCATCAGCAATATTATGTGATGAAGCTGTCCCATGCCCCTAAGGATTTTTTGTTGAAAGATGGAATTCAACGGGGGGAGGATGTTGGGACTTGTGCCAGCATCAAATNCAGGCAACCCTCTTTGCCTTGCGCAATTCTTTGTTATATTGCCTAAGTTCAGCTTTATAGGTTTCCCACGCCTCGTCTGTGTTGGTACGGTGCGCGTGGTTGAAGGCCCTACGTGCATTTTTTTTGTACGGGGCTAAAGACGAGGTCCACCACGGAGGCTTCTTCGATCTGTTGCTACCTATCCTTTTTTTGGGGCAGGCCTTGTGGTAAGCTTTTGCACTAGTCGCTGTAAGCTTGTCTACCATGGCGTTAAGCCCCTCATAGGTCTCGATGGTCTCCGAAGGCGGTTCGCCTAAGGATCTATCTAGTATATTTTTATAGAGCTCCCAGTTTGCCTTTCTAGGATTTCGTACTGCTTGCTTGGTAAAGTTTTCAAAATTTACTACTATCTCAATATAGCGATGGTCTGAAAATGAGTGTTTGTCAAGGACTCTCCAGCTGGTGATTGCATCAGCCAGGGAGTGCGAGAATAATGTGACATCAAGAACCTCCCTTCTGTTCTTGACTACGAAAGTGGGTTCTGAACCTCTGTTACCCACTAAAAGCTTAGAGCTGAGGATAAAATCGAAGATTGACTCACCCCTCTCGTTTGTGTCAGTGCTTCCCCACTGATTGTGATGAGCGTTGGAATCGCATCCTATTATTAGGTCGATTTCCTTCCTTTCGCTGTCTTCCACGAGCCGCCTGAGTAGCGAGTGCGGTGGAGGTCCTAAGTGGTCATGACCCATATATGCCGAGCATATTCTTAGATGGCCGCCTGGACCCTCTATCGATGCGGCTACGTGATCTTCATTGCTGAAATTTGGTAGCAAGGAGGTATTAAGGCTTTTCTTTGCGAGTATGCATGCTCGCTTTTTACCTGTTACATCGGCTGTGTACAGCCTGAAGTCTGACGCCCCCAGACCGAGAATCCTGTCTCCGTGGATCCAGGGTTTTTGGATGAGGGCAACGTCAGCTCCATCCTCTGCAAGATGGAGCAGGAGGGCGGCGGAAGCCACCTTACTGTGATGGAGGTTTATCTGCAGGAATGTCAGGGACATCCTTTGGATTCTCCACCACAGTAACCTCCGCCTCGGTGTCGGAGCCCAGCAAAGAGTCCTCCTCCATGCCGACGCCACCAAGAGCCCTCGCCAGGTCACTCTCCTCTGAGGTGTACCCTTCCAGAATGTCCTCCTCCACATCCGACATTCCTTCTGGGCGGACCTCTTCGGTCGGTTCCCCCGAGTCTAGCTCCTGTGCGTCCATCTCCAAGTCGATGCCTCCAGGTTTACTCTTCGCATCCGACTTGTAGATCCTCACCGCAACGTGCTTGAACCCGTATTTGATACGGCTACCGGCACCCTCCAGGATCTTCGCAGTCTCCTCATTAAGAGTGAGGACAACCTGCCTTCTCAGTCCCACTGCTTCCTCCACCTTGGCGACCCTCCAGTCCGCCGTAGGGAGTGTGGGATTGCAGATTTTAAGCATGGCCAGAATGGTGTCAGGGTCCGCCGGCTTCTCTGTCAGCCATACGCGGGCCCTCGGTTTGCTGGGGATCTTGTCCCTGTCCACCGCCTCCAATCTGGCTCCTGGGTAAACCTCCCCAAGCGACGCTATCATTCGCTTGTAGAGGCTTACAGACCTCGCATCTTGGCACGCTATCACCTTGATGCTACCCTGGTACCACCCTGCATCTTCGCAGTCCGGTGGGGGTCCTCCGCTCTTGAGCATCTCCTCCATGAAGCGCCCATGCAGCTCATTCACTACCTTACGCCAAAGCTCCTTGGGGATCAGGCCATCTTTGGAGCCATTATCAATGACCCCAATGATGGTCCTGCCCTTGGTAACTTCGGCGAAGGATCTGCTACTCTGTGTCTGCACCTTCTTCTTCTTAGCTAGGGGCGCTCCACCGTCGGTCGACCTCTGCCTTTTCGCACTCTGTGCACTCTCCTTGGCAGAGTCGCCTACTCCTGTCGGCTTTTTTGGGTCCAATTTGGCTCCCGCTCTTGCTGGCTGAAAGTCAGGCAGGATTTCCCTCGCCCACTTTATAATTTCAGCCTGATCGGGATTGGACTCCGCCGATGGGTCTGCCCTCATTAGGATGAAGGCCGCTCTCCTCCTATCTTTATAGGAGCCCTTCCGCTGCAGGGGGCCAGCAGTCGTCGGACCGGGGCCTTCCTTAGGGTTGCCGTCGGTGCGAAAGGAGCTCGATTCAGGGATCTTACCCCCCACACTGTTCGGTGGTCCCATAGTGGGCCCCGTTTTGGGGGTCGGTGCCTTGGCATCCTCGTGATATATTTCTCCTAATCCTCGGCTTATCTATATCGGATCTATTCCCGCGATTCGAGCCGTATGTTACGCGGCAGCGTCCCTCGGTCTGTTGGACGGGAGGTGGGCTGTACGTATGCAGTGGGAACCGCGCAAAAAATAACAATTTAGTAAACATGATCAAAATAGCATTGGATCGGATGCCATCTGATAGCCATAATACTGGAAGACTGGCTGTGAAAAGACTGATGAATAACGTCATTGGGGCGACAATCATAAAAAGAAAATACAAAGGAGAGGATGTCTTGATCCCGCGGATACCGATGATTCCAACGGACATACCATTCGATTTTAAACGCTTACAATTTCCAGTAAGTCTGGCTTTTGCGATGACCATAAATAAATCGCAAGGACAATCGTTAGAAGTTTGTGGAATCAACTTGGAGTTTCACTGTTTCGCGCATGGACAATTAGGCGTCGCGAGCTTGCGCGTCGCAAAACCGACTTCTTTATTTATTTACGCACCACAAAACAAAACAAAAAATATAGTTTATGAGAAAGCTTTAAATTAATTAACAGACTGTATTTTAACAGTGTGTGTCTGTAAATATCAAATTTAAATCTTACAAATAGCCAGTATTTCTGGAAAACTCTGTTTTGTAAGTAAGCAACATGATGTATCGAAAATAATAATAAAACTTCATGTTTTATTCAATAAATGAAGTTGAATAAAATAAGAGGGTACTCTTTAATTTTTGGGATTGAAAATTATTAAAATGATAGCTGCGCGAAACTTAATTTTAGCTATCTTCAGTTCTTACTGTATCAGATAATTTTTTTGAGTTTGAAAAATTTTAAATTTTGTCACAAAAGAAGATTCTGACCGCAACAAAAAAAAAACAACAGCTGGCAGTACGAAGTCTGCCGGGTCAGCTAGTAAATAAATAAAAAAAATTATGAATATAAAGAAAATAAAATTTTAAAAGAACTAAAAAGAACCGCGCAAAAAAATATACTCATTAAAATACATATTAAAATATAAGTATATCAAAATATTAGATGTATTGATGTAATATTAAATAAAACAAGAAAGGAAAGCTAACTTCGGGCGGAGCCGAAGTTTATATACCCTTGCAGTTCAGTCGCAGTCCGCTAGGTGGCGCCACGCATCTTATATTATTAGATATGTAGCGGATCGTATATAGTCGGCCGATCCTTATGAAATTTGGCATATTGAAGTATTTCTAACAAAATAGAATCTGTACCAAATCCCATCTTTCTAACTTAAAAAACACCAAAGTTATTCCAATTTCGATCGTTCTATGACAGCTATAGGATATAGTCGGCCTTATGAAATTTTGTACACAAGATATTTTGGTCAAATATAACATGTGTGGAAAGTCCCAACCCTCTAACTTAAAAAACACCAAAGTTATGGCATTTCCGATCAATCAGTTATATGGCAGCTATAGGATATAGTCGACCGATCCCGGCCGTTCCGACTTATATACTGCCTGCAAAGGAAAGAAGGGTGTGTGCAAAGTTTCAACTCGATAGCTTTAAAACTGAGAGACTAGTTTGCGTAGAAACGGACAGACGGACAGACGGACAGACGGACATGCTCATATCGACTCAGGAGGTGATCCTGATCAAGAATATATATACTTTATAGGGTCGGAGATGTCTCCTTCACTGCGTTGCACACTTTTGACCAAAATTATAATACCCTCTGCAAGGGTATAAAAATAATAGTAAAATTTATATCAACAATTAATTATTCATATTACATTATCATTATACAAATATATAAGAATATCTGCATATATATGTAAGTATATATACCAATTCCGGTAGACCATTGAGCACTACGATTAGCACCATGACCTGTCTGTCCAAACGCGACGAACTTCGTCGGAGCGAGTCGCCACTTCGCGGCACTGCAGCAGCGAATCGAGGACGAGGCAGACGAACTGCGACAATACGCATCAAAAAAAGGATGCGTATTTGCGTTCAGATCGCCGCGGGCTCCGCACATGGGCGGACTATGGGAGGCAGGTGTCAAATCTGCAAAGCACCTACTCCTACGAGCGGTGGGCAGCGCGAGATTGACCGCAGAGGAGCTGCAGACAGTCCTCGTTGGAGCCGAAGCCGTGATAAATTCGCGGCCCTGGGCGCCCTCAGTCAGGACCCAAGCGACGGCGAGGCGTTCACTCCCGGGCATTTGTTGACAGGCGGGCTCATCGCCCCACCAGCACCGCGGACCCCCGGCGATGGCGGTTTGTCTCGTCAATCAAGCAAACGTTTTGGCAGCGATGGTCCCGGGAGTACGTCTTGGGCCTACAGGTGCGGTCGAATTGGCATCGGGAGCAGAAAGACATCAGGAAGGGCGATCTGGTCCTGGTCGCAGAAGACCACCAGCCGCACCAACAGTGGATTACCGCCAGGGTCATCGAAATACACGCCGACGGCGCGGACGGAAGGGTCAGGGTCGCCATCGTGAGGACTAGCGCTGGAACGATCTTCAAGAGGGCGATCCATAAACTGGCTAGGCTGCCGGTTGGTTGAAGCCGCATAGAGGCCTTCAACGGGGCCGGTGTAGAATGATTAGATTAGATTAGTAGCATAATTAAAAGTCGAGACAAAATTGAAGTCTAGTGTAAGTTAGCATAGCGAAATACAAGCTCATTTGCGCTCTCGTTCGAATTCGCCCCGCTTCGCCACAATAGATAAGCTAAGCTTAAGTTCTTTTGGTTAAATATAGCGAAGTTTTTTTTTTCGTCGTTGTGTAAAATTTAGTAAATAGCCACTTTTAGATTTTTTTTGAAAGTGTTTAGATAAACTAATCTCATTAAACACGTCCGATTAAGTAATTATAATTTCCTTCAACCTCTACATTAATCGTGCTGTCAAATTCACAAGATAATAATTGAATTACCTCTAGTCCAAAAGGAGAGCTAAAGCCTCATCAGCAGACACTTTTGTTGGCTTTGCAACTGTTTGATTTAAAAGCCTTCGAATGAATTTAGCTTTTTCTGAACACAAGGCTAACATTTTTAAAACGTAAACAAGGTCAGGTTGTGCGCTCTTTCGGGCAACTGCGCTAGCAGCTTGGATTGATAGTTTCACATTGCCTCCCTTGAGTAATGACAAATCTGCCGCTTCCTTTCTTTGGGTTCCATATTTTTTTGACAGATATGACAGTGCCGGCCTCCAAACTGCTCTTAAATGTTTCGTCAGACTTACAATAGTATTACTGCTGAGCCAAAGCGAGTGATTCCTTTGGAGTTGCACCAAGTTTCTATTGGATTTAATCCAGTTCTTGGATAGTCGGTTACAAAAAAATTTACTTTTTATCCACGCACTGACTCTCTAAAGCAATTGAAAATCGCGCTCTCTTTGGCGTTCTCTCTGGTCTCCGACATCCATATTTTAAACAACTTGCTGTTTGCAAATGTGAGGTTAGGACCTAAAAAGTTAAATTTCAGAGAAAGTGCGCAAAAGTGCACCACGATTAATCGACTGCATTCCAAAAACAGCACTTAAATTGTTAATTTTCAAACTTTTATCACTTTGAACCAGAAAGACAATTTTTCGCTTTTGCAACTCGCTCTTTTATTAGGAGAAACAGCTAACTTTAACAGCTGATTGTCAATTAGTGGCGTCGTCTATTACATTTATATTTATGAAACATTAAAGATTGGTCATTTCTTTATACATTCCAATTAAAAAAAAGAAATATTTTTAACTTTTAAAAAATGGATTTTGGCCAGAAAAAGTGGTCAAATTCAGGACGAAATGAGATCGTTCATGAGGCAGACTAAAAGCGGATTTATGGAGTTGATTAGTGGTTTCCGTAAAATCAATGATTAACTCTGTGCGCTCGATACACAGTTTAGTAGTCATGGGGCAGATTAAAAGCGGATTCAAGGAGTTGATTAGTGGTTTCCGTAAAATCAATGAAAAACTCTGTGCGCTCGATACACAGTTTAGTAGTCTTCAACTACTATATAAATCTCCAAAGCGTAAGAAATCCGCTTTTAGTAATGTGCTCGGGTCAGCCTGCTCAGCCGACAACTATGCAGCCGCTTAAATCTCTGGCCACCCCAAGGGTCGGACCTGAGAAAAATTCGGCTTCCGAATATCTCAGAATTAATGAGCAATTGTCCGATATGTCCTCTGTGGCATCGCTTCAAGTGATCCCAGACCCAATAATAATTCAAGCCCCTGTAACAGTCACCAAACAGGGCAATCAACCGCCCAGACCCCCGGTACGTACTGATGCCGCTGTACTAGTTGCGGCGGCACCAAAACCCTTGCAGGTGATCATAGGTGCATCGAAACATATTTTTGTTTCCCGGCTTGCCCCTGATACTTCTGAGATGGATATCTCGGCTTACATCAAAGCCAAAACAAAAGTCGACGGTGGTGGTGGACATTACTAAATTTAAATATTCATACACCAGGCACACGTCATCTTTCAAAATACGTGTGCCCTTGCAGATGTTCAAGACGATCTGTTCCGCCAGCTTTTGGCCAGAGAATATTTTCGTCCAAGAACATCAGCCAGGTGCGGTGAAAACAAAAAATGATCAAAACCTGTGGGTGTAAAACTCCCATAGGTTACGACCACTGACCAACCTTCCACTTCATCTTCCTCAGCTTAAAAAACTAATGTCTTCTCTAACACTTACCTATCAGAATACAAGGGGGTTACGTAGTAAACTTCCCAAACTGTATTCTGATGGTTCTTTCTTTGCATCTTACGTTATTGTATTTACAGAAACTTGGATAAAGCCGGAGATCTTAAGCTCCGAAGTTTTTCCTAGTAGGTACACCAATTTTAGATGTGATAGAACTCTGCAAAGGGGAGGAGGAGTGTTAATCTCTGTAGACTCCAAACTCGCTTCTGAAGAGGTAAAATCACAAGAGTTTGGTGACATTGAATTCCTTTGCATCAAAATCACTTTGTCCGATGAATCTCTGTATGTTACCTGTTCTTACATACCACCTTCGTCCGAACCGCCAACATACTGGCAACATTTGTCCGCTATTCGTTTGGTTTTCGATCGTCTGTCTGATGGTGACCAGCTGATAGCTCTGGGTGACTTTAATATCCCAGAACTTATATGGTCAAATGTTGAAAATTCACCGTCTATACAGCTTAACTCCCACAACGACTTCCCTGTCGGCATGTTTGACATGTCACTCGGGCAAATTAACCACTTTAGAAATTCTTTAGGTCGGCTGTTGGACTTATGTTTCGTTTCTGATCCTGATGGAATTACTCTTTCCAGAACTTTGCCCCTTCTAACCCTGAGGATCCATATCATCCCACTCTTGAGGTTTCAATCGAAAATAATTACTTTATTGACCTTAAGTCTTCAGTTAAATCTCAGAAAGTTCGCTTCTTTCGTAAGGCTGACTTTATGAAATTAAATAAGTTAATTTTGGAATTTGATTGGTCTGATTTACTGGCATGCGAGGATATAAACATCGCATTACAAAAATTTTATTACACTTTGAACATATTTTTCGACGCTTGCGTGCCGTGGAAATATCCGTCCGCTTCCACAAATCCCCCTTGGTATACAAGGCACCTTATAAATTTAAAGAATAGTATGAGTAGACTTTTAAACAAACATAGATTATCTGGCTGTACAGTTAGTTATTCAAGATACTTAGTAGCTCGGTCCAATTTCACCGTGCATAACGCTGAATGTTATAGGAGTTATATTCGCCGCTGCAGGATTCAGTTTACTCAGGATCCGAAGCAGTTTTATAACTTTGTAAACACTAAGCGTAAACATGTATCTTTTTCCCCACTGCTTACGTTTGAGAACTCTTATGCGAACACCGATCAGGCAATGGCCGATCTCTTTGCACAGTTTTTTCAAACTACGTATTACAAACTATGAGCAGCAGCTCAGCTCAGCCTTACACTTATAATATCCAATCAGCCAACCTTATATTTTGCCTATCTTTCGATCAAAGTGGTGTGTTATCGGATCTTCTTAAGGTTAAGCATGTGTATTTGCCAGGCCCTGATGGAGTACCAGGCTGCGTTCTGAAGTACTGCGCCGAGGCACTGAGCAAACCGCTTGTTAAACTCTTTACTCTATCGCTGGAAACTTCGATCTTTCCCCTTATGTGGAAGGAATCCTTCATTATTCCGCTGCATAAAAAAGGGAAAAAATCCGACGCTGCTAATTATAGAGGCATCTCTAAATTGTCAGCAATTCCAAAGCTTTTTGAAAAACTTATCACTTCACATTTGCAACACCTATGTAGTTCAATAATAACTCCGTGCCAGCATGGCTTCATGAAGCGCCGCCCCACCTCTACCAACTTATTGGAGCTAACATCTTTTATCACAGGTGGCTTCCGGAATGGCTTACAAACAGACGTCATATACACTGACTTCAGTAAAGCATTTGACTCTGTTAACCATTCGCTTCTTATAAGTAAACTCAGTCTTTTGGGATTTCCAACTGATCTTCTTATCTTGATTTTTAGCTACTTATCAGGGAGAACCCAACGTGTTTTCTTTAAAGATGTTACCTCGCGTTTAGTCCGCGCCACATCTGGGGTGCCCCAAGGAAACCATCTTGGACCCCTACTTTTTACACTGTTTATTAACGACTTGCCCCTTGCCTTAACTAATTCACTTGTACTTATGTACGCTGATGCTGTTAGGCCCTGGGCGCCCTCAGTCAAGACCCAAGCGACGGCGAGGCGTTGACTCCCGGGCATTTGTTGACAGGCGGGCTCATCGCCCAACCAGCACCGCGGACCCCGGACCAGCAGGGCCTAACGTGCTTGCGGCGATGGCGGTTTGTCTCGTCAATCAAGCAAACGTTTGGGCAGCGATGGTCCCGGGAGTACGTCTTGGGCCTACAGGTGCGGTCGAATTGGCATCGGGAGCAGAAAGACATCAGGAAGGGCGATCTGGTCCTGGTCGCAGAAGACCACCAGCCGCACCAACAATGGATTACCGCCAGGGTCATCGAAATACACGCCGACGGCGCGGACGAAAGGGTCAGGGTCGCCATCGTGAGGACTAGCGATGGAACCATCTTCAAGAGGGCGATCCATAAACTGGCTAGGCTGCCGGTTGGTAGAAGCCGCATGGAGGCCTTCAACGGGGCCGGTGTAGAATGATTAGATTAGATTAGTAGCATAATTAAAAGTCGAGTCAAAATTGAAGTCTAGTGTAAGTTAGCATAGCAAAATAAAAGCTCAGTTGCGCTCTCGTGCAAATTCGCCCTGCTTCGCCACAATAGATAAGCTAGGCCTAAGTTCTTTTGGTTAAAATATAGCGAAATTTATATAGCGGTTTTCTTGATGTCCGTAAGCAGTTTGCTGCACTTAATGAGCAATTCCTTACACTTGAGACCCAATTTCTTGGTCTCAAGTTACTAAGTGAATCTCCAAGGAGAAAAATTCCGAATAATAACCCGATGGGGGTCAAATTATTGGGTACTCCTGCTTCTTATGCGATTCATTCGGATACTTTTTTAACGCCTAATACTTCATCGCCTACTGTTGTGCCTGTGGAAGTGATCCATTCACCAAGTCAATGGAATCGTCAAGGAGTCTTGCATCCTCCATCGTTGGGAAACCTGCAGGTTCCAGTGGCACCGGCTCCTAGGCCTCTCACTGGTGTGGCGCCTGTGTTAAGATCCTCTGGGCTTTCGCTTAGAGCTGTTTCACCTCGTAAAGCTTTATTTGTATCCCGCCTCATGCCGGACGCCACTGTGGATGATGTCAGGAGTCACCTCTCAAACCATCTTAAGGTAGCTCCTAATGAATTAGCGGTCTTTAAGTTTAATTTTAAACATAAGCGTAGTATATCTTCTTTCAAAATTGTAATTCCTGAATCCTACTTTGAAAAAGCACTTGATCCGTCAGCCTGGCCTGAGCACAGTATTATTCATGAATTTTTAGCCAAAGACCATCTAAATCCCAACTATGCCGATCCAGCTCCAAAAACCTGAGTAATAACGTATTTTCTTGCTGCTACCAAAACGTTCGAAGTATTCTGGGTAAACTGAGCCAATTTTTTACTAAGAGTGCTTCTTTTGAATTTGATGCTATTGCACTTACTGAAACCTGGCTTAAATCCTCTGTCTCTGGAAAGGCCTTCTTTTGGTGGTGGTGTCCTCATTGCTGTTAGTATTAAATACTCGGCTGAACTAATCACTTTCCCGAATCAGTTTGAAATCGAGCTTATCGCAGTTAAAATAACTGTTGGTCCGTCTCATATTTTCATGACCTGTTCTTATATACCTCCATCGGTTGATGATACGGTATATTTTCATCACCTTAATGCTATCAAGTACGTTTTATCATTAGTCAATGACTCTGATTTTGTCCTCATCATGGGTGATTTCAACCTTCCCCAAATCTCCTGGATCCCGTGTGAAGATGACAATTCCTTGCATTCTAGTTGCCATAACGACTTCATTGATGAATTAATTAAAATTGCTCTTTCCCAAATGAACCCCATCCTTAGCACACTTAGCAGGTCCATAGACCTTATTTTCTGTAATAGAATATCCTCTGTCACTGTAAATCGGTCTTCACCACTATCGCTTCCTGACGGATTACAACGCTCGTCGCAATCATTTAGCTGGAATTGACTGGGAATATCTTTCATCTTTTAACTGTATTGATGCTGCTACTGATTCTTTTTATGAGGTAATCCACAACGCGTTGGACAAATTTGTTCCAGTACTTTCATTGTCTTCATCAACGAAACCACCATGGTTTAACAAACACCTTTCTCGTCTTAAGAACAGGAAATCTAGAGGTTACAAAATGTTTCTTAAGTCTGGATCTTTGTTTCATCAGACAAACTTTCTTTACATTCGTAACCAGTTTATTCTTCTTAATAATCAACTTTATAAGCGTTACATTGTAAATTGTAAGGCTAACTTCCGAAATGATCCGAGCTCCTTTTATTCGTCTGTCAATATGAAACGTAAATCCAGTCTTTTTCCTCCTTCCCTATCTTATAAAAATATTTCTGATTCTTCAAATCATGGTATTGCAAATCTCTTTGCATTATTCTTTCAATCAACTTATTCGTCCGATTCTTATAATTTAAATTCTACATACCCTTATAATCTTCCGTATATAAACAATATCTACTTGTCTAAATTGAATCATCTTGATGTTTCTAATGCTCTTTCAACCTTTGAGAAAAAGAGATATTTCTGCTAGTCCTGATAACGTCCCGAGCTGTATTCTTAGGTACTGCTCCGATATCCTATGCTATCCTCTTACTACCCTATTCAATTTATCTTTGGACCTTTCATGCCTTCCCAAGAGATGGAATGAATCTTTTATTATTCCACTTCATAAGAAAGGTTCTAAAATACTTATTGATAACTACCGTGGTATTGCTAAACTTTCTGCTATTCCCAAGCTGCTGGAAAAAATGGTTACATTGCAACTGCAACATCATTGCAAAAGCATAATTTCCTCCAACCAGCATGGTTTTGTCAAAAATCATTCTACAACAACCAACCGATTTTAGCAAAGTTTTCGATTCTGTTAATCACCGTCTCCTTCTCCAGAAACTTTATCTTATGGGTTTCCCTCCTAATATCATAAAGTGGATGACTTCATATCTATCTAATCGTACGCAGCGGGTTTTGTTCAAGCACATCACATCTAAAGTTATAAAAGTAACATCTGGTGTTCCGCAAGGCAGTCACTTAGGACCTCTTCTGTTTATCCTCTTTGTTAACGACTTGCCTAGTGTCGTGAGCTATGCTACTACACTTATGTATGCTGATGATGTGAAGCTCTGTTTTTCTTACTCTGAAACTGCTCAAAATGCAAGGTTATGACGTTTAACCGTAGCACGCCTCATGTCATTTCGTACTCACTTGGGAATCACTTTTTAGATCGTGTTTCCTTAATGAATGATCTTGGAGTTCTTTTCGATCACAAGCTGTCGTTTAATGAACATATTTCTCTAACAGTTAATAAAGCCAGAGGAGTACTTGCATTTATCAAGCGCTGGTCAAAAGAGTTTGATGATCCCTTTACCTCTAAAACGTTGTATATCTCTTTGGTTCGTCCGATCCTTGAATACTGTTCATGCGTTTGGAGTCCGCAGTATATGGTTCATCAAAGAAGTATTGAATCAGTGCAAAAGCAGTTTCTTTTTATTTTTTTTTTTTTTATTAAACTTTGCTTTTTATTTATTGGATCTTCTCTTAATTTTGAGACTAACAATAAGTTTTCAAATCTTAACATTAACATTTAACTAACAGTAGACTAAGACTGCATTCTGGTTGCACGTTCCTCAAGACGGTCGCTGGGTGGGTAGGTCATTGCGACGAAGTCGTGATTGGTTACTCAACCTTGTTAGACCTCTCGCCAGGTGGTTAGGGTGCCAATAGCTTGCTAAAGTACTTTTCCTTCTGTTCTGCGATCACATCTTTGACTGGAAGAATGTTGAAGTCGCGATGTATGTTTTCGTTGCGAACGTACCACGGTGCCCCAGTGATTGTTCTCAAGATCTTCGACTGAGCTCGCTGGACTATGTCAATATTGCTATTGCTGGCATTCCCCCATAACTGAGAGCCGTACATCCATATAGGTTTAAGTACTGAGTTATACAGCAGGACTTTATATTCAAGGCAAAGGGGAGACCGAGCGTTGATAAGCCAATGAAGGCTGCTGGCTTTTAGCTTTAGGTGGGTTCTTTTAGCTTCTATGTGTTCCTCAAGACGGTCGCTGGGTGGGTAGGTCATTGCGACGAAGTCGTGATTGGTTACTCAACCTTGTTAGACCTCTCGCCAGGTGGTTAGGGTGCCAATAGCTTGCTAAAGTACTTTTCCTTCTGTTCTGCGATCACATCTTTGACTGGAAGAATGTTGAAGTCGCGATGTATGTTTTCGTTGCGAACGTACCACGGTGCCCCAGTGATTGTTCTCAAGATCTTCGACTGAGCTCGCTGGACTATGTCAATATTGCTATTGCTGGCATTCCCCCATAACTGAGAGCCGTACATCCATATAGGTTTAAGTACTGAGTTATACAGCAGGACTTTATATTCAAGGCAAAGGGGAGACCGAGCGTTGATAAGCCAATGAAGGCTGCTGGCTTTTAGCTTTAGGTGGGTTCTTTTAGCTTCTATGTGCCGACGCCGACGATGTGAGTCTTCTATCGAGGTGTACTCCTAGATATGTTACCTCGTTTGCTTGCGGGACTAGGGTGTTGTTTAGCGTAAGGGGCGGGCAGTTTTGCCTATTCAAGGTGAACGTAACGTGCTTGCATTTTTGTTCGTTTACTTTAATTCGCCAGTCTGATAGCCATTTTTCAACATCCACCAGATGAAGAGCTAGCTGCGCAGTTGCTTGCATCGGGCATTTTGAGCGGCTAAGAATAGCTGTATCATCAGCAAACGTAGATGTTGTTAGTCGTGTGCTTGTCGGGATGTCTGCTGTGTAGAGAACATATAATGTTGGTCCGAGTACGCTTCCTTTAGGAACTCCAGCTCCAACAGTGAATTCGTCAGATATATCAGTGTTGCTCCTCACAGCAAATTTTCTGTCGTAGAGGTAAGACTCTAAAAGCTTGTGGGTATTACAAGGGAGCATTGTCTTGATCTTGTACATTAGACCTTCTAGCCAGACTCTATCAAATGCTTGAGAGACATCTAGAAATATTGCGGAACAGTACTCGCGTTTTTCGAATGCATTCCGAATTTCTGCTGTTATCCGGTTGACCTGCTCAATTGTTCCGTGCTTTTCACGAAACCCAAACTGATGTGACGGGATTTCTTCCTGGATCCTTAGGTATGTGTTTATTCGAGTCAGAATGCATTTCTCAAAGAGTTTAGATAAGCATGAAAGTAGGCTTATAGGTCTATACGACGTGGGAATTGTGTGGTCTTTTCCCGGCTTTGCTATCATTATTATAATTGACTTTTTCCATCTCGCTAGAAAGTGGCCAAGTTTTGCGATGGCATTGAAGAGCTGGGTGATAGTGCAGACGGCGCAATATGGAAGCTCAATGATCATTTTGGGAGTTATGAGGTCGCAGCCTGGTGATTTTTTCGGATTTAGTTGGTTTTTGATGATATTAGCGATTTCGTTTGGGCGAAACTCGATTGGTTCATGTTGATGCTGAGGCTCGTATGGTAAAGTCGGCAAAGTAAAGGCACTAGTGGCCGGATTTGGTTGGAAGATATTTTTAAGGTGATTGGCAAACGTGCTGGCTCTGTCTGCATCGCTGCGCGCCCAGCCGCCTGTGGGATTTCTAATAGGCATCACTGTTTCTTTCGGTGAGCTTAGAGTTGGGTGAGCTCTCCATAGTGAGTGTTTTGTACTAGAAGTTGACAATTGCTCTATATAGCGGCGGTGGACATAAGCTTCTTCTTGCTGTAGGGCTTTAGTAAGTTGACGTGAGGCATGTCTAAAGCTTTGCTTAGTAGATGGCGATCTGTGGAATTGCCACTCGCGACGTGAACGCCGCTTTTCGAGGACGAGCTGTTCGATTTGTAGATTTGTCTTTTTATTGCTTTGAGTATTTATAGTTTGCGATGTTGAGGCTCGAGCTGCAGAGACGAGTACAGACTCAAGTGAATTAACAAAGCTGTCTACGTTGGCTTCATCGTGGAGATGAGGACTTAGCTCAATGTGTGAGCTGATATATTTTCTGTACTTAACCCAATTGGTTTTCTCTGAGGTCAATTTTAATGGTTGTTCCAATGTTCCTGGATGTCGCAGTAGAATAAACAGGACAGGCGAGTGATCAGATGAAAGATCCGATAGGCAATTGGCGCTTATCAGATTTTTAGGGATGTTTTTGGTAATCGCAAAGTCTATTAAATCTGGTAGTTTCCTTGGGTCTGCCGGCCAGTATGTTGGTGTGCCAGAAAAAACATAGTCGAGCTTGTTCTTGGCTTTGATAATTGCATTATAGAGCTGCTTCCCTTTTGGAGTAACGAGACGGGATCCCCAGTGTGTGTGCTTGGCATTGTAGTCTCCTGCTGCTATGAAGTGGTCTCCAAGTGTGTTGAAAAACTGCATAAACTCATCTTCAGCTATATTGAAGCGAGGGGGCAGTATACGGCGGCTAGTGTAAGTTGGTTGCCAGTATTTAGTTGTATATTTATAGATGTGGCCTGTAGGTAGTTTTTAGCAAATTTGTTTTGATAATGGTGCTTTATGCGGCTTCTGATTAGAATTCCAGTCCCACCATGTGCTTTACCATCTGGATGATTTGTTCCGTAGAATGAATATCCTCGTAGTTGAAAATTGTATTTGTTTGTGAGGTGTGTTTCCGAAAGCAGCATTACATCGATGTGATTGTCGAGTAGGAATTGAGCTAACTCAAGTTTATGTTGCGAAACGCCGTTAGCGTTCCACGTAGATATCCGTAGGAAAGCCATTATTTGGATTGTTGTGAAACCAGCATTTGAATCAATAGATTTTGGTTTCGCATTAAATCTTGCATAGTTGTGCGCGTAAACGACATAAATTCCGTCAGGCTTTGTTGTAGGCTGCATATCATAGCTTCAAAGTTGCTTTTTGGCTGCTCTGTTGGTTGATGTTGCTGAGCCGTGTTCGGTTCTTGATATGCTGATTGCAGAAATGAGCTTCTTGAGGCAGGTGTCGCCGGTCCTGATTTTAAGGCGCTTGCGTATGTCACATTTTTGTCAAAGTTAATGGGTCCTAGTGAGGATCTGGCTGCAGTCGAGAAGAAGACTTCAGGGTTTGATCTGGACGCCGTGAACTGTCCATTTTGGGTGCGGGCAGCTATTCCTTTCTGGTGGATGCGACTTTTCAGCTCCTTATAGACTGGGCATCCTCTATAATTAGCAGTGTGATTGCCACCGCAGTTGCCGCACTTTTTCGAGTTGCTGTCATCTTTGTTCGCTGGGCAGTGTGCGGAGTCATGAAGCTCTCCGCAAACTACGCACACCGGGCGCAGTTTACAGTATGACCTTGTATGGCCATATTCCTGGCAGTTCGCACATTGTACCGGGCCATTGCGTTTGTGCGGTTCCTCAACTGTAATTCTGCAGTGCAGCAGGTACTGAAGATTGTATATTGGGTGCACTTCGTATTTCTTCAGGAGCTTGGTTTCTGGTTCGAGCTCAACCTTAAAGAGTGGCTGCGGCTTTCTATCCCTGTTAAGGATATTAAAGACTGTCTTGGCGCTAAAACCCTTCTCCTGTAGCGCCTTTTTATCTCTGCAGGCGTTACTTCGGGCTCTATGCCCTTAAGTACGACTTGCAGGCCCTTGCTGCTTTTTAGCTGGTACGTGTAAAAGTTCTTTTTATTCTCGGTAAGATATTTTGATAATACTCTGTAGTTATCTTCAGACTTCATTTGAACTTTTGTTTCTTGAATGTTGCCCTTTACAAGGGGTATTATGTGGAAGTTATCCTTACCAATAAGCTCAATAATTTTGTTGACAAGAACATTGGAACTTTTTTCGCGTATATAGATAGGCGGAGGTTTTGGCTTCCTTTTCCCAACTTCAGTGGATTCGACCGCCTCAACCTCATCGGCGTCTGCCAAGATTTTAAATCGGTTTGAGTTAATGGGCGTTTCTTTTGCTACTAGGCTAGCATTGCCACGGGTTATTTTGCGTTTGGAATTCAGGGGGCTCAGCTTCCTTTTGATTTGGATGTAGCGATCCATGCCAGTCTGCACAGCCGGCTTAATATAGTCATTGTTTTTGTTTTTGTTTTGGTTTTCGGGCAGCGCGGACGTATTACTATTTGCGCTGCTAGCTGATGACGTTGTTAAACGCGCTGTCGATACAGTTGCGGTTGTTGTTGTTGTTACTGTTGACGTTGTCAAAGAAATTGAGGTGCTAGTTACTGCACTCTTTGGCTGCAGAGACATCGATGGTATCGAGGGGGAGCAGGAACGCGCTCTCTCGCTCTCTACGTTTAAGAATTCGGTCAAGTTGGGGGTAATTGACCGCGCTTGATCGGAGCTTGCATGGTTTTCGGTTGCTTTAAAAGAGAAGTACGCGTTGTTTCTTTGTACTGAGAGCCGTCTCTTGTCTAGCTCACGTTGACGTTGTGTGCGAACGTCGTTTGAGCTCATTGCAGTCGAGGTTGATTTAGTTTGAGTTTTAAGTGTTGTGTTTTATATTAATTAATTAATTAATTAATCAATATAAACATTAGCGATTTCATCGCAAAAAGCGTCTTTTCGCGTTATTGTAGATTTCTTAGAGCAGTCACTGCACTTTTATGATTTTATTGAATATTTTTTCCCGGAGCACAATAAAAAACACGTCTGCATGCGACGACTGCAATCGAAGTTTCTTTTATTTGCCTTAAAATATTTAAACTGGGACTCAGATGGTCTTCTTCCACCATATCGTTGTCGGCTAAAGTTATTAGACCTGCCACCATTGCAGGTACGTCGTACTTGTGCTGGGGCCATGCTCCTTCATAAACTCATTCTTGGTCAAGTTGACTCTAATCTTTTACTTAAAAAAATAAAATTTTCTGTTCCAAATAGGTCAACCCGATCCTTCCGACCCCTTTGGTTACCAATTTGTAGATCAAATTTTGCGAACCATGATCCTTTTCGTGTTATTTGTAAAAATTATAATCTATTGTCCCATTTATTTTCCCCTGAATTATCCCTTGATGTAATAAAATCTAAATTGTTTGTTTTTCTTTTGAGTAATTTTCCTAATTCTTAATTATAATTAATTAATTTTAAAATTGTATATATAAATAACAGATAAATGTTACTTCAATAAAATATAAAATATAAAGCCCCAACAGCAGACACTTTTGTTGGCTTTGCAACTGTTTGATTTAAAAGCCTTCGAATGAATTTAGCTTTTTCTGAACACAAGGCTAACATTTTTAAAACGTAAACAAGGTCAGGTTGTGCGCTCTTTCGGGCAACTGCGCTAGCAGCTTGGATTGATAGTTTCACATTGCCTCCCTTGAGTAATGACAAATCTGCCGCTTCCTTTCTTTGGGTTCCATATTTTTTAGACAGATATGACAGTGCCGGCCTCCCAACTGCCCTTAAATGTTTCGTCAGACTTACAATAGTATTACTGCTGAGCCAAAGCGAGTGATTCCTTTGGAGTTGCACCAAGTTTCTATTGGATTTAATCCAGTTCTCCAGTTCAAAAAAATTTATTATCAAAAAAAACTTTTTATCCACGCACTGACTCTCTAAAGCAATTGAAAATCGCGCTCTCTTTGGCGTTCTCTCTGGTCTCCGACATCCATATTTCAAACAACTTGCTGTTTGCAAATATGAGGTTAGGACCTAAAAAGTTAAATTTCAGAGAAAGCGCGCAAAAGTGCACCACGATTAATCGACTGCATTCCAAAAACAGCACTTAAATTGTTAATTTTCAAACTTTTATCACTTTGAACCAGAAAGACAATTTTTCGCTTTTGCAACTCGCTCTTTTATTAGGAGAAACAGCTAACTTTAACAGCTGATTGTCAATTAGTGGCGTCGTCTATTACATTTATATTTATGAAACATTAAAGATTAGTCATTTCTTTATACATTCCAATTAAAAAATATTTTTAACTTTTAAAAAATGGGTTTGGCCAGAAAAAGTGGTCAAATTCAGGACGAAATGAGATCGTTCATGAGGCAGACTAAAAGCGGATTCAAGGAGTTGATTAGTGGTTTCCGTAAAATCAATGACCAACTTTGTGCGCTCGATACACAGTTTAGTAGTCATGAGGCAGACTAAAAGCGGATTCAAGGAGTTAATTAGTGGTTTCCGTAAAATCAATGACCAACTCTGTGCGCTCGATACACAGTTTGGTAGTCTTAAACTACTAAACGAGTCTCCAAAGCGTAAGAAATCCTCTTTTAGTGATGTGCTTGTGGCGAATAATCTTCAGCCTGCTCAGCCGACAACTATGCAGCCGCTTAAATCTCTGGCCACCCCAAGGGTCGGACCTGAGAAAAATTCGGCTTCCGAATATCTCAGAATTAATGAGCAATTGTCCGATATGTCCTCTGTGGCATCGCCCAGACCCAATAATTCAAACCCCTGTAACAGTCACCAAACAGGGCAATCAACCGCCCAGACCCCCGGTACGTACTGATGCCGCTGTACTAGTTGCGGCGGCACCAAAACCCTTGCAGGTGATCATAGGTGCATCGAAACATATTTTTGTTTCCCGGCTTGCCCCTGATACTTCTGAGATTGATATCTCGGCTTACATCAAAGCCAAAACAAATGTCGACATAAAGGTGGTGGACATTATTAAATTTAAATATTCATACACCAGGCACACGTCATCTTTCAAAATACAGATGTTCAAGACGATTTGTTCCGCCAGCTTTTGGCCAGAGAATATTTTCGTCGAAGAACATCAGCCAAGTACGGTTAAAAAAAAAATGACCAAACCTGTGGGTGTAAAACTCCCATAGGTTACGGCCACTGACCAACCTTCCACTTCATCTTCATCAGCTTAAAAAACTAATGTCTTCTCTAACACTTACCTATCAGAATACAAGAGGGTTACGTAGTAAACTTCCCAAACTGTATTCTGATAGTTCTTTCTTTGCATCTCACGTTATTGTATTTACTTAAGCTCCGAAGTTTTTCCTAGTAGGTACACCAATTTTAGATGTGATAGAACTCTGCAAAGGGGAGGAGGAGTGTTAATCTCTGTAGACTAAAAACTCGCTTCTGAAGAGGTAAAATCACAAGAGTTTGGTGACATTGAATTCCTTTGCATCAAAATCACTTTGTCCGATCAATCTCTGTATGTTACCTGTTCTTACATACCACCTTCGTCCGAACCGCCAACATACTGGCAACATTTGTCCGCTATTCGTTTGGTTTTCGATCGTCTGTCTGATGGTGACCAGCTGATAGCTCTGGGTGACTTTAATATCAAAGAACTTATGAGGTCAAATGTTGAAAATTCACCGTCTATACAGCTTAACTCCCACAACGACTTCCCTGTCGGCATGTTTGACATGTCACTCGGGCAAATTAACCACGTTAGAAATTCTTTAGGTCGGCTGTTGGACTTATGTTTCGTTTCTGATCCTGATGGAATTACTCTTTCCAGAACTTTGCCCCTTTCCAACCCTGAGGATCCATATCATCCCACTCTTAAGGTTTCAATCGAAAATAATTACTTTATTGACCTTAAGTCTTCAGTTAAATCTCAGAAAGTTCGTTTCTTTCGTAAGGCTGACTTTATGAAATTAAATAAGTTAATTTTGGAATTTGATTGGTCTGATTTACTGGCATGCGAGGATATAAACATCGCGTTAAAAAAATTTTATTACACTTTGAACATATTTTTCGTCGCTTGCGTGCCGTGGAAATATCCGTCCGCTTCAACGATTCCACCTTGGTATACAAGGCACCTTATAAATTTAAAGAATAGTATGAGTAGACTTTTAAACAAACATAGATTATCTGGCTGTACAGTTAGTTATTCAAGATACTTAGTAGCTCGGTCCAATTTCACCGTGCATAACGCAGAATGTTATAGGAGTTATATTCGCCGCTGCAGGATTCAGCTTACTCAGGATCCGAAGCAGTTTTATAACTTTGTAAACACTAAGCGTATACATGTATCTTTTTCCCCACTGCTTACGTTTGAAAACTCTTATGCGAACACCGATCAGGCAATGGCCGATCTCTTTGCACAGTTTTTTCAAACTACATATTCACCTAGCAGCAGCTCAGCTCAGCCTTACACTTATAATATCCAATCAGCCAATCTTATATTTCGCCCATCTTTCGATCAAAGTGGTGTGTTATCGGATCTTCTTAAGGTCAAGCCCGTGTATTCGCCAGGCCCTGATGGAGAACCAGGCTGTGTTCTGAAGAACTGCGCCGAGGCTCTGTGCAAACCGCTTGTTAAACTCTTTAATCTACCGCTGGAAACTTCGATCTTTCCCCTAATGTGGAAGGAATCCTTCATTATTCCGCTGCATAAAAAAGGGTCTTAACAATCTTAAATCGCTTATATTAACCGCCTTATCTGTGCAACACTCTTCCTCGTGATATCTTTCTCCTATTTTTCGCTTAACTATCTCGGATCAATTCCCGCGATTCGAGCCGTATGTATTAAAATACATATTAAAATATAAGTATCTCAAAATATTAGTTGTATTGATGTAATATTATATATAAATTAATATTAAATTTTAAATCAATAATTAATTATTCATTATTCACCCTGAAACCAACTGATTTCTTCGCTTTCATCAACCAACTGCCTACGTACGACGGACCACCAGGGAACTCAGAAAGTTTTATTGAAAGTGTCGAGGAGATAATTATGTTAATTCGGGGTGCAGACCAGACCGCTCATGGCGTGTTACTCTTACGGGCAATCAGAAATAACTGAGAGAACTGAGAGAACAACTCCAATCTCTGTCAGTCGTAGAAGATCCGACACAAACGGATAACTCAAACCCACTGTAAATTGAAATTTGTTTAAACGCTTTCCTCATCGTACTTATAGAACCACTCGCTCCATTGTTAGAGCACAACGCCCTAAAAGTCTCGAAAGACCAAATATACCGGGCAGAACAAGCCTTTTTATTTCAATGTAATGGTAGACACACGACTATTAACCGCAACAACCCAGACCAAAATAGACCAATAAAGACACTTTAACTCATACAGTTAGGGACCTAGAGACAATACATACCATAGAAATGACAATAACTATCGTAGGAACGACTACGATAACTCGTACAACCAGGCCCCTAGGAACAATACATATAAATAACAGAACTAACAACAACTATCGCTGAAACAACTTCGATAACCGCAACAGCTATTACAGCAATAATAACAACAGTCCCTACCGTAATTATAATACCTACATCCCAAATAATAGTTACGTTCTATACGCAACAGCTATTACAGCAATAATAACAACAGTCCCTACCGTAATTATAATACCTACATCCCAAATAATAGTTACGGTCGAAATAACTACAATAATTCCGATCAAACCAATTTTAATATCAGGGGTAATGATAATGGCTATGCTAACAATACCTCTTTCCCAAACTCCTATCGGAACCCGTTCGGTAAAGATCGGAACCCCACTCAGACCCCATATCTATGCAATGAAGAGAACGAACAAAATTTTTAACAAGAAGCCTCGACCCACCAGTCGGCTACTTAACAACAAAAACCCATGGAGCGTCCCTTCCATACCTCGAATTGCACTTTCCCATTAATCCGACGCTCACGTTGAAATTTTTAATAGAGTTTGTAAAAACGTTTGAAATGTGTAAAACCCTACTCTGTAATCAACCAATTTTACAATACCTCGACATCGAAAAATCTTTCAAATTAACTAAAGAAGCTGCGACAAGCCAGAAGCGTACGCTAGCAGGTCCGATACCGAAACACGGTACTCCACAATAGAGAAAGAAATGCTCGCCATGATTCAGTCCCTACCTTTTCGGGAATAAATTTCTAATTGTATCCGACCATAAATCACTAACGTGAATCCATAACATAAACGGTCACAATAACAAACTCTTACATTGGAAAAAAATATTTTGGACTCATACGAATACGAACCACACAAAAGGTTCCCTTAACGTTGAAGCAGACAAATGAAATTATAAACGTAACGCAACCCAAATGCATTCAGCATACAGGCAATCTTCGAAATCGGGCCCCAAGCTCCTATAAAATTAATTAAATTAAATGAAATTCGAATAAGATACCGTCAATAATTTTCGCGCCACACTATTAAAACCTAGGAAAACCTATGCCATATTTGCAATTGCAATTAAAGGCTATGTTGGCACCTAGTGCCAAGACCTGTTACCCTATATTCACACTTAGTAATCTGATCTAATCAATGGTCATCAGCATGTCGCAATACACAATAATCAGACCCACTACCCTATTGGCACACCTAGTAATAATTAGCAAAAAGCATGGAACAATATCCAATCTAATAACCCAGCTTTAGTAGACGGCGCCAGAAGCAGAAATCAGCAGTATTAGCTGGCAGCAGCCGATTGGCCGAAGCACGCAAAGTTAGGTAGCTAAGGTGAAATGCATGAACAAGCAATCTGGTTCAGCAGATTCAGAGGTGGGTGACATTGGAATTAATATTGGGGGATCATGTCCATAATGTTCGTCCGTAGAGCGTTATGCGGCAACTACGTCAAACTTGAACTCACGGGAGTAACGGTAGGTCCCGGAGTCGTAGTCAAAACCGTAAATAGTCCTGACTAAATTTACATGGATTCTGCAAGGGACTGCTCGGGTTGGCCAGACGCTTGCTGTGATCAGGCATGAGTTGATGTGCTTGAAGTCCTGGGGTGGTTTTCCTCAAGTACCGGTGGTATGGTGGTTCGGCTGATTCCTTATCGGCCGGTCCTACTGGCGGTCCGTTTCACGGGAGCAACACTCGAAGTAGGTTAGATAGCGCGGGGTCTGCTGGTGGTCCGTTTCACGGGAGCAACACTCGAGCTAGACTGGTATGCCGCGGATTCTACTTGTGGTCCGTTTACACAGGAGCCACTCGAAGTAGATTCGATGATGAAAGTTCTACTGGTGGTCCGTTTACACTGGAGCCACGCGAAGCAGATAGCTTTCAGAGAGTCCTACTTGTGAACCGTTTTACACAGGATCACTCGAAGTAGGTTGATTTTAAGTGCCGTGGTTCAGACACTGAGTAACGAGACGATTGACTCTGATTTCGGAACTGTCTTTATTTCAGAAGAACAACTCTTATATAAGATGCTAAATTAAAGGGTCAATGTTATGGACGTGCTAAAACTAATGTTAATGCCAGGGTCACCCACCTCTGAGTCTGCTGACTCAGATTGTTTGTTCATGTACTGCTTGCGCATTTCGGCTTAGCTGGCTGGTTTTTACTTGCATCGGTCAGTCGGTCATTCTTCCCGCTGATATGCTGATTCTGCTTTTGGCGCCGTCTACTAGTGCTGGGTTAATAGGTTGGATATAGTTTTATGCTTATTACTAATTGTTTATAGGTGAGAAAATCGGTTAGTGGGTTTGTATATTGCGACATGCTAATGCATATTGATTGGATCAAATTACTAAGTGTGCATATAGGGTAGTAGGTCTTGGCACTAGGTGTCAACACATAACATTGACCTTCCCTAGACTTAGGTTATGTATAATTTAGAATCTTATATAAGTTCTTCTGAAATAAAGATAGTTGCGAATACATAGTAAATCGGTTCGATACTCAGTGTCAAGAAAAAATTAAAATTAACCTACTTTGAGTGTTGCTCATGTGTAAAATGGACCACAAGTAAGACTCTCTTAAAAACTATCTACTTTGAGTAGCTCCTGTGTAAACGGACCACTTGTAGAACTTTCGTCCTCGTAACCCTACTTCGAGTGTTGCTCCTAGAAACCCCGATACCCAACCTACTCCGAGTGTTGTTCCCGTGAAAGGGACCACAAGAAGGACCGGCCGAAAAGGAATCAGCCGAAACCCCGTACCATCTGTACTTGAGGAGAACCAACCCAGGACTTCAAGTATCTTACATCAACTCCAGCCTGATCCCAGCAATCGACTGGTCAACCCGATCAGTTCTTTGCAGAATCCAGATACATTTGGTCAGAACTTTTATACGTTCTTTCACTACAACTCCGGGACCTACCGTTATGCCCGCGAGTTCAAATTCGACGTAGTGGCCGCACAACGCTCTACGGACGAACACAAGCCGCCACGCAATTTAACTCGATGCCACGCAAAAAAAGATGCCAAACTCCATGAGCTAGCACTGAGTCCTGAGAATGAGTATTTAACAAAGGTCATAGCGCTAGAAGAGCTTGTGAAAAAATATAAAGCAATATTTTCGAATGGAATCCCATCAGTGTCAGGCCCGTCACAAAGGGCCCGGAAAATAGGCAAAAATCTCAAGCCAAAGGTACAATTACGAGGAAACAAAGGAGAAGACCTTCGATTAACATCATTAAAACGAAGACATAAAGGACGGTTAGACGATATGGAAGACTTGGAGTAGAGGACGAAAGTTTCTAGTCCTTCTACTAGGAATGTTAAAATTTAAGCGTGTTAGTAAATGCTGGCTGTCTATATTTCCATAAATAAGATTATATAGAATCATGACACCCAGAAAGGGTCTACGGTTTGTTAATGATGGTAAGTTGATTAGTAAAAGTCTACTACGATAAGAGCGAAGGTAAAGATTTGCATCCCAATTAAGTTCCCTAAGCGCAAAAGTAAGGAAGTTTTTTTGTACAGATTCAATGTGATCTTGGTGTACTCCATATTGAGGACTCCAGACACACGATCCATACTCAAGGATCGGATGGACCAGTGCTGTATATAACGTTTTAGTTACGTACGGGTCATTTAACTCTTTTGACCATCTTTAAATAAAACCAAGCACATCATGGTAGATACATGGTCGGTAAATTTAAGTGGAGTGATAAGTTTTTCAAAAAGCTTTGGAATTGCTGACAATTAAGAGATGCCTCTATAATTCGCAGCGTCGAATTTTTTCCCTTTTTTATGCAGCGGAATAATGAAGGATTCCTTCCACATAAGGGGAAAGATCGAAGTTTCCAGCGGTAGATTAAAGAGTTTAACAAGCGGTTTGCACAGAGCCTCGGCGCAGTTCTTCAGAACACAGCCTGGTTCTCCATCAGGGCCAGGCGAATACACGGGCTTGACCTTAAGAAGATCCGATAACACACCACTTTGATCGAAAGATGGGCGAAATATAAGATTGGCTGATTGGATATTATAAGTGTAAGGCTGAGCTGAGCTGCTGCTAGGTGAATACGTAGTTTGAAATAACTGTGCAAAGAAATCGGCCATTGCCTGATCAGTGTTCGCATAAGAGTTCTCAAACGTAAGCAGTGGGGGAAAAGATAAATGTTTAACTGCTTCGGATCCTGAGTAAGCTGAATCCTGCAACGGCGAATATAACTCTTATAACATTCTGCGTTATGCACGGTGAAATTGGACCGAGCTACTAAGTATCTTGAATAACTAACTGTATAGCCTGATAATCTATGTTTATTTAAAAGTCTACTCGTACTATTCTTTAAGTTGATAAGATGCCTTGTATACCAAGGCGGAATCGTTGAAGCGGACGGATATTTCCACGGCACACAAGCGTCAAAAAATGAGTTTAAAGTGTAATAAAATTTTTGTAATGCTAAGTTTATATTATCGCATGCCAGTAAATCAGACCATTAAAATTCCGAAATTAACTTATTTAATTTCATAAAGTCAGCCTTACGAAAGAAACGAACTTTCTGAGATTTAACTGTAGACTTAAGGTCAATAAAGTAATTATTTTCGATTGAAACCTCAAGAGTGGGATGATATGGATCCTCAGGGTTAGAAAGGGGCAAAGTTCTGGAAAGAGTAATTCCATCAGGATCAGAAACGAAGCATAAGTCCAACAGCCGACCTAAAGAATTTCTAACGTGGTTAATTTGCCCCAGCGACATGTCAAACATGCCGACAGGGAAGTCGTGGTGGGAGTTAAGCTGTAAAGACGGTGAATTTTCATCATTTGACCTCATAAGTTCTTTGATATTAAAGTCACCCAGAGCTATCAGCTGGTCACCATCAGACAGACGATCGAAAACCAAACGAATAGCGGACAAATGTTGCCAGTATGTTGGCGGTTCGGACGAAGGTGGTATGTAAGAACAGATAACATACAGAGATTCATCGGACAAAGTGATTTTGATGCAAAGGAATTCAATGTCACCCAACTCTTGTGATTTTACCTCTTCAGAAGCGAGTTTGGAGTCTACAGAGATTAACACTCCTCCTCCCCTTTGCAGAGTTCTATCACATCTAAAATTGGTGTACCTACTAGGAAAAACTTCGGAGCTTAAGTAAATACAATAACGTGAGATGCAAAGAAAGAACTATCAGAATACAGTTTGGGAAGTTTACTACGTAACCCTCTTGTATTCTGATAGGTAAGTGTTAGAGAAGACATTAGTTTTTTAAGCTGATGAAGATGAAGTGGAAGGTTGGTCAGTGGCCGTAACCTATGGGAGTTTTACACCCACAGGTTTGGTCATTTTTTTTTTAACCGTACTTGGCTGATGTTCTTCGACGAAAATATTCTCTGGCCAAAAGCTGGCGGAACAAATCGTCTTGAACATCTGTATTTTGAAAGATGACGTGTGCCTGGTGTATGAATATTTAAATTTAATAATGTCCACCACCTTTATGTCGACATTTGTTTTGGCTTTGATGTAAGCCGAGATATCAATCTCAGAAGTATCAGGGGCAAGCCGGGAAACAAAAATATGTTTCGATGCACCTATGATCACCTGCAAGGTTTTGGTGCCGCCGTAACAAGTACAGTGGCATCAGTACGTACCGGGGGTCCGGGCGGTTGGTTGCCCTGTTTGGTGACTGTTACAGGGGTTTGAATTATTGGGTCTGGGATCACTTGAAGCGATGCCACAGAGAACATATCGGACAATGCCTCATGAACGATCTCATTTCGTCCTGAACAGCACGACACCCGTTACAGCAAAAGTGGAGACCAGACCTACGCGAGATTGCATCCGAAACTGAGGCCATGAACCCGGCACACTTAGCGTGTAAGACGTTTTCACAGAGCCAGCAATGGATGGTAGGCTGGGAAGACGAGATTGTCTTATTACAAGACTTCAACGCACAGACCAATTTAAATTCCATAATTATTAAAAACTAAATAATCAATTTATTAAAAATTATTAAAATTTCAATAATTAATTTATTATTAATATTGATGAACCTTGTACCACTGTAACAGGGAAACGAAAGGGGGAGATTGAAGAGAGCAGTTAGTGCGAGTTAATAAAATGCAAAGAATAGAAATAAGAATCTCTATTGAGCGAGAAATAGAAGCAATAGAATAGAAGCAACACCGTAAGAGATGAAGAAGCAGAGCAGGGCTATGTTTGGAAGAAAAATTTAAAAATTTTCATTTTACCTCCAAATATATCACTGCACACGCGAAGCGATATAGATCCGAATCGCTTCGTTATTGGTTTGAATTGCAATTTGTTATTATTTTTATTTTTTTATGTGAATAGAAACAAACACCGATTTTTTATGGAAAGCTAATAAGCAAATTTTATGAAAACGCAGTGCGCACAAAAAAGCACGTCCGTCCGCTTTGAGATAAAGAGAGGAAGTGAATATATATTCTAGTGGGGTATAGGTATTTCTAAATGTGTGTATGTTGTACTTAGGTTTTTCGTTAGTTGTTTTGTGTTATGGCTGATATTTGCTAAATATATAGCTAAATATTTGTATTGTTTGGTGCTGTTTATTTTTTCAGCTTTCAAGTCTTTATTGGTTAACTGTAATAAAGTGTATGTGTAGGTATAAAATAGATTAAAGGAATTTCATAAGTAAATCTGTGGATCTATTTTTACGCACCCGACTGTTTGTGCATGTATAAATTTCTTGTTTCTTTTTCTGCTGAGTATGTTGATTTTATTTGTTTTGAATATTTTGAGTTAATTGAGTTTGTTTCCCGTTAAATCACGTGGACGTGTGTGCACTTTATCAGCGATAGATGGTCACACTTTTATTTCGGCCACGAATGCATTGTGCAAGTGAATACTTTATTTGCTAGGTTTGACATATAAAGTTTTCGGGTGTTATAAGAATGCAGCATAAGCATTCTGTACATTAGTATGTATTGTATGGTTTATATATATATATGGTTATATGAAATGCCGGCCGGATGCATCGTCTGCGCTGTGGACTGCATTTATGTTGCCAAACAGCCGTGGCTGTTTCTGTGGAGAGGGGCCCGTAACTCGCGCTCAGTATTCGGCCTTTATAAATGAGTATTGTAGTATGCACATATAATGAATACCCACTGTACCGAAAATACTGAAAGGGTACGCACTGTAACACTTTGTTGCAGTGTTTACATAATTCAAAGTCCCGGTCATAAATCCTAAGTGGCCGAAATATAATCCGATCGTTATGGCTTAGATCGTTAGGCATAACTGCAACGAACGGACAGCATATGCATACCCCTCGCGCCTACACTTGAGAGCGCATAGCAATATACATTAGTATATAAATACATAGCCGTCTCTCTGCCGCTGCCTGCGAGCAGCGCAGCTATGAGACTTAGCCTTAATTAGACTTAAAGAATATTGTAAAAAAGGCAGACCATTTCGATCGTTGGAGCGACACCATTGCTGCTCCAACCAAAAAAAATACAAATATACAAATCTAAACTAAGAAAATGAAATTACTTAAATTTACCCAAATACAACGACAAGGATCAACGAGGAATATACATTATGGCGACCGTGACAGGAGTCCTGGAAGACTTAGGAATATGAAGATATTTGGCTAAAAGGAACCAAATGATTGAAAAATACAAAAGGATTTAAAGGAAAATACATCATACGGGAAGACCATAATACAAGGAAGATATACGAAAAAACACGTCTGAGTGAGTAGAGTGTGCACAATGGTACGTGGAGGTCTAAAACAAAATCAACAAAAGAATAGCCCGCATAAAGTGGCTGCTATTTGCTCAATCAACACCGCCCGCATGGACGACGGCGCAAAAGCTCTATAACGAGCTTGAATTTTTAAGAGAAACCCTCCAAAACAGAGTACCACAGAGCACAACTCACTCAGAAAATCAAATAAAAGTGATAAACCAAAAACTAATATCGAAACAAAATATTTCCAAGCCTCTGCCGAAACGACCACAGGTCTGCCCGACCGACTGCCCCGGACCTCTCAACTCTGCAGCATGCAATTGCACATGCGCAAAGCCGAAGACTAGTACGAAGACCAACCCAGGACAGTAGCAGCAGATAGCAAGCGTGGGAGGCACGACCGCCACCTGCGCCCTCGAGGGAGCGTCAGCGTAGCCAACCAGCAACGAACAGCTGACGTGGAAGGAAGGAAGAAGTAAACCAAGCTTGGGAGCAAAATTTTTTTTTTCCATGCACTGCGCTGCATAATTTTTTTGATTGCACTGCGATGCATATAATATAATATTTTGTAAAATTGAGCGGAACCTTTTCTGCTCGATTAGACGTGTAGCCTGTAAAGCTACGCAAAAAACTAGGTAGGAAGCTTGTTAACTTAAATGCGCAGTAATGCGATAAGTACATTGTGAACAGAAGATCTTTATAATTTTAACGAAACACAAATAAAAGTATGTATTTGCAAAACCCACCAAAATGAAGTTGGACATAAAAACAGTGGATTCCACTGCCAATGTCATAAACAAGGTAGAATCTACCAACGTTGATCTATATTGGGTACATGTACTTTTAGTAATCATTGTCGTTATTATGTGCGCCGCTGTTTTTTATAAGATTTACAAGCTGCATAATAATTGTCTGAAAAAAAGGTATATAAGTCGGGGAAATGACCTGGATAAAATATAAGCAGCAAATAAATAAAAATAAGGAAAAAATATATATAGCACAAACAACAGATTACACATAAATGTTAACACCTAAAAATCTAAGAAATGAAATAAAAAAAAAATAAAATAAAATAATAAATATAAAATATTTCAATATATTCCTCACAAAGTACGGCCAAACTAAAGGCATGGAATGGAACAAAAATTAACACAGAATTATCAAACATTAAAACCAATTTTGACAGATCATATAAGTCATTAACCCAGAATAGACCTATCCAAAAGAACACGGTTAGGAAGCATGTTGAAATATTAGTATAGTGCTTTATTGAAGCACGAATGCTAATACATAATCACAGGGAAAGGTTAAATCAAGATCATTGGTCACAGGTATCGAATCTTTTGATTCGACTACGATCTAATTTAATATTTGTTAAACAAAAGTACAGTTTAGAAATATCGGTACCAACCGTTCTAAACACCCCAATAGCAGTTGACACTGCACCTGACCCAGAATCAACAGAAGCGAATGAATCAGAGTCAGAAGAGCATCCCAAAGTAAGCCTCAAAATAGAGGATGAAGATTTGAATAATCTTACTATTCCAGCGGTATGCACTGATCTGGACAATTCAATAGATTCAGATACCTCCAGTGCAATAGAAAAAAAAAAATTAACTTTGTCACAATGGCACAATCAAATATTGATTTTATTAATACAGCATCCAAGCTTATACCAGTTTTTGATGGTAAGGCTGAAACAAGTTTCATTGATGCTTTCCAAATAATAGAATCAATAAAAGGCGAGCACGAAGAAATAGCTATCTCCATAATAAAAACAAAGCTAAAAGGAGTCACCAGTGGTTTACCTTTAGAGCTAGCCAGAAGTTATTCCATGCAGCATGCAGTCAAAGCAATGACTAAAAATTGCACAATCGATAAGGTAAAACTTATCATGCAAGCTGGCACCTTTAGTACTATGAACGATGCTGTTTCCAAATTTGTCAATAGTTGCACTGAAGCAACTGGACAGTCAAATACTGTCCTATATTTCAAGAATTATCCACAGCGCGGCTCAAATCGCGGACGTGGAAATTATAGAGGCAATTCCCGTGGTAATTACAATAACTACAACAACAATTACCAAAATAACAACAATAACCATAACAACCAAAATAACAGGGGAGGACGGGGCCAATATGGAGAAAACTATAGAGGCGGTGGAAACTCGTACCGAGGCCCCAATGGCAATAATCAAAGCAATGTCGGAATCACACAAAATACTAACCAAAACACTTCGGAAAACTCCCAAAGCCCTTTAAATACTCAATAATAAAAGAAGTCAGAGTTCACACCATTAATCTCAGCCAAAATATATTCGTTTCATTTTTCAATGTAGCTACTGGAAAAGAGCTTATCTTCTTAATAGATACAGGTGCAGACATTTCCATTTTAAAAGAAACTTCGGATAACTTCCAAAACATCCAAGATGATCACATCAGAGACATAAAAGGCATAAGTCAAGAAATAACCAAATCCAAAGGTTTAGTTTCTTTGGAGATACAGACAACTAAATACATAATTCCATACGATTTTCGTATCCTAAATTCACATTTCCCAATTCCATGCGATGGAATAATAGGCATCGACTTTATAAAAAAATTCAACTGTCAATTAGACTTCAAGCCATCTGAAGATTGGCTTATAATTAGACCCAATAATTTAAAATTTCCAATTAATGTACCAATAACTCATAGTTCTGGCAATAATTCAATACTTCTGCCAGCAAGATCCCAAGTTATTCGGAAAATTGAGCTTAACTCAAAAGAAGACAGTGTATTTATTCCAAATCAGGAAATTCAGCATGTCATATATATTTTAAATACCATAGCAACATCTAATAATGCCTTCATAAGACTACTAAACACAACAAATACCGACCAAGTATATGATAACCTAACATATGAATCACTTTCGAACTACGATGTAGTCAACACAAATTCAGACAATAGGAAAAAATCCACACTATCACAACTTTCAAAAAACTTCCCTCCACAGTTCAAGTCACAGCTTTCTAGCTTATGCACCCAGTATAGCGATATATTCGTATTGGAAACCGAATCAATAACCACAAATAATTTTTGTAAACAGAAACTGAGATTAAAAGATGATGAACCCGTATATATAAAGAACTATCAAAGCCCACATAGTCAGGTGAACGAAATACAAAAGCAAGTAGGTAAATTAATCTCTGACGGGATTGTCGAACCGTTAGTATCTGAATACAATAGCCCATTGTTACTTGTTCCTAAGAAATCATCCCCCGGGTCAAATGTAAGGAAATGGCGATTAGTAATTGACTACCGCCAGATAAATAAAAAATTACTATCTGATAAATTCCCATCTCCAAATTCCCATTACCTAGATTCCATCAAATTGAACTAGAAAAAGGTTCAAGAGATATAACGTCTTTTTCAACGAGCAACGGCTCATATCGCTTCATGCGATTACCCTTAGGATTAAAAATAGCCCCTAATTCGTTTCAGAGAATGATGACTATTGCGTTCTCTGGTCTAGAACCTTCTCAAGCATTCCTTTATATGGATGACTTAATAGTAATTGGCTGTTCCGAAAAACATATGCTTAAGAACTTAACAGATGTTTTTGAGAAATGTAGGAAATACAACCTAAAGTTACATCCAGAAAAATGTTCATTTTTTATGCATGAAGTGACTTTTCTAGGTCATAAATGCACTGATAAAAGAATACTTCCAGATGACAAGAAATACGATGTCATTATGAACTACCCTGTTCCGCACGACGCGGACAGTGCTAGACGTTTCGTAGCATTTTGTAACTATTATAGACGTTTTATAAAAAATTTCGCCGACTATTCACGGCACATAACAAGATTATGTAAAAAGAATGTTCCTTTTAAATGGACGGATGAGTATGAAAATGCATTTTAATACTTAAAAACAAAGTAAGCAAGTAAGCAAGCATGTGGAGCGGTTTTAACTCAAAACCATAATGGTCTCCAACTTGCCATTGCATACGCATCAAGAGCATTTACAAAAGGTGAAAGTAACAAATGTACTACTGAGCAGGAATTAGCTGCAATTCATTGGGCGATATTACATTTCAGACCAAATATATATGGAAAACATTTCTTAATAAAAACAGACCACAGACCTTTAATATACCTTTTCTCAATGATCAATCCCAGTTCTAAACTGACACGTATGAGGCTCGAACTAGAAGAATACGATTTTACAGTCGAATATTTAAAGGGAAAAGATAATTATGTAGCTGATGCTTTATCAAGGATAACCATCAAAGATCTACAAAGTATAACTAGAAATATATTGAAAGTCACTACCAGATATCAAAGTAGACAAAAATTCCGCGCGGAAAATCAAAAACAAAAATTGCCTATGCAATCTTTAAATAAAGCTTCTAAGCCCAACGTATACGACGTCATAAACAATGATGAAGTACGTAAAGTAGTGACCCTGCAGATAAAAAATACGTTATGTTTAGTAAAACAAGGCAGAAAAATTACTGCAAGATATGATGATAGCGATTTATATACTAATGGAGTTATTGACTTAGATCAATGTTTCCAAAGGCTTGAAATGCAAGCCGGTATACATAAAATAAGCCAACTCAAAGTGGCACCGTGGAAAAATATCTTTGAACATACTTCAATAGATAATTTTAAATTAATGGGCAATAAAATCTTGAAAACATTAAGAGTAGCGCTACTCAACCCGGTGACCCAAATAACAAATTTAAAAGAAAAAGAAGCAATTTTGTCTACATTTCATGATGATCCAATTCAAGGAGGTCATACTGGCATATCAAAAACTTTGGCCAAAGTAAAAAGACACTATTACTGGAAAGGCCTGTCTAAAGATATAACTAAGTACGTAATAAAATGTCAAAAATGCCAGAAAGCCAAAATAACACATAAACCCTCCTTTAACAATTACAGACACACCAATAAAAGCTTTCGACAGAGTGATAGTGGACACCATTGGTCCACTGCCAAAATCAGAAAATGGCAATGAGTATGCAGTCACTTTAATATGTGATTTAACTAAGTATTTAGTTGCCATACCTGTTCCAAATAAAAATGCTTATACTGTCGCTAAAGCAATATTTGAATCTTTTATCCTGAAGTACGGTCCAATGAAGACGTTCATTACGGACATGGGAACAGAATATAAGAATTCAATTATAGACGATTTGTGCAAATATTTAAAGATTGAAAGAAGTCATAGAACTTTCAATGAGTACATACGATCTTACATATCGTTTGATAAAACTGATTGGGACGTATGGCTTCAATATTTTGTCTTTTGTTTCAACACGACCCCCTCTATGGCACATACTTATTGTCCATATGAGCTAGTATTCGGTAAAACAAGTAATTTACCGAAACATTTTAATAGCATAGATAGTATAGAAGCACTATATAATATAGATGACTATGCTAAGGAGAGTAAGTATAGATTAGAAGTAGCCTATAAAAGAGCTAGAGTTATGTTAGAAGCAAATAAGATTAGAAATAAAATACTATATGATCATAAAGTAAGGGATGAAGATATATCAGTAGGTGACCAAGTTTTATTAAAAATCGAGACAGGTCATAAGTTAGATCCTAAATATACAGGTCCGTATATAGTAACGGAAATAGGAGATAGAAACAACATTATAATAACAAATAAAAAACATAGGAAACAAACAGTTCATAAGGATAGATTAAAAATCTTTATTTCATAAATTGTACTTAGTATGGCCATACAAAGACACACATATAAAAATAAATAAATAAACATATTCTTTTAATAATTTCTTTTTCTTTAATTCTGATAAGATAGCCGAAAACAAATAAAAAAAAAAACAAAGAGAATGTATTAATTAGAAATTTTTATTATAAAGATAAATTCATTATATTACGTTATTTTTAAAAAGGAGGGAGATGTAGTATGTACATATATTGAATACCCACTGTACCGAAAATACTTAAAGGGTGCGCACTGTAACACTTTGTTGTAATGTTTAAATATTTCAAAGTACCGGTCATAAATCCTAAGTGGCCGAAATATAATCCGATCGTTACGGCTTAGCCCACACACGGTAAATGCTAGCGCGGCATAACTGCAACGAACGGACAGCATATGCATACCCCTCGCGCCTACACTTGAGAGCGCATAGCAATATACATAAGTATATCGATACATAGCCGTCTCTCTGCCGCTGCCTGCGAGCAGCGCAGCTATGAGACTTAGCCTTAATTAGACTTAAAGAATATTGTAAAAAAGGCAGACCATTTCGATCGTTTGAGCGACACCATTGCTGCTCCAACCAAAAAAAATACACAGATACAAATCTAAACTAAGAAAATGAAATTACTTAAATTTACCCAAATACAACGACAAGGATCAACGAGGAATATACATTAGTATCTTAACCAATGTCATATGTCCCTGGTTTCGCCGGAGTTGCATCGAGATGGCAAATATTTTCTGCCACATCACTGAGTGCTAAAGTCGTATAGCACAACGACGAAACTTATGTAGAGTTCGACGGTTTCGCTGTTACTACCTCCGGTTGTTCTCTGAATGACATATTAATGGCTGGGCCAGTCATTCAACCTTAGCCTTTTCACATCCTGCTGAGGTTTCGTTCGCATCCGGTAGCGCTGACTGGCGACATTTGTATGATGTACCGTTGTGTGAGGCGTCGTCTGACAGCTTCTTGCAGTGCATTCTGTGGCGAGATTCCCCTCTGGAGGAGCTACAAACATATAAATTGGACACTGTTACATATGGAACAAAGCCTGCGCCCAATCTATCTGTGCGAGCGATGCGCCAAATGGCTAAGAACAAGGTGGAAGACTTTCCAGTGGGATCCGAAATCTTGCTTCGAGATTTTTACGTCGATGATCTTATATCTGGTGGCAGCTCCAAGGAGTACATTTTTGGCATTTTAGGGCAGATTTCGGCGCTTTTGTCTAAGGGGCAAATTTCAGCTGCGGAAGTGGTGCTCCAATATCCCTAGCGAGTTGGCTGGCGTGCGTAAAGAGGATCGGAAGTCTTATTTAACTTTTGATGACGGCAGAAACTTCACAAAAAAGTTAGGATTGGCTTGGGAAACTTTCACTGATCAGCTACTGCTTTCGCTTTCTGCTCTTCAATCCACTTCGAAGCTATTTCGACGTTCTGTCCTATCATCAATAGCGCGGTTATCGTAGCGGAGCGTAGCTGGGTCTTGTTGGTCCAGTTGTTACTAAAGCAAAAATATTCTTGCTGAAGCTGTGCCGAGAGCATCTTTCTTGGGATGAAAGCTTACCTCAGGGGCTTACACCGAGTGGCAGGAGATCTGCCGGAGCTTCAGTCACACCCAACGTGCAGAATTTCCTCGGCTGGCACTTACGTTTGGAGCACTCGTGGAGATTCATGGATTTTGTGACGCCAGCATAGAAGCCTACGGAGCATGTGTCTACATAGTTTCCAGGTCACCAGGGGCTGAAAGCCGCCTTCTATGTTCGAGTCTCGAGTATCGCCTCTTAGGACATTAACTGTGCCGAAGTTGGAGCTGGCTGGCGCTGAGTCGGTGGCGAGAATGATGGCAGAAGTTCACAGTCTAGCCGCTCACAAAGGGAAGTATTTTTGTTGGTGCGACTCTTCAGTTGTGTATCCTGGATTCGAGATGAGCCGGCCAGATTGATCGGATCCAGTTTATGGTGTCAGAGGCCGCTCTTTCTTTTAGAGACACAGGAGGACTGGCTTGCGACGAATGTTATATCGGCGTTTTCATTTGTTTCACGACAAAGGCTGTCCAATTAGAGCTGGTGAGGGATCTGTCCAGCGCCGCCTTTCTGCATGAGCTGTTGAAAGCTCATCTTCCAACGGGGGGAGTATGTGGGGTCAAGCAGCCGCCGAAAACTTTGGCCGATAATAATTTTTATTATTACCTAGATTTGAAACATTAATTCAAGCTCCCGAAAACGCTCGGTAACTGAACACTTGGTGTGACCTGGAAATAATGATGTGTTTTAATTTCTCTGCCGATTTGCATGGCTGAAAAGTTCTGGCAGAAAACGAAGTCCCGACCAAGAGAAAAGTTCTTCAAGTCTTTATGTCGATCTTCGATCCATTCAGATTTTTTTCGTGCCAAACGAATGGGCTAAAAATATTTCTCCAGCGTATATGGCGGCTAAATATTGACTGGGATCAGAAATTGCCCGAGAAGATTCTGGAAGACTGGCGCTGTTGGAAAACTTTTTTAGAGCAGGTAAGGATTTTCGAGGTGCCTAGATGCGTTTCCCCAGACACATCAGAACCACGCCAAATTGATCTCCACACATTCGCCGACGCCAGCGAGTATGCGTGTTCTGCTGTCTGCTACTTGCATGTAGCAACGGATGCTAAAGTCGACTTCTCTTTGGTGATAGCGAAGTCCATGGTGCCACCTTTAAAACCACTATCGATTTCGAGTATGGAGCTGCAGGCAGCAGTTATGGGAGCACGCTTAGCCCACAAGGTGATGAGCACGCACAACCTGCGAATCGGCAATGGAAATCGGCACATACTGGTAGGATTCAAACTGCAGTGGTTATCTATGGACCCCCGTAAAATGAGTTCGTGATGCACAGAGTCGCCGAAATCCTATAAACAACGCAGGTCGAGCAATGTCGGTGGGTCCCCTCGAAGCTAAACGTAGCAGACGGAGCTACAAAGATCACCAACCAAACCCTGAAAAAGATGTGGACAACGGGCCCTGGGTTCTTAAAAGCTGAATCCAGCAATTGGCCAAAATGGACGGTGCAGGGGAGCATCATCGATACTTCAGAAATACGGTATGTATTTCTAACCAACAGGTCTTAGTTCAAATATTTGCCCAATCATTAACAAACAGTGAAGTCCACTTAAATAAATATTAGATTAAAGTGGTGTTATTTAGGAGACTAAGAAGAACCCTCACTATTCCGACGAGCTTAGAACCAAGCAACATAAGAAGTGCACTCCAGCGAAATCTTCTATGCATTGTGGGAATATCGACAGTAAGACCATTCGCAACCAAACTTTTATTAACTTTAATTAAAGGCCTTTACAAGGTTATAAAGTCCTGGTTATAAGATTCGATGCCCCAGCGCTCGAATCTACAAACCACTGCCTGCATCCCCACGCGATTGTAGGCATTTTCGAAATCTGTCGCCAAAATAGAGGTATGATTTGGAAGAGATATGTTGGACTCGCAAAAAGACGTCTTATTTGGAATGTTTCTTTTTGTATGATACTTGGTTGTGGAAAATGAAGTTATGACGGGCTATGAATCACATCAATATCCTGCATACAATTTTTTCAATGATTTTGCTTAGGCTTGACAGAAGCGAGATCGGACGTAGACTATTTATTTCGTTGGGTTTTTTTATTTGGTTTGATAATAGAAATATCGATGGATGAACCCACGTATGTGGGAATAAAATGACATGCTGCATTCTGTTTCTGTTGAATTTTTTCAAATAAAAAGACCTCTTGACGAGGTAAAATAACGATAGCGAACCCTCAAGCCAAAAAAATCCTCATTTAACATAGCAAAATAAAAAAGTTCAAGCGAAGATGATCCAATAAATATACATACATTATATTATATTCAACTTATATTCGCCATTGAGCCAACACTTATTAAATTTTTGACAATTTCTCCAAAAAATATGAGCGCTCCGTGGCTCTCGTATCGTGAAAAGCGCTTGTAGCGTTGAAGAATGTTATTTTGTTTTGGGATATTTTGTTTTGGATACTTCAGCGGTTAAAAATAAGAGGTGGTAAAAAATGATAAATTGTTTGGGATATTTTTTTTTCAATGCGGTCGCCACCAGTGGTTAGTACATAAAATGTTCTTAACAAAGACATTAAACATTTAAAGAAAATTTTCTCATTTAAGTAAACAAAAAAAAAACAAATATAAAATAACAAAATAAAAATACACTTTTTTTTCTTTATTTTTTATGTGCGCAAACTACAAAAAATAAATCGGAAATTTAATATACTTATGTAATTTTATGAATATGTACCTTAGCTTCACAGCTACCACCATCGGTAGATTCACTTACCGGAACATATCGTGAGTAAGCGACTTTGAACAATGTACCTAAAGTGGCCTTATATTAAGGGCTATCTCCACATGCAATATAATTAAGATCGTGTTTTTGTAAAGACGAGAGAATTTTGAAAATGAAAACAATTTTCTAATGGGTACGTGAGAAGTTAGCTTCATTGGTTGTAAAGTTACGCATTTTTTTAATTTACAAGCCTTTTTTATTTTTTAATTTAAGGTAACCGTAAGTAATTAAAAAATAAGTGGAAGAACAAATGTTGCTCCCCAAATTTTTTTAAAATTTTTCAAGAAAAAACTAAGAAATCGCTAATTGTATTTTCTCAGTGGCCAAACTAGACAAACTTCTTTGTTTGGAAAATTCTTAAAAATTGTTTTTCTTGAATAACTTTGACATGAAATGATCGAGATGGTTAAGATCGACGCGTATTTGAGAGCGGAATTTGTATAAAATATATGTATATTCGCACAAATTTCTCCCAAGCCAAACTTCGTTTGGCAATGTTCGGTGAAGTTTATCTAATGAAAACAATACCTTTCATTTAGTATATTACTCATTTAGATCGCACGTACACAGAAAATTTTTCATTCTGCGTCTATATATATAACATCAAAAGAATCCAAAAAAACGACTAATAGATGAGAAGGAGGCGCATAATGGTCCCGTTACTTTTAGCGGTTTCTTTCAGACCATTGGAATGTGCGTCTACTTCTTCCGTCTATATGTGCGTCGTTGTTGAGGTTGATCCCGGGGGGGGTGCGCGGGGGATATCTGGAGGATTGACCTGCACAATAACAATACGGATCGGAGGCCCGAGCGGGGCAAACGGGGAGGCAAGTAAAGAAAGCCCGCCACTAGCTAACGGAGAAAGTAGATGAGCGAAGGATTAACGGCAGGAAGTAGATTTGCGAGGATAGGATTAAGGAGGGCCCCTGGAGCAAATCGGGACCGAGTCTTCTAGGGAAGCTGTAAGAGTTGAGTGGAAGACCCCCCGTGGGTAAGTCTGACATTCAAGCGGGAAAGTTTCCTTGGAGGAATTAGGAGTATAGACTGAAGGACCCCCCATGGGTAAGTCCGACGGTCTCAAGTGCGGTATTTAGAGCAAGTTCGAAGGATCTGCGAGTCAGTAGCCAAAGGACCCCCTGTGGGTAAGTCCGGCGGCGGTACGCGAGTCAATCAAGCAATAGAAGTCAGGAGCAAGTGGGAAAAGGATCAAGGATCCGCGGCGGAACCGAAGCCCAAGGGTAAATCGAGTCGGGTTAGGTTATTCCCGGACACGACAGGTATTCTGGCGATAGCGACGGATTGGCCTGGCGTACGCCTTGTCGGTTCCTGATCAATAAGTCCAGGTGTGATCCTGTGAAGCAAGGATAGCCAGCTCGGGAACTCAAGCCCAACAGTGAAACCAAGCAGGGACACTCCGGGAGAGTCATTAGAATCCTGATCCAGGCGCTGTGGCGTATGCACAGCGTATCACCTGGAGTTAAAGAAGACGCAACGCCAAAACCTCTGGCCTGCCATAGATCCTGCGGGGCGTTTGTAGGTAGGCCCTTCGTGCCCTGATCCGGCCGTTAAGCAGCGAAAAGCATATCCTGCCCGGCGTATGCCTGGAAGGTGAGCCGATCGAAACACGGATAAGGTGCCGGCCACGGCGAAAGGGCATCCACGGTGAGCCGAAGATACCAAAGGTCCACGGCACCCGCAACGGAAGAGCAGCAACAGAAGCGGCGACGACGAGGGAGCAGCAGTGATGACGAGGGAGCAGCCGCGACGACGAGGGAGCAGCAGCGACGACGAGCGAGCAGCGGCAGAAGAAGACAACAGGGAACCGTGAGCCGTTTCGGCGCCAGGCACCAAGACCACACGACCGTCCGGGCGCAAGCTTTGGGAGGGCGTGTGTATTGGCACCAACTCGGAGCGGGGATCGGGGATCGACGGGAGGACGAGCGGTCGGTCGGCTGAGCCAAGCGGCCGGTGATATTCACCCTTTTTGTAAACTTAGCATAATAAAGGGGATTTGTTTTAAACGAAGCATACTGTGTTATTTCTGGGCTCGGGCAATCACGTCGAATCTATAAATTCGGTGGATCGTACCCCCAAACTCTGCGAGCTAGTCGCAGCATTTGTTGCGAACAAAACATTAGCAAAATCAGTTCGTTACCTGGCGCCCAAACTACGTGATTGCTTTAGAGTCTAGGAGTAACACAGCTTCAAGATGGGGAAGAAAAATTGATTTACGAGCTTCGCAAAGAGGAGTTGTGCAAAGTGTGCAGAGAGCTCGGTCTCGCAGCGGATGGAACCGTTGAGATCATGAGGGCACTTGTTGCAAGGTGGGTCGACGAGACGAAGGACGATGAAGTAATGGTGGTCGCGCATGGATTCGAGGAGAAATACGAAATACGAAACGAGAGTACGAGAGTGGTCGTTCCGATTCGACGGAACAGGAGATCCTCTCGACTTCGTGGACCGAGTAGCATGGTCTGCCAAAACATACGGGATGGATATAAACACAATCCCGCGGGCGATGCCAGAACTACTCCATGGCAGAGCGCAAAAATGGTTCTTAATAAACGATGAGGAGTGGTCCACATGGCAGGAGTTCAGAAGGAGCTTCGAGGCCTTTTTCCTGCCAAAAGGGTACTTTGAAAAACTGGCAGACCAGGTTCGGCAGCGGAAACAGCAACGAGAAGAGCCGTTTAAAGAATACGTGGTGGACCTTCAGACGCTAATGAAACCATTACGAAAGTCCACAAAGGAGGTCATTGAAAGGCTAGTGGAGTGCCGCGCATGAAAATGTTCATGAGGCCATACGCATGCGCATCGCTTGAGGAGGTGATGGGTCTGGCCGAGGAATTCGAGGAGCTGGCCTTGGAAGAAGAGGTTTTTAACAGGCAAGCCGCCACGGCAGACAGAGGGTGGCCAAAAGAAGAACGGCACCAGAAGCCACCGGAGCAACAGAGCCCCCCAGGACAGGGATGGGGACAGAGATGGCAGCCTGAGGAGCAACGCCTAATGCCACAGCTATAGCAGCCGAGCCAGCAATGGACAGTCCTAAGGCAACAGCAGCCGAGTCAACGATGGGCAGCAAGCCAGAGTCAAAGGCAGCCGAACCTGCAGAGGGCAGCGACGCATAGACAGGGACAGATAGAAAACCCAGCGCAGGCATGCAACAGGTACGGAGGCATGGGCCATAGGGCCAGTGGGTGCTGGAACCCCAGAATTTTGTTCTGCAGGATGCGCGGCGCAGTAGGGGTGAGAAGCACAGAGTGCTGCCAAAGAGCGGGAAACGTGCAGCGATCTCAGCCGTAGAGAGGAAGGCAGAGATCGCGAGGTGCTGCCTCTCAGAATTAGTTGGAGGATTAACAGGAGAAGATCAGCAGTTGGCGGCAGTCATCAAGGTCGGAGGTGCAGAAGTGCGGGCCATGATAGACACCGGGGCAACGGCTAGTTGCCGGAGGCATTTCAGAAGAGCAAGCAGAGAACCCGGGAATCGCCGGAGAACGGAAAGCAACAAGGAGTTGAGTAAAGTTGGCCAACGGGAGCCACACCGAGACTCAAATGGTACTCCTAACAACTGTAACTTTGGCAACAAGACAAAGGAGTTCAATATGTTAGTGTTGCCAGGCATGGGAGACAGCGCGGTGCTTAGATGGGATTTCCTCGCAGAATTCGGCACAACAATAAACGTCGCAGGCCACCAAGTCACGATCCCGAAAAGAGAAAGATGGAGCGGATGCTTGGCTGTCCATAGCCATAACTGGACTCTTGAAAGAATGGGAAAACGAGCGGGACAAAAATCGAAGAAGAGCTGGCGGCGTTCACAAACCAGAAGGGTTGTTCAAATATAACCCAGCATAAAATCACGATGAAGGACGAAATCCCAATAAAAAAAAGATATTACCCATGTTGGGACTTGTGCCAGCATCAAATAACATAATTATTTCAATTTAATTCTCCCAGTGTAACTAGCCGCAGCGGTCCACTAATTGCCCGTTATCAGCTGTATTATATTCTTTGTTTCTCTCAGATTCGCATGCGCTTTGTTGTTTTTTTGAAGCGCATGCACTTTGGGAGCTTTGGTGGAGCTTCTGCGCAAGCTCGTAGGTTTTCTGACTTGTAATTCGGCATTGTTTTGGACCGGCCGCGGAATTTGTTTTGGGGTTAAATTGAACCCATAATTGAATTGTAAAATTGAACCTGGTCTATTAATTCGGCCGCTATCAAAACACTGATAGCTCAACAACCGAAGGATGGCTATTGGCAAATCCCACTGAAGGAAGATATATATACGGCGTATACGGCCCTTACGGTACCAGGGAAAGGTGATGCCATTTGGATGACACTCGGCCTTGGCAACATTTCAAAGGGCTTCAGACCAGGTCATAGGCCCGGACATGGCTCCGCACGCATTTGCGTATCAAGATGACATTATCGTGATCGGACGCACGAAGGAGGGGCATATGGCAAATTTGAAGAAAGTGTTCCGAAGACTGAAGGCGGCAAACTTAAGGATAAACACAGATAAGTGCCATTTCTTCAGGCAAGAGCTGTTGTACCTGGGCCACCGGATAACAAGTGAAGGGAATGGGATTGCGATCACGGAAAAGTCGCAGCGATTACGGAATTGGAACCCCCGACAAACGTGAAAGGGGTACGGCAATTCATCGGGATGGCGTCGTGGTATCGGCGATTCGTCCCTGATTTCGCTGGGATCGCAAGGCCGTTGAACGATCTCCTACGAAAGGGAACAAAGTGGGAGTAGACGGCAAGACACCAAGAGGCGTTTGAGAACTTAAAGTCACGTTTAGCAGAGGATCCAGTGCTGGCATGCCCCGATTTTACGAAGAAATTTGTGCTGCAAACAGATGCCAGCGACTACGGCGTAGGTGCAGTGCTGACGCAGGACACGGATGAGGGCGAGCGAGTGGTCGCTTACGCCAGCCGAACGCTAATAGGCGCGGAGAAGAAATCGGCAACGGAGCAAGAGTGCCTGGCAATAATATGGGCAATTCGGCAGATGAGTTCATACCTGGGGGGGTACCAGAACGACGTGATCACGGATCACATTGCGCTGAAATGGTTGAACAATATAGAAAGCCCACTTGGAAGGACCGCGAGACGGGTCTTCGAGTTGCGTAAATAGGACCCTATTTAGCATTACATGGAGAGCTTTGGCGATCTGGTAACAAGGGTAAAGCGTAGGTTGGAAAACCGCGTGGCCGTAGCGTTCTTTTGGTGTTTAACCACGGAATAAGAAAGTTCGGCCGAGCAAGAAAGCGCATCGAGAAATTCAAGAAGGGCTGCAGCGAAGTTTTACCCGCTGGGGATCTTCACGCTGGAGGAGCTGGCGCAGGACTAGCAGTTATAGAGAAGGAAGGCCACAAGCGGCCATTTGGCGGTGCACGCGGAGTTGAGTTGAGGCAGGCGCGGATCGCAGAAGCGAGGTGAGTCATGAGGTTAGGTCATGGTCGTGCGAGCCTGACGTATATGTTTTCGTTTCGTTAGGTCAGGGGTACAAGCGTACAGGCTAGATCCCTAATGGCAGCGAGGCGCGGTGCGAGCAACGGGCGCAGAGGAGGCAGAGATCTGTGGCGTCCGGCCAGAAGAAGCAGAACGAGTCTCAGAAGCGGCGCGAATCTCGCCATCCGGCCGCCCGCGAGGCGGTGCTGGAAAGGGACATCGAAGCCAAGTTTGGAGCTAGGAATATAGTTAGCTCGATCGCTGGAGACTGGAATAGGGTTCGGCCCTAACCTCACAGGAGCCGCCGTGCAGTATGCGTCATCCTGGAGTAGTGAAGCCAAGGACGGAGTGCTGGCGGCGCTTTTAAGGAGCACCCCGTCGATCGGAGGAGTCGCCGTGAAATAGGCGCAATCCTGTAGGAGCAGAAGCGAAAACGGAGCGCTCGCGGCGCTTTCAAGGAGCGTTCCGTTATTCGGAGGAGCAGCCGTGGACTAGCCGTCGGCCATAGAATAGGAAGCAGGGACAGGGCGCTTGCGGCGCTTTCAAGAGGCGCTCTGTTGATCGAGAGAGCGGAGAGACTCGTCCGGCTGATGGCCAAACGGTGCCGAAAGCGGAGAAGAAGAAGTAGTGGCCGGAGATTTCAAGCTAGAGCACTGCTGCTGGCTGAGTGTTTTGTTGTTGGCATTGTTAACGGGTTAGGCAAGAGTCCTCCCGAATTGCATATTTTCTCTTCCAGCCTCGAGTAGTGGAAGCGCTTCAACGACTCGTCGCGGATACAAAAAGTGAGTAATCTTCAATCTATGCCAAGCCATCTGAAGTGATGCGGAGTTCTCCGATCAATATTTTTCCACGTTTTCCGAGTTCCGGCCCAAGAGGCTTCACCAGTTAGACAGTCAACCACCATGATGTATCGAACAGAAATAAAAGATAAATGAAAATCGGACAAGGCCCACTTCCGTACGTGGACTTTATAGTAGAGCACCTTTAGCAATTAAAATCTTATACGGTGAAGTAGAGCGCGCGTCCGCAAATCCTACCGAATTGAATACACGTTAAGTTCGCAAATCATTGGTGATAAGGTATTTTTAAGCGTAATACGAAGGAATAGATATTGAATTATTAGGATACTTAGGAAACTAGAATAAGGATGTTATTTAGAGATTAAAGGTGTTCTTTAAGGAATAAATATGAAGTTTTAATGGAGTGAGAAACCATATTTTGCCTCGTTTGAATTGCCACCGCCCTGCCGCCAGCCTATTCCATGTACCTTCTTAGGGATCCCCGAAGGATCCTAATATACACCGTCCTAAGGAGCCCGAGTTTGACCTATGCGGTTCGTGAGGTCGCGCACGCATCATTATCGAAGTAATTTATGATTCCCGAGGCAGCATCGAGGGGTGAGAAGGGGGTGTTTCAGAACCTACCCATTAGCCGACGAGATCTGGCCGGACACCGCGTGCAACCTCTTTCTCCCATTCGATATTTCCAGCGATGCCACCTCACTGTTCGTTACATCGTTGTATCTTAATCATAAATTTATCTGGCGCCCAACTAAGTGGCCATGTTTTTAGCATGGTTAGACGCAGCCATGTTTTGCGGACAAATCTTTTCGGCCGGTTACAGAAGCATGGCAGTAACCAGACTAAAATCCTTAGCAGTGGGGCGGGTACCGCTTGGAATTCTACACTCAAAGGAGAGAGTAGACCACAGTGCCACAGCAGCCATAGCGATAGTTTCGAGTAGAGTCTAGCAGGACGGTTTCTCGCATAGGACTTCAGGAGGAAACAGGACCCAAATGACCACGAGTATCGGATAACAGGCTGCTAGAAGAGCGAAGGGACGGGAGAGCCAGTGCCACAGTTGGTTTGAAATGCAGTATTAGTCAGCAGACTAATATCTGACCACGACTGTAGATTGACAGCGAGATCCCGTCATTCCCTAGGAGAGCAGAAGGACGCTTGGTGTGCAGTCGTAGCAGTTACGATATGATCAAGTCCAAAGAGTTTCAGCTATTGGATCGCAGGGCTGGGAATTGGCAGTACGGGCGACAAAGAGCTGAAAAGGGGACTTTTGTTAAGAGCGGTTTCCAGAACCGAACTAAGAGAGAAGCAGTGGCAAAAAGAAGAAGATCGTTAGGCAGCGTGCGATGGCGGTTGGCAGACTAAAAACGGAGGCGAAGTTCAGTTTTAGAGTTTTGGTATTTGAAAAGCGAGTATTTTTCAGGCTAAGCAAGAAAGGAAAAAAGAAAGGATGAACCCAGCAGAGGCAGAGAAGGGGGCAGCGACACTTGTGAAGGTGCCCGTCTGCACATTATGTAATAAAGAAATGGCAACGTGTAGAGCCAGAACCAAGTGAGGGCACGAGTTCCACAAAGCGTGTATAACAACACACGCTAAGTCGAAGTTGTCATGTCCGACGTGCAAGGTAGTGTGCTTCGAGAAAACACAAGCGGCCGGCGACTTGACTGGCGCGAGCACGAGTCAGCTGACTCGCAGAGCGGATTCACCCTGTGGGACCAGCCAGACGAGCTCTCAAGCAGAGTCTGCAGGAAGCACAGCGGAATTGAGTTCGATTGTGTCAATCAGCGCCATGCAGGCGACGGTGTTGGAACAACTGTCAGCGCAAATGGACAGACTGTTCCATCAAAGGGCGCGATCAGAGAGGGAAGGAAAAGAGAGAACAGGAGGCTATGAGCAGCCTAGTGTGATGTACGGTGATGAAAGGGAAACCCGGGATCAGGGCGAATATTTAGGAAATGGCGTGAGGCAACAGGCTGATCACAACTTTGGGTATAGACCGGAGAAAATGGGACAGATCCTGAATAGTTGGAAGATTCGTTTTAGCGGACATCCCGACGGCATGACCATCGATAATTTCATCTATCGGGTGGAAGCTTTGACGCACCAGACGTTGGATAGTAACTTTTCAGCACTATGCGGAAATGCGAGTTTGCTATTTGGTGGGAAAGCGGGAGAATTTTACTGGCGCTTTCACAAGGTGAATAGAGGAATGAGGTGGAATGATTTATGCGACGCGCTCAGGAAACACTTCTGGGACGATAGGTCGGATGAGGACATAAGAGAAGCGATAAGAGATCGGAAGCAGCGCGACAGAGAAGATTTTGACACGTTTTATGAGGCGGTAGAACAGTTGATGGATGGTCTGAGTATTCCATTGAGCGATGCCACGCTCGTGGAGATGGTAAGGAGGAATCTCAGGTCCGAGATCCGCCACGAGTTGCTAAATGTGTCGATACGTTCGATACGGGAGATTTGTCGGCGCCGTGAACGATTCTTAGAGGAGGTGCGACGAGACTGCGGCACTTCCAGGCCAGGATAGGGAAAGAAGCCGTATGGGGAAACTCAGAGACGGGAAGACAGAAGCTCACACAGAAGTTACAACAAATCAGTAGCGGAAGTAGGAAGCGACTTCGAATGGGAACAGGCCCAAGAGTTTTCGGGTGATGAAGCGGGTGAAGTGGAGGCAGTGGCTCTTATCTGCTGGAA
>JAJJHT010022766.1:794164-843376 GCA_021223865.1 Drosophila pandora | reverse complement strand
ATACTGCTGCACCAGTTCGCTGTATCGGAGGGAGTTTTGCGAGGAAAATCATGAGAAGCGGGGTTGACTTCAAGCGTAAAGGAGCGATCGTAAGCACTGGCGATGGGCAACGACAGCAGGTGGTAGGTCATTTGACGACTGAGGTGGAGTTCAAAGATCAATGCAAGACGCATATGTTCTACCTGGTTCCCGCTCGATTTCTGGAGGATTTTCGAGCTGTTGCCAGCAGGTTAGTCTGAAGTCAGTGGTAGAGTTATTTCCATCATTCGCCAAGTTAGGATTAGGCAAGACGCATTTGATCAGCCACAGTATCGACGTCGCGGACACGAAAGCGGTCAAGCGGAGGCACTATCCGGTTTCTCCAGCGGTAGAGAAACTGCTCTACGGAGAGGTCGATAGGATGATGAGATAAGGAGTGATCGAGAAGTCGCAAAGCGCTTGGTCGTCGCCAGTTGTATTGGTACAGAAGCCAGGAAAAGTCCGGTTATGTCTGGACTGCTATGTTCATCTCCAGTCTGGATCTGAAGGATGCGTACTGGCAGATCCCGTTGGATCCGGCTTCACGTGACAAGACCGCGTTTACGATTCCAGGGAAGCCATTGTACCAGTTTAAAGTTATGCCTTTCGGGCTAATGAATGCATCGCAGACCATGACTCGACTCATGGACAAAGTGATTCCGGCCTCGTTGCGTAATGAGGTATTCGTGTACTTGGATGATCTGCTGGTCGTCTCCGATACCTTTGGGTCGCATTTGGCGGTTCTGACGACGGTGGCAGGGCACATTCAGAAAGCAGGGCTAACCCTAAACATTGAGAAGAGCCACTTTTGCATGCGTTCAGTTAAGTATTTGGGCCATGTGATCGGAGAAGGCGTCATAAGGACAGACCCCGAGAAGATAGAAGCGATGGTAAATTACCCGGTTCCGCGGACGTTAAAGGCGTTGCGGAGTTTTCTGGGCATGACTGGATGGTATTGCAAGTTCATTAGCAATTATGCAGACATAGCAGCACCATTGACGGATCTGTGGCCTAAGTGTCGTTTTACGATGTCGCAGGCTGGCCTAGAAGCTTTCACAAAGCTTAAGACAGCGATGTGTCAGGCTCCGGTTCTGCACAGTCTGGATTTTAGGAAGCCGTTCTATATACACTGCGATGCGAGCAGCTACGGGATTGGTGGCGTCCTGGTTCAGAAGACGGAAGGAGACAAGGGGACGAGTATCCAATTGCTTTCGTCTCAAAGAAGTTGAGTAAGGCCCAAAGGAATTACTCCGTCACTGAGCAGGAATGCCTGGCCGCGATTATTTGTATCAAACGGTTCAGACCTTACGTAGAGGGGCAAAAGTTCACGGTCATTACAGATGACGCGTCGCTAGGATGGCTTATGGCACAGCCGAATTTGAGATCGCGATTGGGGCGATGGGCGGCGAAATTGCAGACCTACAAGTTCCATATTGAACATCGAAAGGGCAAACTGCACGTGGTTCCGGATGCGCTGTCTAGGGCATACAAAGGAGCGTTAGATGAGAAAGTAGTCGCTGAAGTAGGAATGGATTATGAATCCCCACTTTTCGAAGCGGAGGAGTACAAGACCTTTCGGGATACGGTCGAAGCCAATGGCGAGACGGTACCACATTTGATTTTGATGATTGATTGATGATACCAAATTTTGATGGCAATGTTTTCCGGCGGACGAAGCAAGTCCGGGGGTTAGAGCTAGTGGAGAATTTCACATGGAAGTTATGGGTGCCAAAGGGAATGATTCCCGAGATACTTAGAGAGGCCCATGACAGTCCCACAGCAGCGCACGGAGGGGTCCGGAAGTCGCTGGAAAGAATTCGTCAAATGTACTACTGGCCATGATTAGTTAGTGAAGTGAAAGAGTACGTAGACAAATGCGAGGTCTGTAAGATGAACAAGGTAACTAATCAAGTAATGAGGCCAGCGATGGGAAGGCCAGCAGAAACACAGAGATTCTTTCAGCGAATTTATGTGGATTTCCTGGGACCGTATCCAAGATCCAAAAGTGGAAATATTGGGATATTCATTGCTTTAGACCATTACACCAAGTTTGTGTTCCTCAAGGCAGTGAAGAAGCTCTCGGCGGATGTAGTGGTGAAATACATGAAGCAGGAGTTGTTCCACACGTATGGAGTTCCGGAGACTGTGTTCTCAGATAATGGAACGCAATTCAAAGGAGAACTGTTTAGGACGCTAATGCGGGAGAAAAGGGAGACGCAGGTTTTCACAGCGATCCATTCACCGTAGGCCAATGCGTCGGAAAGGGTGAATAGGTCCATCATTGCAGCCATAAGGTCGTATGTGGATGCAGACCAAAGACCTCTATCGCTTAGTAGGACCCTATTTAGCATTACATGGAGAGCTTTGGCGATCTGGTAACAAGGGTAAAGCGTAAGTTGGAAAACCGCGTGGCCGTAGCGTTCTTTTGGTGTTTAACCACGGAATAAGAAAGTTCGGCCGAGCAAGAAAGAGCATCGAGAAATTCAAGAAGGGCTGCAGCGAAGTTTTACCCGCTGGGGATCTTCGCGCTGGAGGAGCTGGCGCAGGACTAGCAGTTATAGAGAAGGAAGGCCACAAGCGGCCATTTGGCGGTGCACGCGGAGTTGAGTTGAGGCAGGTCGCGGATCGCAGAAGCGAGGTGAGTCATGAGGTTAGGTCATGGTCGTGCGAGCCTGACGTAGATGTTTTCGTTTCGTTAGGTCAGGGGTACAAGCGTACAGGCTAGATCCCTAATGGCAGCGAGGCGCGGTGCGAGCAACGGGCGCAGAGGAGGCAGAGATCTGTGGCGTCCGGCCAGAAGAAGCAGAGCGAGTCTCAGAAGCGGCGCGAATCTCGCCATCCGGCCGCCCGCGAGGCGGTGCTGGAAAGGGACATCGAAGCCAAGTTTGGAGCTAGGAATATAGTTAGCTCGATCGCTGGAGACTGGAATAGGGTTCGGCCCTAACCTCACAGGAGCCGCCGTGCAGTATGCGTCATCCTGGAGTAGTGAAGCCAAGGACGGAGTGCTGGCGGCGCTTTTAAGGAGCACCCCGTCGATCGGAGGAGTCGCCGTGAAATAGGCGCAATCCTGTAGGAGCAGAAGCGAAAACGGAGCGCTCGCGGCGCTTTCAAGGAGCGTTCCGTTATTCGGAGGAGCAGCCGTGGACTAGCCGTCGGCCATAGAATAGGAAGCAGGGACAGGGCGCTTGCGGCGCTTTCAAGAGGCGCTCTGTTGATCGAGAGAGCGGAGAGACTCGTCCGGCTGATGGCCAAACGGTGCCGAAAGCGGAGAAGAAGAAGTAGTGGCCGGAGATTTCAAGCTAGAGCACTGCTGCTGGCTGAGTGTTTTGTTGTTGGCATTGTTAACGGGTTAGGCAAGAGTCCTCCCGAATTGCATATTTTCTCTTCCAGCCTCGAGTAGTGGAAGCGCTTCAACGACTCGTCGCGGATACAAAAAGTGAGTAATCTTCAATCTATGCCAAGCCATCTGAAGTGATGCGGAGTTCTCCGATCAATATTTTTCCACGTTTTCCGAGTTCCGGCCCAAGAGGCTTCACCAGTTAGACAGTCAACCACCATGATGTATCGAACAGAAATAAAAGATAAATGAAAATCGGACAAGGCCCACTTCCGTACGCGGACTTTATAGTAGAGCACCTTTAGCAATTAAAATCTTATACGGTGAAGTAGAGCGCGCGTCCGCAAATCCTACCGAATTGAATACACGTTAAGTTCGCAAATCATTGGTGATAAGGTATTTTTAAGCGTAATACGAAGGAATAGATATTGAATTATTAGGATACTTAGGAAACTAGAATAAGGATGTTATTTAGAGATTAAAGGTGTTCTTTAAGGAATAAATATGAAGTTTTAATGGAGTGAGAAACCATATTTTGCCTCGTTTGAATTGCCACCGCCCTGCCGCCAGCCTATGCCATGTACCTTCTTAGGGATCCCCGAAGGATCCTAATATACACCGTCCTAAGGAGCCCGAGTTTGACCTACGCGGTTCGTGAGGTCGCGCACGCATCATTATCGAAGTAATTTATGATTCCCGAGGCAGCATCGAGGGGTGAGAAGGGGGTGTTTCAGAACCTACCCATTAGCCGACGAGATCTGGCCGGACACCGCGTGCAACCTCTTTCTCCCATTCGATATTTCCAGCGATGCCACCTCACTGTTCGTTACATCGTTGTATCTTAATCATAAATTTATCTGGCGCCCAACTAAGTGGCCATGTTTTTAGCATGGTTAGACGCAGCCATGTTTTGCGGACAAATCTTTTCGGCCGGTTACAGAAGCATGGCAGTAACCAGACTAAAATCCTTAGCAGTGGGGCGGGTACCGCTTGGAATTCTACACTCAAAAGAGAGAGTAGACCACAGTGCCACAGCAGCCATAGCGATAGTTTCGAGTAGAGTCTAGCAGGACGGTTTCTCGCATAGGACTTCAGGAGGGAACAGGACCCAAATGACCACGAGTACCGGATAGCAGGCTGCTAGAAGAGCGAAGGGACGGGAGTGCCAGTGCCACAGTTGGTTTGAAATGCAGTATTAGTCAGCAGACTAATATCTGACCACGACTGTAGATTGGCAGCGAGATCCCGTCATTCCCTAGGAGAGCAGAAGGACGCTTGGAGTGCAGTCGTAGCAGTTACGATATGACCACGTCCAAAGAGTTTCAGCTATTGGATCGCAGGGCTGGGAATTGGCAGTACGGGCGACAAAGAGCTGAAAAGGGGACTTTTGTTAAGAGCGGTTTCCAGAACCGAACTAAGAGAGAAGCAATGGCAAAAAGAAGAAGATCGTTAGGCAGCGTGCGATGGCGGTTGGCAGACTAAAAACGGAGGCGAAGTTCAGTTTTAGAGTTTTGGTATTTGAAAAGCGAGTATTTTTCAGGCTAAGCAAGAAAGGAAAAAAGAAAGGATGAACCCAGCAGAGGCAGAGAAGGGGGCAGCGACACTTGTGAAGGTGCCCGTCTGCACATTATGTAATAAAGAAATGGCAACGTGTAGAGCCAGAACCAAGTGAGGGCACGAGTTCCACAAAGCGTGTATAACAACACACGCTAAGTCGAAGTTGTCATGTCCGACGTGCAAGGTAGTGTGCTTCGAGAAAACACAAGCGGCCGGCGACTTGACTGGCGCGAGCACGAGTCAGCTGACTCGCAGAGCGGATTCACCCTGTGGGACCAGCCAGACGAGCTCTCAAGCAGAGTCTGCAGGAAGCACAGCGGAATTGAGTTCGATTGTGTCAATCAGCGCCATGCAGGCGACGGTGTTGGAACAACTGTCAGCGCAAATGGACAGACTGTTCCATCAAAGGGCGCGATCAGAGAGGGAAGGAAAAGAGAGAACAGGAGGCTATGAGCAGCCTAGTGTGATGTACGGTGATGAAAGGGAAACCCGGGATCAGGGCGAATATTTAGGAAATGGCGTGAGGCAACAGGCTGATCACAACTTTGGGTATAGACCGGAGAAAATGGGACAGATCCTAAATAGTTGGAAGATTCGTTTTAGCGGACATCCCGACGGCATGACCATCGATAATTTCATCTATCGGGTGGAAGCTTTGACGCACCAGACGTTTTTTTGCGCGGTTCCCACTGCATACGTACAGCCCACCTCCCGTCCAACCGACCGAGGGACGCTGCCGCGTAACGTACGGCTCGAAGCGCGGGAATAGATCCGAGATAGATAAGCGAGGATTAGGAGAAAGATATTACGAGGAAGAGTGTTGCACAGATAAGGCGGTTAGTATAAGCGATTTAAGATTGTTAGTAGAGCAAAGTGACAAGATGTGGTAGAGACCATTGTAGTCCGAGCATAATACCCTGAACGGATCGTGTTGGGCATATGTCGAACTACAATGGCTGAGGAGTAGAGGACGAAAGTTTCTGGTCCTTCTACTAGGAATGTTAAAATTTAAGCGTGTTAGTAAGTGCTGGCTGTCTATATTTCCATAAATAAGATTATATAGAAACATGACACCCAGCATCGTTCTACGATTTGTTAATGATGGTAAGTTGATTAGTAAAAGTCTACTATGATAAGAGGGGAGGTAAAGATTTGCATCCCAATTAAGTCCCCTAAGAGCAAAAGTAAGGAAGTTTTTTTGTACAGATTCAATGTGATCTTGGTGTACTCCATATTGAGGCCTCCAGACACACGATCCATACTCTAGAATCGGACGGACCAGTGATGTATATAACGTTTTAGTTATGTACGGGTCATTAAATTCTTTTGACCATCTTTTAATAAAACCAAGCACACCCATAGCTTTATTGACCATGGTAGATACACGGTCGGTAAATTTAAGTTTCAAATCTAATAGGACACCTAGATCGTTAACCTGAGTTAATCGTTCTAAGGCGTTCCCATAGAGAAAGTACATAGCCTGGTGAGGACTAGATCGGTAAAAAGACATAAGTTTACATTTCGATCCATTAAGCTTTAGGTTATTTGCTAAACACCAATTTTGAAGTTTATCCAAATCGGATTGAAGTCTAGACTGGGCGCTAGTGACTTTATACTGAAGGCATAGCTTAACGTCATCAGCGTACATAAGTACAAGTGAATTAGTTAAGGCAAGGGGCAAGTCGTTAATAAACAGAGTAAAAAGTAGGGGTCCAAGATGGCTTCCTTGGGGCACCCCCCCCGTTGGATAGTAACTTTTCAGCACTATGCGGAAATGCGAGTTTGTTATTTGGTGGGAAAGCGGGAGAATTTTACTGGCACTTTCACAAGGTGAATAGAGGAATGAGGTGGAATGATTTATGCGACGCGCTCAGGAAACACTTCTGGGACGATAGGTCGGATGAGGACATAAGAGAAGCGATAAGAGATCGGAAGCAGCGCGACAGAGAAGATTTTGACACGTTTTATGAGGCGGTAGAACAGTTGATGGATGGTCTGAGTATTCCATTGAGCGATGCCACGCTCGTGGATATGGTAAGGAGGAATCTCAGGTCCGAGATCCGCCACGAGTTGCTAAATGTGTCGATACGTTCAATACGGGAGATTTGTCGGAGCCGTGAACGATTCTTAGAGGAGGTGCGACGAGACTGCGGCACTTCCAAGCCAGGATAGGGAAAGAAGCCGTATGGGGAAACTCATAGACGGGAAGACAGAAGCTCACACAGAAGTTACAACAAATCAGTAGCGGAAGTAGGAAGCGACTTCGAATGGGAACAGGCCCAAGAGTTTTCGGGTGATGAAGCGGGTGAAGTGGAGGCAGTGGCTCTTATCTGCTGGAAGTGCAGGAAAGAGGGTCACAGGTACCACGACTGCGCGGGCAAGCGGAAAGTTTTCTGTTTTGGGTGCGGAGCTCCAAATGTCTACAAGCCATCGTGTCCGAAGTGTCTAAAAAACGGAAGAGCGAATGCGCCGGATCGTCCATCTCAGCGCGTTCCGTCAGGTGTGAACAAGGACCAGTAAGAAGTAAGTTCAGAGAAGAGTGTAGTAAAGCTAAGGTAGAGAGTAAGAATAGGTCAAGACACACTAAGAGGTTAAGGCAGTATTGGCAGTCAGTGAAGACGGTAGAGACCATAAGGTGTAAGACCTCAGACAAACGTCCTTTTGCTGAGGTCAGATTGTTAGGAGAAGAAGATCTAGGACTACTGGATACTGCTGCACCAGTTCGCTGTATCGGAGGGAGTTTTGCGAGGAAAATCATGAGAAGCGGGGTTGACTTCAAGCGTAAAGGAGCGATCGTAAGCACTGGCGATGGGCAACGACAGCAGGTGGTAGGTCATTTGACGACTGAGGTGGAGTTCAAAGATCGATGCAAGACGCATATGTTCTACCTGGTTCCCGCTCGATGTCTGGAGGATTTTCGAGCTGTTGCCAGCAGGTTAGTCTGAAGTCAGTGGTAGAGTTATTTCCATCATTCGCCAAGTTAGGATTAGGCAAGACGCATTTGATCAGCCACAGTATCGACGTCGCGGACACGAAAGCGGTCAAGCGGAGGCACTATCCGGTTTCTCCAGCACACCCATAGCTTTATTGACCTGCTCTACGGAGAGGTCGATAGGATGATGAGATTAGGAGTGATCGAGAAGTCGCAAAGCGCTTGGTCGTCGCCAGTTGTATTGGTACAGAAGCCAGGAAAAGTCCGGTTATGTCTGGACTGCTATGTTCATCTCCAGTCTGGATCTGAAGGATGCGTACTGGCAGATCCCGTTGGATCCGGCTTCACGTGACAAGACCGCGTTTACGATTCCAGGGAAGCCATTGTACCAGTTTAAAGTTATGCCTTTCGGGCTAATGAATGCATCGCAGACCATGACTCGACTCATGGACAAAGTGAATCCGGCCTCGTTGCGAAATGAGGTATTCGTGTACTTGGATGATCTGCTGGTCGTCTCCGATACCTTTGAGTCGCATCTGGCGGTTCTGACGACGGTGGCAGGGCACATTCAGAAAGCAGGGCTAACCCTAAACATTGAGAAGAGCCACTTTTGCATGCGTTCAGTTAAGTATTTGGGCCATGTGATCGGAGAAGGCGTCATAAGGACAGACCCCGAGAAGATAGAAGCGATGGTAAATTACCCGGTTCCGCGGACGTTAAAGGCGTTGCGGAGTTTTCTGGGCATGACTGGATGGTATAGCAAATTCATTAGCAATTATGCAGACATAGCAGCACCATTGACGGATCTGGTAAGGCCTAAGTGTCGTTTTACGATGTCGCAGGCTGGCCTAGAAGCTTTCACAAAGCTTAAGACAGCGATGTGTCAGGCTCCGGTTCTGCACAGTCTGGATTTTAGGAAGCCGTTCTATATACACTGCGATGCGAGCAGCTACGGGATTGGTGGCGTCCTGGTTCAGAAGACGGATGGAGACAAGGGGGACGAGTATCCAATTGCTTTCGTCTCAAAGAAGTTGAGTAAGGCCCAAAGGAATTACTCCGTCACTGAGCAGGACTGCCTGGCCGCGATTATTTGTATCAAACGGTTCAGACCTTACGTAGAGGGGGAAGTTCACGGTCATTACAGATGACGCGTCGCTAGGATTGCTTATGGCACAGCCGAATTTGAGATCGCGATTGGGGCGATGGGCGGCGAAATTGCAGACCTACAAGTTCCATATTGAACATCGAAAGGGCAAACTGCACGTGGTTCCGGATGCGCTGTCTAGGGCATACAAAGGAGCGTTAGATGAGAAAGTAGTCGCTGAAGTAGGAAGTGATTATGAATCCCCACTTTTCGAAGCGGAGGAGTACAAGACCTTTCGGGATACGGTCGAAGCCAATGGCGAGACGGTACCACATTTGATTTTGATGATTGATTGATGATACCAAATTTTGATGGCAAAGTTTTCCGGCGGACGAAACAAGTCCGGGGGTTAGAGCTAGTGGAGAATTTCACATGGAAGTTATGGGTGCCAAAGGGAATGATTCCCGAGATACTTAGAGAGGCCCATGACAGTCCCACAGCAGCGCACGGAGGGGTCCGGAAGTCGCTGGAAAGAATTCGTCAAATGTACTACTGGCCATGATTAGTTAGTAAAGTGAAAGAGTACGTAGACAAATGCGAGGTCTGTAAGATGAACAAGGTAACTAATCAAGTAATGAGGCCAGCGATGGGAAGGCCAGCAGAAACACAGAGATTCTTTCAGCGAATTTATGTGGATTTCCTGGGACCGTATCCAAGATCCAAAAGTGGAAATATTGGGATATTCATTGCTTTAGACCATTAAACCAAGTTTGTGTTCCTCAAGGCAGTGAAGAAGCTCTCGGCGGATGTAGTGGTGAAATACATGAAGCAGGAGTTGTTCCACACGTATGGAGTTCCGGAGACTGTGTTCTCAGATAATGGAACGCAATTCAAAGGAGAACTGTTTAGGACGCTAATGCGGGAGAATAGGGAGACGCAGGTTTTCACAGCGATCCATTCACCGTAGGCCAATGCGTCGGAAAGGGTGAATAGGTCCATCATTGCAGCCATAAGGTCGTATGTGGATGCAGACCAAAGACCTCTATCGCTTAGTAGGACCCTATTTAGCATTACATGGAGAGCTTTGGCGATCTGGTAACAAGGGTAAAGCGTAGGTTGGAAAACCGCGTGGCCGTAGCGTTCTTTTGGTGTTTAACCACGGAATAGGGAATAAGAAAGTTCGGCCGAGCAAGAAAGAGCATCGAGAAATTCAAGAAGGGCTGCAGCGAAGTTTTACCCGCTGGGGATCTTCACGCTGGAGGAGCTGGCGCAGGACTGGCAGTTATAGAGAAGGAAGGCCACAAGCGGCCATTTGGCGGTGCACGCGGAGTTGAGTTGAGGCAGGCGCGGATCGCAGAAGCGAGGTGAGTCATGAGGTTAGGTCATGGTCGTGCGAGCCTGACGTATATGTTTTCGTTTCGTTAGGTCAGGGGTACAAGCGTACAGGCTAGATCCCTAATGGCAGCGAGGCGCGGTGCGAGCAACGGGCGTAGAGGAGGCAGAGATCTGTGGCGTCCGGCCAGAAGAAGCAGAACGAGTCTCAGAAGCGGCGCGAATCTCGCCATCCGGCCGCCCGCGAGGCGGTGCTGGAAAGGGACATCAAAGCCAAGTTTGGAGCTAGGAATATAATTAGCTCGATCGCTGGAGACTGGAATAGGGTTCGGCCCTAACCTCACAGGAGCCGCCGTGCAGTATGCGTCATCCTGGAGTAGTGAAGCCAAGAACGGAGTGCTGGCGGCGCTTTTAAGGAGCACCCCGTCGATCGGAGGAGTCGCCGTGAAATAGGCGCAATCCTGTAGGAGCAGAAGCGAAAACGGAGCGCTCGCGGCGCTTTCAAGGAGCGTTCCGTTATTCGGAGGAGCAGCCGTGGACTAGCCGTCGGACATAGAATAAAAAGCAGGGACAGGGCGCTTACGGCGCTTTCAAGAGGCGCTCTGTCGATCGAGAGAGCGGAGAGACTCGTCCGGCTGATGGCCAAACGGTGCCGAAAGCGGAGAAGAAGAAGTAGTGGCCGAAGATTTCAAGCTAGAGATATTTTCTCTTCCAGCCTCGAGTAGTGGAAGCGCTTCAACGACTCGTCGCGGATACAAAAAGTGAGTAATCTTCAATCTATGCCAAGCCATCTGAAGTGATGCGGAGTTCTCCGATCAATATTTTTCCACGTTTTCCGAGTTCCGGCCCAAGAGGCTTCACCAGTTAGACAGTCAACCACCATGATGTATCGAACAGAAATAAAAGATAAATGAAAATCGGACAAGGCCCACTTCCGTACGCGGACTTTATAGTAGAGCACCTTTAGCAATTAAAATCTTATACGGTGAAGTAGAGCGCGCGTCCGCAAATCCTACCGAATTGAATACACGTTAAGTTCGCAAATCATTGGTGATAAGGNGCGTCCGCAAATCCTACCGAATTGAATACACGTTAAGCTCGCAAATCATTGGTGATAAGGTATTTTTAAGCGTAATACGAAGGAATAGATATTGAATTATTAGGATACTTAGGAAACTAGAATAAGGATGTTATTTAGAGATTAAAGGTGTTCTTTAAGGAATAAATATGAAGTTTTAATGGAGTGAGAAACCATATTTTGCCTCGTTTGAATTGCCACCGCCCTGCCGCCAGCCTATGCCATGTACCTTCTTAGGGATCCCCGAAGGATCCTAATATACTCCGTCCTAAGGAGCCCGAGTTTGACCTACGCGGTTCGTGAGGTCGCGCATGCATCATTATCGAAGTAATTTATGATTCCCGAGGCAGTATCGAGGGGTGAGAAGGGGGTGTTTCAGAACCCACCCATTAGCCGACGAGATCTGGCCGGACACCGCGTGCAACCTCTTTCTCTCATCCGATATCTCCAGCGATGCCACCTCACTTTTCGTTACAGGAGGCAGGCCTGATTTACCGAAATGTTCTACACATAGCCGGGAGCGAGGAAGTGGCATCGTGGAAACTATGTGTGCCGATGGAGGCAACATGAGGCAACAGTTGGGACATCTAGGCGGAAGAAAAACGATTGCGAAAGTAGCAGCATATATCTTTTATATACAACAGATATCCCCACAGACCAGCGTCTAACTATGTCAGCATTCGCCGATGATATAGCCATACTAAAAAGATCTAAGTGCCCGCTGGAGGCATCCAGAAGCCTCTCCTCTCACCTTGCACTAATAGAAAAGTGGATGGCGGACTGGCGTATAAAGATAAACGGTGAAAAATCTAAACACATTACCTTTACTCTCAACAGACAAAACTGCCCCGCTCCAACTCTAAACAATACCATATGAACCATACCACCTCTGTGAATGAGATCACATATCTTGGCGTCCACCTGGACAGGCGTCTTATGTGGAAAATACATATTGAAGCGAAACGGGACCAATTAAGACATAAATCCAGAGGACTGCACTGGCTTATCAATCCTCGTTCCCCACTTTGACTGGATTATAAAGTACTACTCTACAATTCAGTCATAAAGCCTATCTGGAAGTATGGCTCCGAACTTTGGGACAATGCAAGCAGTAGCAATATAGACCTTATCCAAAGGGCGCAGTTTAAAGTGCTCAGAACCATCAAGGAGCTCCATGGTATATTCGCAATGAAGATATCCATAGAGACCTAGGTATACCTCTCGTCAAAGTCGAAATTTCTCAACTCCAGGAAAAATACAAAAGGAAACTCTCCACGCACCAAAATCCTCTAGCCAGATCGCTAAACCAAGTTAGTCAACAATCCCGATTAAGAAGAAATGACCTTCCAGCCCGGTGACATCGGAGGCCCCATAGTATAGATGTTTACATAGATAAACTAATTATGTATTAGATTAAGATTTTTAAAATTGTTGTTAGTCTCTTAATAAGAGAAGATCCAACAAATAAAAGATAAAAGTATGACAAAAAAAAAAAACAAAAAGTAGGAGCACGGTTCTTCTGGCCAGGGATGCAAAGGGACGTAAGGAACTATGTCAGGAAATGCGAGACATGCATGCGGTATAAACCGGGCCAGATGCAGGCCGCAGGGAAAATGCTGACACAGGTCCCAGAGGAGCCATGGGCGACAGTATGTGCGGACTTCGTGGGACCGTTGCTGAGGCCCAAGCATGGAAATACCATGCTATTGGTGATGATCGATCGATTTTCAAAATGGACAGAAATATTCCCAATGCGGAAAGCCACAACGGAGACGCTGAAAAAGGCAATTCGCGAAAGGATCATCAATAGATATGGTGTGCCAAAGGTCATGGTGACTGACAATAGTGTCCAGTTCACCAGTAGGAGTTTCAAAAAATACACGCCGCAGGAAAACGGAAAGAGCAAACAGGGCGGTTAAAACGATGATCGCCCAGTTTGCAGGCAATGACCAAAGGACATGGGACGAGCACTGGCCAGAATTAATGCTGGCGGTGAACTCGAGCGTGTCAGACTCCACGGGATACTCACCATACTTCGCAACCCAAGGCAGAGAGCCAAGAATGCCGAAAGCGATATTCGACAAAGGGGTATTGGGGACAGGAGAAGCACAAGCCACCCCCTCAGAAAGTGCAGCAAAATTACACGAAGTATTCCAGCTGGTACGGAGGAACATGGAGCGCGCGGCGCAGGAGCAAGCTCGGCACTACAACCTCAGTAGGCGGGAGTGGAGCCCGAAGATCGGCGACACGGTGTGGGCTAAAGAGCACCATTTGTTCAAAGCGGCCGAAGCTTTCGCGGCGAAACTTGCGCCGAGATACGACGGGTGACGAATTTCATTTCGCCGGTGACCGCCGTGCTACGTCACGTTGGCACGAAGAAAGAGAAGAGAGCCCACGTAAGTGAGCTAAAAGCCCAGGTGGAGAAATCGGCACCGCAGGCGTAGGGCAGAAGAAAAAGGAGAATGTGCAACACACAAAAAAAAAAGGGGGAAAGGAAACGGCCGAAAGCCAAACAAACGGAGAATAGGGAGAGACCTACAACGGGAGCAGGGTGTCACAAAACAATTACGAAAGCAAAAAAAAGGGGATGGGGAGGTAGACAAAAAAAAAACACTGAAAAGAAAGTAAAAAAATAATTATCAAAAAAAAAAATAAAAAAAAGGGTGTGTCAAGCCTACGCAAGACAGAAGTGAAACTTCTAGTATTCCTCTCTCTCTATTTTCATTTCATCATCTCTATTTTCTCTCTTAGGTTAGTTTGAAAATTAGAGGTTAAATAATTCAACGACGAAGCATGAATTTGCTTTTTCTAATATTTTCTTATAGATGAATGACGTTCGATTAATGTATAGTTCCAAAAATTTTCAATTTATTCACAAGTATACAATATTACATAAATAACAATATTACAATTAAAAATTACAAAGAAATTACAATGACAATTTACCAATCATGTGCCATTTTCATTGTCAATTTCATGAATATCATTTCCTAATGTCGTGATAATTGGGTTATGGTAACTAAAGTGCGAGATATATACGTGAGCACTTAAATCCTTAATGAATCGTGCAAAAACTGCATTGATTGTTGTCCCGTGTCTAGTCGTGCTAGTGTTCCTATCATTAACAATATCCAAATTGAGTGTGTTTTTGAAAAAGTTCAATAACGCAGTTCGCTGGTGTCTGAGAGAGAGGAAAGAAGAGAAGAGAGACAACGTTCGTGAGCGGCTCCCCCACCTCAACAAGCGCATATGGTGAGAGAGGGACAGTGAACGGTGAGCGGTGGTGGGGGTACTCGCATTTTCGTGTCGATCCTGACTCGGTTTTACTCCGTCCCCGAAAATCCATTACGCGCCTAAAGAAGTTTCACTTCAAAATAAACATTAAAACAAATAAAAAACAAAGGGAAAAAAATTAAAAAAAAAAAATATATTAGAAAAATGAAAATATGGAAAATATGCAGGGAAAAAAATATAAATAAATATATATTTGAAAAATGAACATATGCAATATATGCATGGAAAAAAATATAAAATAAAAAATTGAAAAAAAAAGGAAAAGCTACTAGAAAAAAATATATATACTTCAAAAGTATATATACTGATATGGAAAAAGATGAAGGAAACACTGCACATACAACAGCACAAAGGGAAATGGGAGGGAACATCGCCCGAGGAAAGGGGGGAGGTGGATAAGGCTATCCACACGCAAGAAAAAAAAACAAAAAAAACAAGAAAGGAATACCCTTGCAGTTGAGTCGCAGTCCGCTAGGTGGCGCCACGCATCTTATATTATTAGATATATAGCGGAACGTATATAGTCGGCCGATCCTAATGCAATTTGGCAAATCGAATTATTTTGCCAAAAGAGGAATCCATTATAACGCCCATCCTTCTAACTTAAAAAACACCAAAGTTATGGCATTTCCGATCAATCAATTATATGGCAGCTATGGCAGCAACTTATATACTGCCTGCAAAGGAAAGAAGGATGTGTGCAAAGTTTCAACTCGATAGCTTTAAAACTGAGAGACTAGTTTGCATAGAAACGGACAGACGGACATGCTCATATCGAGTCAGGCGGTGATCCTGATCAAGAATATCTGGAGATATCTGGAGGATTGACCTGCACAATAACAATACGGATCGGAGGCCCGAGCGGGGCAAACGGGGGGGAAAGTAAAAAAAGCCCGCCAATGGAAATGCGGCGGGAATTGGAGAAAGCTAACGGAGAAAGTAGATTAGCGAAGGATTAACGGCAGGAAGTAGATTTGCAAGGATAAACGGGCGCCTCTGGCACTATATAAGTCTTCTAGGGAAGCTGGAAGAGTTGAGTGGAAGACCCCCCGTGGGTAAGTCTGACATTCAAGCGGGAAAGTTTTCTTGGAGGAATTAGGAGTATAGACTGAAGGACCCCCCGTGGGTAAGTCCGACGGTCTCAAGTGCGGTATTTAGAGCAAGTTCGAAGGATCTGCGAGTCAGTAGCCAAAGGACCCCCTGTGGGTAAGTCCGGCGGCGGTACGCGAGTCAATCAAGCAATAGAAGTCAGGAGCAAGTGGGAAAAGGATCAAGGATCCGCGGCGGAACCGAAGCCCAAGGGTAAATCGAGTCGGGTTAGGTTATTCCCGGACACGACAGGTATTCTGGCGATAGCGACGGATTGGCCTGGCGTACGCCTTGTCGGTTCCTGATCAATAAGTCCAGGTGTGATCCTGTGAAGCAAGGATAGCCAGCTCGGGAACTCAAGCCCAACAGTGAAACCAAGCAGGGACACTCCGGGAGAGTCATTAGAATTCTGATCCAGGCGCTGTGGCGTATGCACAGCGTATCACCTGGAGTTAAAGGAGACGCGACGCCAAAACCTCTGGCCTGCCATAGATCCTGCGGGGCGTTTGTAGGTAGGCCCTTCGTGCCCTGATCCGGCCGCTAAGCAGCGAAAAGCATATCCTGCCCGGCGTATGCCTGTCAGGTGAGCCAATCGGATTAGGTGCCGGCCACGGTGAAAAGGCATCTACGGTGAGCCGAAGATACCAAAGGTCCACGGCACCCGCAACGGAAGAGCAGCAACAGAAGCGGCGACGACGAGGGAGCAGCAGTGACGAAGAGGGAGCAGCCGTGACGACGAGGGAGCAGCAGTGACGAAGAGGGAGCAGCCGTGACGACGAGGGAGCAGCAGCGACGATGAGCGAGCAGCGGCAGAAGAAGACAACAGCAACAACACAGGCCCCGCAACCCAGAGCCCGTGAGTCCAAATGAAGGGAACCGTGAGCCGTTTCGGCGCCAGGCACCAAGACCACACGACCTGCTGGGCGCAAGCTTTGGGAGGGCGTGTGTATTGGCACCAACCAGAGCGGGGATCGGGGATCGACGGGAGGACGAGCGGTCGGTCGGCTGAGCCACGCGGCCGGTGATATTCACCCTTTTTGTAAACTTAGCATAATAAAGGGGATTTGTTTTAAACGATGCATACCGTGCTATTTCTGGGCTCGGGAAATCACCTCGAATCTATAAATTCGGTGGAACGTACCCCCAAACTCTGTGAGCTAGTCGCAGCATTTGTTGCGAACAAATCATTAGCAAAAACAGTTCGTTAAAATATGTATATACTATAGTGATATATACGCTGAGATTGAGCGTATACATAACTGAAGTATTTAAAGCATCGTACTGATTAGAATGGTGCGCTTGCAGTACCGTATATGACAGTATTAATTCGATAAATTTGTAATTGATCACTAAATGACCTCCTCCAACCGAGTAATTGATATTTCCTATGCGCCTCCTGAACCTCCAATTAACGGTACATTTTGGTTGCTGCTGTAAGAACGTATTAGCGACATCGGAACCTAAGAAGAATAAAGTACAGACATTGCTGAATTGTTGCTCCAACTAAGAGTAATTCTTTTAATGATACATAAGAAGTAGTTTTCATGAAGCACCGAACACTGCTCTTCTTCCAGATCCTTCCAGATAAATGATCCATGATTGAATTTTACGATAATCTAAATTTTTCTCGCACCTAATTGTATCTGGGTATACTTTACTATTGACGATGTGAATCAATCCGGCATTAAAAATTTTATTTTCATCACCAACTGATAATAACCATTCTAATATGACAGTTAGAGTATCTATCAGAGTTCACAAAGCAACTGCTGATGGATTCTGAATTAGCTGAATATCAAAAGTCGCGCCATTTCCTTAATAAATATTATGCACTCATTATCGTTAACTTGTTTTAATGAAGCCAAAGCCTTTAGATAATTTCATGTGTTTCCTGAAAAGCCTTTACTATACCCACCTGTGTGAACTTTTCGATACATTTAAATATATTACATATAACACATGTAAATAATCCTATAAAGTTTTTATACCCCAAATAATTCTTTTTGAACTAAGGAAGTTTCATTTGTGGGAAATGCTTACCATATTTGATTGTTTTTGCTGTAGTTTCATCCGGGAAAATTGTAGGTTCACGTGCTCCGACAGATAATGGTAATGCCTTAGCAGAAGAACATCGTTCTGTTGCGCAAGTGGCAGACTTTATTTTCAAGAGCAACAATAAATGTTAATGTCGATAACAGTTGTCTGATAAATACCAAGTGTATTTAACAGTGAGAGCGGCCTGCTCCGTTTGCCCTGTGCGGTGTTCAGCACATGCGTGCCTTGCCCAAAGTTGCTTGCCAAGTCAGTCGACGAACGATACGATGAGGTCCGGCGTCCTGCCATCTGTTTGGTTTGCCCCAAGTCCTCATCATTCCGCTACCGAACGTGTAGTCGCCGACCTTCTATTAGTGAGCCATTAGCCTTGTTGCAGTGTTCCTGCTTCCGGCTTAGATCCTGCCAATGACCCTGTGCTTGCAACCTCTCAGGATTTGCCAGCTAACACGTTTATGAACCAGGATCGCCACGCTGAAGTAGTGTTCTTGCCAACCACCATTCTCCTCCGCGGTCGATCAGAAGCCTTCCTTCCGTGCTACTTGATTTCGGCTCGCTAGCTTATTTAATCACATCGCGGCTGTCCAGCAAACTTCATGTTTACCTGAATTCTCGCCTATTCTTGTATACTGAATACATTAAGGTAGTAGTGACTTCTTACATCACGGAACCAAAGCTTGACCGGAAAATATATGTCTTCTACTAAAATATTCCTGGCAACATAGTTCTGGCACAACCAAACATCCAATTTTTTTATAAGGAATTAGTTGGGTAAAGCCAGATAGAATGCGATCTGCCTCTTGTGCAAAAGCACGTTTCGGATGGGTATTTTCTGAAAGCGGTGGGATGCCCCTCTAAAACCTCATTTGGCCGCTTTATGCAAGGTAAGTTTTGCAGCCTTTATGAACACTTTTGACGATCATCTGATTCCTCTTCGTCAATTCTGGGAACTGGAGCCAATAGTATAGGCAACTTAGCAGGAGCTCGATTGTAAAGACCATTTCGCCTGGCGCCATGTCTAGCTTTAAACAAGTGCTTATTCGGTTCGTCTTTCAATCAAGCAATCCCAGTGCTAAACTGGCTTTGCATCGGAGCTATTCTCTGGAGAACATGCTATATCGTCATTCAAATTTAAGGACCCAATATGCTTTGTTCATCAAGGAATACTTGGATCTAGGTCACATGTCTCTAGTGCCGCAGGATTTGCGAGGTAGGTGCCAGTGATTCTTTCCCCATCCCTTGGTCCTAAAAGAAAACAGCTCCAAACAGGTGTAGGGTTAATTTAGATTAATCATAGATAGATTAATGAGATAGTATAAGTTAGCATAGGGCGGAGCAAAAGCAAAGAAAAACCCCTCGTTCTCGGTATTGTAAATATTTGCCAAATAAATAGTTAAGGTGCAGCCAAAAATTGTTACATATATTTTGTGCACAAATTATTTGTTTTACATACAAATAGATATAGTTTTACATACAATAGATTGTGCATTTTGTTTAACGGAACGCCAAGTGACGTGCTACCCTACAATTTGGTTGGGTATGTTGTTTTCGGTATCATTGGCGACCAACAATTTTTAATATAATAATATAACATTTAAAAATGTTCATCCCCTCTGCTTTTTTTAGGAAAAATAAATAATTTTTATGGAACTGAAATTAATAAACCGAAATTTAATTCATCGACCCTTAATGATTTAAAAAGAAGATTACATTTTTAAGTAAAAAGCATTCGGTGGATAGAGGAACGTTTGGAACCTGCATCAATTCCGCTAGAAAAGACCGAGATAGAGTCCAAGTTTCAGGTTTTAGATGAGACCAATACTAAAGCAAATGAGTTGCAAGACTAGATCGAGTAATTAGATGAAATTGATGAATTTTGAGCCGAGTTGGAAGAATTAGCAATAACAATCAAGGCAAGGGTTATGTCCTTGATGAAAAGATATTATATCGTAGATACCAGCTCCTATCTGCTGAAGACTCGGTTTAGCAAGCAACTTAATAGACGTTCGTTGCATTGCTACTCTGCCAACACCAAATCAGCTTGCAGTTCTTGTAACACTCAATACGGATAGATATGTTAATAGCACCTGAGTCATTTTTCATACTTTTGTCCGTTGGCCAAATAAAGCAAGGTCCGAAAATATATGGCAAAATATATAGCAAATTCCTCAACTCCTCCGCCGCCAGTCTTTAGCCTGAATCGCCAAGAAGCAATACTTGATTGAGTCAATAGACAACAATTTAAACAAAATCTGGTCGTTGGAAGAAGTTCCATCTTCTAAAAAGATGTTGTCGCCAGAACAGGAGTTGTGTGAGGAACATTATCGAAAGACTACTAGAATACCCCCTCCAGGTCGAATTAAAGTCAGACTTCAAACTCATTCGAGATAGCCAAACGCCGTTTTTTGTCGCTCGAGAGAGGATTATCTCGAGATCCGAACTTAAAGAAAATGTATTTGAAATTTACGGAAGAATACGAATCCCAGGGTCATATGCAAGCAATGACGTTCTTGCTACTTCACACTACGTTTTACCCCAGCAGTATGTCTTACGTGCTCAAAGTACAGCGGGTCGTTTTTGACGCGTCCTGTAAGAAATTCACACAAAAATGCTTAAATGATTTGGTGATGGTGGGTCCAACAATTCAGGAAGAGCTGTACTCAACTCTTCTTCGGTTTCGGTTAAATAAATTTGCTCTGATAGCCGACATAAAAAGATGTATCGCCAAGTATTGGTGAATAAAGCAGATAGGCGATACCTTTTCTGAGTCCTTAAAATTGTGCAAGCTCAACACCGTTACATATGACACTGCACCAGCCCCATTCCTGGCCATAAGGTGTTTGAAGAGGTTGAGTGAATTCGCGAAAAATACATTCTCTCGAGCTGCAAAAGTTAGTGGGTCTGACATTTACGTCGACGACATGTTTACTGGTGCTAGTTGCGTGGAGGAGCTAAGGACACTGCATCCGATAGCACAGTTGAGACAATACCACTTTTGGACTCAGAGCTGACTAAGGCGTTCCTTCGGTGTCATCAAAGCTATTTGATCCCCTTGGCTTTTAAGCCCAATACTTATTAAAGGAAACATTATGTTGCAGGAACTATGGCTTAATAAGCTAGATTTGGAAGAGTAGATCCCACTGCATTTAGAATCAGCGTGGAACAAAATTCAGCTTGCCTTGTCAGAGTTAAAAGAAATCTCAATACCGAGATGTGTGATAAGTGAGCCGATGACACTAATTCAAATTTATTCTTTTTCTGACGCGCATCTATGAGAGCCTATGGAGTCTGCCTATATTCGTTGCAATTCTGCAAAAGGTAATAGGTTCTCTTTGTTGACTGTCCAAACTAGTGCCGCTCAAGACAAAGATGCTCCCCTGTCTTAAGATATGTGCCGCTTCTTGCAGACCTCTGCCACAAAGTCAAGCCTCTTATAAAAGAACCGATCGAATGCCGTATATATGGGTCAGATTCAGAAGTTTTTCTTTATTGGATTTGTTCCCAATCGCAATGATCTCCACCTCATATTTATTGGAAGGGATAGAAGGATTTTTCTCTCACTTAAATCTGCTGCGAGTTTACATGTTCCGCTTTATAAAGAAGTGTACAAAATTAGTAGTTACTTCCCTGCAGTACCAGTGTTGAGGTCCATTACTTGCTCACCATACATAAGGAATTTCCCAGTGCTGGTATATGAAATTCGTTAAGGTATTTTTGTATGGGATGTCCTATGCATCGGTGACCTGGGGAATTTTTTCCCTAACTGGTTAGGGAATTTCCCCAGGAATTCCGGCAAAGAAATCTAAAGAAGGTGTTAGGTATTTTTTGCAAAGAAGTCCTCAAAGAACTTCTTGGTAATTTTTTGCAAAAAAATCCCAAGGAAGAAATTTAGAAAAAAAAAATGTTGTATTGTCTATTTTTAGAAACCCAATGTTTTAATGTGAAAATTTGTTTTCGCAAATTGTAAACTAAGTTTAAGTGTTAAGAAACATTTTACTGCTGATTTTACGACTGACTATGACTCTACAAAGTTGTATGTATCAATCAATCTCAATTATTATCAAATCCCCATTTAAACCATTGAGTTGAAGTTTCTCGCGAAAAATATTTAGAATCCTAAGAATATGTGATCATACTCGCCCTCTTCGCTCACTTACTTTGAGATTTTAGAGAGTTTTTCTCTCATCGACTGTCTTTGCATTTTCTATTGTTTTTAAAGACGTTGCCTCTTGCTCTTTTCTCAGTGGGTCCCACTCTAACCTTGAGGAATATTTTTTTTCCGGTACTGCAGGGTTCTGTCTTCAAAAGCTAAATCCATTTGTCCATGAAGCTTCTCAGTCTGGGCTTACCTTTTCGTTGTTGCGGGTCAAGGGGCGACTAGCTATTACTCCTATATCGTACGATGTCAAGTTTCCAGTAATGTTGACAACGCGCTCTAAATTTGTCCAGAGCTACGTCCGATACTTTCACGATTCGAATTTTCATGTGGGTCTACGAGCACTGGTCAGTCTCTTCCGACAGCGTGATTGGATAGTAAACGCGCAGGAAGTCTGTAGCCGCGAGCCCCGCACAGGAGCTGCATATTGTCCTCGTTGGAGTCGAGGCCGTCATAAAATCGAGGCCCCAGGGCGCCCACAATCAGGACCCAAGCGACGGCGAGGCATCGCCCCACCAGCACCGCGGATCCCGAACCAGCAGGGTCTAACGTGCTTGCGGCGATGGCGGCTTGTCTCGTCAATCTAGCAAATGTTTTGGCAGCTATGTCTTGGGCCTGCAGGTACGTGGCATCTGGAGCATGAGAACATCGGGAAGGGCGATCTGGTCCTGGGCGCAGAGGATCACCAGCCGCCACAACAATGGATCACCGCCAGTGTTGGCACCTAGTGCCAAGACCTACTACCCTATATTCACACTTAGTAATCTGATCTAATCAATGGTCATCAGCATGTCGCAATACACAATAATCAGACCCACTAACCTATTGGCACCCCTAGTAATAATTAGCAATAAGCATGGAACAATATCCAACCTTATAAACCAGCACTAGTAGACGGCGCCAGAAGCAGAAATCAGCATTATCAGCGGGAAGAATGACAGTCTGACCGAAGCAAGCAAAAACCAGCTAGCTAAGCCGAACAAGCAATCTTAGTCAGCAGACTCAGATGTGGGTGACACTGGCAATTATACGTTCATAACATTGACCTTCCCTAGATTTAGTTATGCATAATTTAGCGACTTATATAAGAATTGTTTTTTCTAAAAAAAAGAAAGTTGGAAACACAGAGTTTGTTATCGTTCGATCGGTTCGTTACTCAGTGTCAAGGTACGGCACTTAAAACCAACCTACTTTGAGTGATCTTGTGTAAAACGGACCACAAGTAGGACTGTCTAAAAACAATCTACTTCGCGTGGCTCCATTATAAACGGACCATTAGTATAACTTTGATCATCGAACCTACTTCTAGTGGCTCCTGTGTAAACGGTTCACAAGTAGAGATTCATTATCTAATCTATTTCGAGTGTTGCTCTTGTGAAACGGACCACAATTAGAAACCCCGTTACCAAACCTACTCCGAGTGTTGCTTCCGTGAAACGGACCACAAGTAGGACCAGCCGATACAGAATCAGCCAAAACCCCGTACCATCTGTACTTGAGGAGAACCAACCCAAACCAAATTATCTTACATAAACTCCAGCCTGATCACAGCAAGCGCCTGGTCAACCCGATCAGTCCCTTGCAGAATCCAGGTACATTTAGTCAGAACTTTTATACGTTCTTTGACTCCGCGACCTACCGGGCATAACGCGAGTTCAAAATCTACGTAGTGGCCGCATAACGCTCTACTGACGAATAGCCAGGGTTGTCGAAACTCACGCCGGCGCGGACGAAATTATTTCTACGAAGGCAGCCCATTCACAAAGACTCTTGTTTAAGTCTAAGACCCTTCGACTGACCTTTTCCTGTTCTCCTTTGAAGCCCTTCAGCCCAACGACAAACCCACCAGTAGATTTATCCTATCTTTCGTTGCTCGGTTTTTAACCCAATGGGCTTAGTAGGATTTTGTTGCAGAAACTGTGCAGGGAAAATTTATCATGAAATGAAAGCCTTCCCCAATCCCTGCTCTCCAAGTGGCTGCAAATCTATTGCAGTTTTTATAAACTTCAGCGAATTAAGTTTCCTTGTTTAGCCATTCCCTGCTAAGTAAGGTTTGAAGTCTACTGATTTTCGCCTCCACGGATGATTGGCTTATGCCTATTATGGTCGAAAGGGCAAAGATCGAGCTCCGCGCCAGAACCTTATTGACAACGGCTCCTCCCAAGGAAATCGCATCATTGTTTAAGTTTTCCAACTCATTTCCTGCTTTGCAGTGAGCCGTTGCTTACGTTTACAAATTATGTCGCCGCATCCGCCTTGAGAGCACATCTATCCAGGATCTCTAAGGAAGGAACCCATCTACTGTTGTGCGTCGTTCAGAACATTGAGTTTAAGAAAGACACAAGCTTGTTAAAATCGCGCAGATTTGTGCAACCCTTAAGCTGGCTTGCGTCGCTTGCCCCCTTAGAAGATGGCTTGTTTCGCATCGACTACGAAACTCAGCGTTAATTTTTGGTGGACGCCATCTGATTATTTTGCCAAGATTTTATTTTTTTTCCCGTCACTTCGCCTATAGTGACTCACTTTCATGAGATGAGCCTGCACTCTGGTCCTCGCGCGTTAATTGCAAAAATATGGTCCCAATACTGGCCTATTGTGGGGACGAAGTCCGTTTTGAGAGTATTGAATAAATGCATACGCTGTTTTCGCAGTAAACCATGGGTACTGGAGTATGTCAAGGCTAATCTTCCCACCGAGAGAATCGAATGTTTTGATGTGACTGGAGTGGATTTTTGCGGACCATTTTTCTACAAGGTTGAGGTTCGGAATAAGGCCCCCATTAATATTCCGATAGTATTTATCTGCTTCAGAACGAAGGCGATTTATTTGGAGTTAGTAAAGGTCCTTTTCACAGCTTCGATTCTAAGGGCGCTTAAACGGTTTATTTGTTCCCAATTTTGACGATCTGTGGGAAGTAGCAGTAAAGACGGCAAACCCCCACCTGTATCGGGCAGTTTTTCCTGCAGTTCTTGGCTTCAAGGAGTTTGGGACTTTGTTGTGCCACATAGCCTCAATCGTTAATTCAAGATCTCTTGTATCGATTTCTGAAAATAGACCTAGATGTGACCTAGATGTGCCGACTCTGGCACTTTTTGAAGTGAAACTTCTTTAGGCGCGTAATGGATTTTCGGGGACGGAGTAAAACCGAGTCAGGATCGACACGAAAATGCGAGTACCCCCACCACCGCTCACCGTTCACTGTCCCTCTCTCACCATATGCGCTTGTTGAGGTGGGGGAGCCGCTCACGAACGTTGTCTCTCTTCTCTTCTTTCCTCTCTCTCAGACACCAGCGAGCTGCGCCACGCCTCAGAATGCTCTCTGGCTAATGGGAAAACAATTATTATGGTGTCGATTTATATCTCACCAGGTAAATCGATTACTGATATCAAAGATTTTATCCACCATGTGCTTCTGCCATATACAGAGGGTGGTTCGAGGCTATTGAATAAGAATTATCACGAAATTCCTATGATCATTTCGGGAGATTTTAATGTTAATTTCTCGAGGGAAGAATCTGTAGAGTTATTGAACTTTTTCAAAAACACACTCAATTTGGATATTGTTAATGATAGGAACACTAGCACGACTAGACACGGGACAACAATCGATGCAGTTTTTGCACGATTCATTAAGGATTTAAGTGCTCACGTATATATCTCGCACTTTAGTTACCATAACCCAATTATCACGACATTAGGAAATGATATTCATGAAATTGACAATGAAAATGGCACATGATTGGTAAATTGTCATTGTAATTTCTTTGTAATTTTTATACCCTTGCAGAGGGTATTATAATTTTGGTCAAAAGTGTGCAACGCAGTGAAGGAAACATCTCCGACCCTATAAAGTATATATATTCTTGATCAGGATCACCTCCTGAGTTGATATGAGCATGTCCGTCTGTCCGTCTGTCCGTCTGTCCGTCTGTCTGTCTGTCGGTTTCTACGCAAACTAGTCTCTCAGTTTTGGAGCTATCGAGTTGAAACTTTGCACACACCCTTCTTTCCTTTGCAGGTAGTATATAAGTCGGAACGGCCGGGATCGGTCGACTATATCTTATAGCTGCCATATAACTGATTGATCGGATATGCCATAACTTTGGTGTTTTTTAAGTTAGAGGGTTGGGACTTTCCACACATGTTATATTTGACCAAAACCTTATGTAAAAAATTTCATAAGGATCGGCCGACTATATCCTATAGCTGTCATAGAACGATCGAAATTGGCATAACTTTGGTGTTTTTAAGTTAGAAAGATGGGACTTTGTACAGATTACTCTTTGGGCAAAATAATTCAATATGCCAAATTTCATAAGGATCGGCCGACTATATACGATTCGCTATATATTTAATTATATAAGATGCGTGGCGCCACCTAGCGAACTGCGACTGAACTGCAAGGGTATATCAACTTCGGCTCCGCCCGAAGTTAGCTTTCCTTTCTTGTTAATTGTAATATTGTTATTTATGTAATATTGTATACTTGTGAATAAATTGAAAATTTTTGGAACTATACATTAATCGAACGTCATTCATCTATAAGAAAATATTAGAAAAAGCAAATTCATGCTTCGTCGTTGAATTATTTAACCTCTAATTTTCAAACTAACCTAAGAGAGAAAATAGAGATGATGAAATGAAAATAGAGAGAGAGGAATACTAGAAGTTTCACTTCTGTCTTGCGTAGGCTTGACACACCCTTTTTTTTTTAATGGCGGCCCTCCATCAACTTTTATCGAACCGGATCGAATCTTATTGCCCTCAACTTTTATCGTCTGGATGGGTGGCAGATAGTCTCCTTCTTGCAACAGATGCTCTAGTCTGGTTGAAAAGATGAATATCTTACGTCAGCGGCAGCAAATCAAAATGGGGCACCCCTAGGTCAGTAGTGTCTGTTAGTGACATAGGTTTGGTGAAGAATGGGAATCTACCCCCATGAAGTGGCCTCTAACGTGGCGGAGTGAACCTGATAGACGTTCTCAAGGCAGCTGCGGGCACGAAAAAGCGAGCGGCGTCTAAGTTGTGTCTGCTGTCCCTCACTGACTCTACTGACTTCTCACTGAGGTCCATTCTACAACGGTGGAGGATGTTGTGCCAAGCAGCCAAAGTAAAATTCTGTTTAGAATAATCTGTGCTACGCTTCTCCCAGTTTTGCATACGCTTTGCTGGTATTACAAATACGCGCATGCACTTTTGGGAGCTTCCGTAGAGCTGCTATACACTAGCTTATCTTGCAATTGTGTGTGTTAGCCCCGCCTCGCCTGTTGCCTTTGGAATGATAGAGAACTGCATTACTTGGAGTTTCCCTTGCTAAGCTTACATATACTTGAGTTTACTTTTGTTTTGATCAGCTGTGGATTTGAGATTTTAATTAAACCCCGAAATAAAAATTTAAATTTGATCTGCTCCTTTTATTTTTATTCGGCCGCTATTAAAAATTATGAATAACACTCCTGAAATAGCTCTGGCATGTGGCTCCCTTGGGGTGCACTTTTTCGAGTCGTCGTCCTTGATCTCGTCGACCCACTTCGCTACCAGGGCCCTGGGTTTGTTTACACAGTTCCATCTGCTGGTACACCGAGCTCTCTGCATTATTCGCTCAGCTCGTCCTTGCTGCTCCTCCTTCGCTAAACAGTCGCCGTTTCGGGTTGGTCGCCAAGATTTCCACTCGCCAGGCCTCAGAACCTTAAGCAAAGCCATCCGAGCAGCCAAAGATGCAAGCATCCAAAAAAGAAACCAGAGCTTGCAAATAACTGTCAACCGTTTCTCGTTGTCTGCAAATAAATATCTTTCTCTGACTCTTTACGAAAAGACTCAGAGAGCAACCGTTTCATGGGTCCTGAACGAGCTCGCTCGCGCTCAGGGCGAAACCGTTTTTTTCTATTCTGTTTTATTTCGGTTGTTCCAAGACCCTTTTGTCGTGTTCGGTGCAGCAAAAAGTCTTTTGCGTATGTATTGGTTTACATTAACACGCATAGGCAAGAAAATCTTTAAACGTTTAATTGCAATCGTGAATTGAGTGTGTGAAGTTTTTCTTTTCTTTTTGGTAGCATTATGTTATATGGAATCTAAATGAAACTTGTTAACCAAAATATTTTAAAATAAAATTAAATTTTTCTTTTAATTTCTTTGCATATGTATTGGTATACATTCAAAATGCGTTCGTTTTGCACACGAAGTACATTAATTGCAAAAACAACGAAAGTAAAGTAAGCTCTACAGAAATAAAGATTTCAAAAGTCTCTTGCTCAGAGCGAGAGCGAAAGAGTACGAACTTTTTCGGTTGTGCTCGCAACGAGAGCCCTAGAAAAAAAACGGTCGACAGTTATTTGCAAGCTATGAAAGAAACACATATTCGTTCACCGAAACCATTGCCTCAAATTATCCAAAGTTCAAAAAAATACTGAAATCTAGAACAAAACTGGAAATAAAAAAACTTTCCATTGGTTTATCATTCATTCCGATCAAACGTAAATTTGTAATTCTTCGGCTGTATTGAGTATCTTCTCCAGCACTCTAAAGAATGCGTTCGCCACCTCGAAGAATGCCGTCAACAGTGATTAAAAAATGGCATCTGACTTTTACCGTTCATTTGGAATACTCACTTTAATCGAGAGTTAGCTATGAATACTAAGCTTAAGGTGCAACATTTAACCATCGGCATGTTTCGTTAATATTTTGGTCAATGGCGTCTAGTTCCCAGACAATTACATGATCCCAAATATATGGAAATGCCAATAACAATAACATCAGCGACACAGTAAAATCTCCAATTGCATACTCACCAAATGCAACGATATAACAACAACATTTAAATCAAATTAGTAACTACAGTTGCACAAGTCAGCAACTGTAACGGAAACTAAAAAAAATGTTGCGATGGGACGACGGAGCAACGCCACAAGCAGGGGGCTTTTCCATTTTTCGCGCGGCTTCCGCTACATTTGGACCTCCAGATACCTCCAGATAAAGCGTTAAGAATAAAGAATTTAAAGCTATAAGTAGTGCAAAGCATCATTGTAGAGACCATTGTAGTCCAAAAAGGGTTCTTTCATAGCATTTGTAGACCTAAACTGGCTAAAGAGTGGAGAACGAAAGTTTCTACTTTTTCTACAAAGTATGTTGTGGTCACTAAATTATTTTCACAATTTTTTAATAAAACCTTGCTCGAATCTATCATAAGGAAATGTTTGGGGAAAAAATAGAAGCACAAATGAGGATCGTCCGATTTTATATTATAGCTATATATCTGAACGATCGGAAATGGCACAATCATGCTATTTGTTAAGGTGCTTGGGGCTGTTTCCAACATTTTTATCAGAAACTTGATTCAATGGTAAAATTCTCATAGCGATCGGCCAATTATATACAATCCGATATATATATATTAACATATCAACAAAATTTCTTTAAGTGTATATCAGTAAATTTTTTATACCGAAGCTGAAGCCTTTTGTATTGAAATTCGTAATCCAGGTGCAAAAAGCATCATTCCAATTTTTGTAAAAACATAAACATTTAATTATTCCAATTCGGCTGAAAACAGCCTCATTTCAGATTTCCAATTTCTAAGAGTCACTTCAGATTGAAAACCAAAACAATATTTTGGTAAACAGAATCCCGACTCAAATCTTTCTGACTCTTTTGAAATGTGAAATAAAACTAAACAGCTCAAACCATTCTTAAATGGGCATCCACTTCACAGGAAATTTCACATTTTCTTGTCACCTCGATTAAAGCCTTCCACGTCAACTGACACCTCAAGTAAAGTTCCGACTCAATCGATTTCCTTCAGAAAACAAAGCCTCTCAGAGAGAAAAGCTTCTTTCGAGCTTTGATCTGCAAAAAGCTTCAACAAGGGTAGCTATAACAAGAAAGGAAAGCTAACTTCGGGCGGAGCCGAAGTTTATATACCCTTGCAGTTGAGTCGCAGTCCGCTAGGTGGCGCCACGCATCTTATATTATTAGATATATAACGATCCGCTCGTTTATAGTCGGCCGATCCTTATGAAATTTGGCATATCGAATTATTTTGCAAAAAGAGGAATCCATTGAAACTCCCATCCTTCTAACTTGAAAAACAAGTTAGAAGTTATGCCAATTCCGATCGTTCTATGACAGCTATAGGATATAGTCAGCCGATCCTTATGAAATTTTGTACATAAGATATGTTGGTCAAATATAACATGTGTGGAAAGTCCCAACCCTCTATCTTAAAAAACAACGAAGTTATGGCATTTCCGATCAATCAGTTATATGGCAGCTATAGGATATAGTCGACCGATCCCGGCCGTTCCGACTTATGTACTACCTGCATATCCTATAGCTGTCATAGAACGATCGGAATTGGCATAACTTTGGTGTTTTTTAAGTTAGAAAGATGGGACTTGGTACAGATTCTATTGTGGACAAAATAATCTGATTTGCCAAATTTCATAAGGATCGGCCGACTATATACGATTTTCTATATGTCTAATAATATAAGATGCGTGGCGCCACCTAGCGGACTGCGACTCAACTGCAAGGGTATATAAACTTCGACTCCGCCCGAAGTTAGCTTTCCTTTCTTGTTTTTAAGTAAGAGGGTTGGGACTTTCCACACATGTTATATTTGACCAATATATCTTATGTACAAAAGGATTTTATGTTCATAGGGATCGGCCGACTATTTGGTACAGATTCTATTTAAGGAAAAGCAATCTGATTTGTTGAATTTCATAGGGATCGGCCGACTATATCCTATAGCTGCCATATAACTGATTGATCGGAAATCCTATAACTTCGTTGTTTTTTAGAAGGATGGGACTTTCTGTGCATTCTAATTTGGGCCAACTTATATGATCTGCCAAATTTCATAAGGATCGGCCGTTTATATCCTATAGCTGTTATATAAATGATTGATCGGAAATGCCATAACTTCGTTGTTTTTCAAGTTAGAAGGATGGGAGTTTCAATGGATTCCTCTTTTGTCAAAATTATTCGATATGCCAAATTTCATAAGGATCGGCCAACTATATACGATCCGCTATATACCTAATAATATAAGATGCGTGGCGCCACCTAGCGGACTGCGACTCAACTGCAAGGGTATATAAGCTTCGGCTCCGCCCGAAGTTAGCTTTCCTTTCTTGTTTTTTCCATGATATATAACCACGAAGATTTCATGAATTCCGAAATTGAAACATTGGAAGATTATTTCAGTCCACCTTCATCTGAGGATATATCTTTTAATTTTGCAATTAATAATGACTTAGAAGAAAATAATAAATTTCGAATAAATCATCTTAATAAAGAAGAAAGAACTAAATTAAATAACATTTTATTTGAATTTAGTGATATCCAGTAAAGGGAAGGTGAAAATTTGACCTTTACCAGTGCTTTAAAACATTCAATCCAAACCAAACATGAAGATCCTATTTACAATAAACCTTATAAATACCCCCAAGCTTATGATCAAAAAGTCGAAGTCCAATTTAAAGAAATGATAAATCTGGGAATAATACGTAAATCGAAATCCCCTTATTGTCCCAATATGTATAGTCCCAAAGAAAGAGGACGCATCAGGGAAAAATAAATTTCGAATAGTAATAGACTATCGAAGTCTAAATGAATTAACTATTAATGATAAGTATCCGATACCAGTTATGGATGAAATACTTGACAAATTTAGAAAGTGTCAATATTTTACAACAATTGACCTTGCCAAGGGTTTTCATCAAATTCGAATGGATAAAAATTCTATTTCAAAAACAGCTTTTTCTACTAAAAATGGACATTACGAATACACACGAATGCCGTTTGGTCTGAAAAATGCGCCTGCAACTTTCCAACTTTGCTTGGACAATTGTTTAGAAGATTTAATATACCAGCATTGTCTTGTTTTTATGGATGACATAATTGTATTTTCTACTTCATTAGAGGAACACATATTGTCCATAAAAAAGGTGTTTGCAAAACTCCGAGAAGCTAATCTTAAACTTCAACTTGACAAATGTGAGTTTATGAAAAAGGAAACCGAATTCCTTGGACATATGATAACAACAGAAGGAATATAGCCAAACCCCAAAAAATTGAGGCAATACAAAAATTTCTAATACCAAAAACCCAAAAAGAAAAAAAATCATTTTTAGTTCTCTGTGGATTTTATAGAAAATTCATACCTGATTTTGCTAAAATTGCAAAACCCATGACTGTAAACTTAAAGGAAGGTTCCACTAAAATTCAACAAATAAAGAATATTTAGAAGCATTTGAAAAATTAAAACTTCTCATTACATCAGACCCAATACATCTTTAACAACAGATGCTAGCAATGTCGCCATAGGCGCAGTATTTTCACAAAATCATAAACCTATTTGTTATGCTAGTAGAACTCTTAATGAACATGAAATTAATTATTCAGCAATAGAGCTTCTGGCTATAGTCTGGGTAGAAAATTCGGAATTCTTAGCGATCATAGACCATTAGTTTGGCTTCATAATATAAAAGAACCAAATATGAAACTAAAAAGATGGAGAATAAAATTAAACGAGTTTGACTTCACTATTAAATATCTGCCGGGAAGGGAAAACCAGGTAGCTGATGCTCTGTCAAGAGTGAAGCTAGAAGAAAATTTTTAATGAGAATCACCGGATAGTACCCAGTCATTACCCACAATAGCAACAGTACATAGAGTACAAGAAGACAATCAGAATTATAACGAAATAACGGAAAGACCTTTAAATTATTACAATAGACAAATTGAATTTCATAGGGCAAATTCAAATGAAGTTAAATTGACTCAATACTTTCATAAAACCAACCTTAAAATAATGTATGAACAAATGACCCATGAATATGCAAAAGAATTAATTAAAGTAAAGTTATGCTACAAAAAACGAGTTATCTATTTTCCTTGTGAAATGGACTTCATAATATTTCAAAATGCTTATATAGAGATTATCAGCCCAAATAACTTAACCAAAGTTATGAAAACCAGAACAATATTAACAGATGTCCAAACATTCGCCGAATTTAAGGAAATTGTCCTTAAAGCTCACGTAGAAATATTACATCCAGGAATAGAAAAACAAACAACCCTTTTTAAAGAAAAATATTATTTTCCCGATTATCAGAGATTAATTCAAAATATTATAAATGAGTGTGAAATTTCTAACCTTGCTAAAACAGAACATAGAGATACAAAACATACATTTGAATTAACCCCAGAAACCTTTAACCCCAGAGAAAACAAGAAGAGAAAGCTAACTTCGGGCGGAGCCGAAGTTTATATACCCTTTCAGTTGAGTTGCAGTCCGCTAGGTGGCGACACGCATCTTATATTATTTGATATGTAGCGGATCGTATATAGTTGGCCGATCCTTATGAAATTTGGCATATCGAATTATTTTGCCAAAGAGGAACCCATTGAAACTCCCATCCTTCTAACTTGAAAAACAACGAAGTTATAGCATTTCCGATCAATCAGGTATATGGCAGCTATAGGATATAGTCGACCGATCCCGTTCCGACTTATATACTGCCTGCAACAGAAAGAAGGGTGTGTGCAAAGTTTGAACTTGATAACTTGAAAACTGAGAGACTAGTTTGCGTAGAAACCGACAGACAGACGGACATGCTAATATCGACTCAGGAGGTGATCCTGATCAAGAATATTTTATAGGGTCGGAGATGTCTCCTTCACTGCGTTGCACACTTTTGACCAAAATTATAATACCCTCTGCAAGGGTATAATAAAGAACATGATCTACAGTTATACCCCAAGCTAACCGCCTGAGGACAGGCTAAATTCTTAAGGATGGGGAAGTAACATATCAACAAAATTTCTTTAAGTGTATATCAGTAAATGTTGTAAACCTAAGCTGAAGCCTTTTGTATTGAAATTCGTAATCCAGGTGCAAAAAGCATCATTCCAATTTTTGTAAAAACATAAACATTTAATTATTCCAATTCGGCAATATTTCTCACTCCTTTCACAATATTTCTCACTCCTTTTCAGTGAATTAAAACTAAACAGCTCAAACTGTTCTTAAATGGGAACCCACTTCACAGGAAATTTCACATTTTCTTGTCACCTCGATTAATTGAAACCCAAAGCCTTCCATGTCAACTGACAACTCAAGTAAAAGGATCCGACTCAATCTATTAGAGCTTTCTAGAGAGAGCTTTCTAGCTTAGAGCTATTAGAGCTGAAATTCTAAAATTCTAAGCAGTTGTTCTGAAATTCTAAAATTCTTAGCAGTTTTTAAAATCAAACTGCGATTACCTCGCGTTTGTACATCTGGTGTACCCCATGGAAACCATCGTGGGCTCTTACTTCTTACATTATTTATTAATGATTTGCCTCTTGCCTGAACTGATTAACTTGTACTTATGCACGCTGATGATGTTAAGTTTTGTCTTCTGTATAGATGCAAAATTGCACAATCTCTTTTACTTTTATCCGATTTAGAAAATAACCTAAGGAGTAATGGATCGAATGGTACGCCTTAGACGCCTCAGGTTAACGATCGGGGTGTCTTATTAGATTTGAAAGTTAAATTTACCGACCATTTATCCACCACGGTTTAAAGGGTGCACTTGAAGTACCCCGAAATCACATAGAATCTCTTCAAATAAACTTCCTGATTTTCGGCTTTAGAGGACTTAATTGGGAAGCAAACCTTCACCTTCCCTCTTACTATAGTACCTCTTACCTCACTAACAATCTGTAGAACAATGCTGGGTATTTTTCTATATAATCTCATCACTGGTAATGTACATAGATAGCCAGCATTTACTAACACGCCTAAATTTTAACGTTCCTAATAGAAGGAATAGAAACTTTCGTTCGACATATGCCCTACACGATCCCTTTAGTAGGGTATTATTTTTGGACTACAATGGTCTCTACCATATCTTATCAGTTTGCTCTAAGAATAAACTGAACCTTTAAGTCGTTAACACTTTATCTGTGCGCTATGCGGGCTGTTCGTATTCAGCGGGAACCGCGCAAAAGATTTGTTGGTCCTACCGATCGCGGGAACCAGTTCTGGTGAAGAAAAAGAATGACCGAAAATTTGTGTAACACAAAATTAGTGAATTCTTCGGAGACAGGACTATGTTCGATAGCTGGAAGAAACATGTTGAACGTGTTCTTGCTCTCTACGAGGTACAGGAAGGATCCTTTAGAATTATGATCATGAGATACTACGTTCAAGAAGATACAAGAAAATTGGAAAAGCAGATTGTGTAAAATGCTGAGCATACATAAATCGAACTGGCCCCCGTCATATTAAATACCAAAAATAAATAGTTAAGTAGGCTCAATTTTTGTTGCCTCAATTTGATTGTTTAAATTACTCCTCAGATTACATAACACATACTTAAAAGTTTCTATAGTAAAATTAATTGAGGAAATATGTTACGCATTCCAGGAATGCCCCTTTTGCCGGGCACACTTTTCCGCGATGTAAGTACTTACTTATAAGCTATAAGAAAAATTTAATTTATGTCATTTATATGAAGGTATCAAGAGGCCATTACCCGAAACCACAAAGTTTGTTAAATTTTCAAGGTCTTAGTATGCTCAGTGACCGCCAAAAGTCTGCATCCGGTGACACAAGCGGAGTTTCTGTAGACCTCAGCTGCCCACCGATTGGTTCACCTTCTATTTATCCCCCACGGTCGGGACCTCGCATGCCTCCATGGATATCCTACGATAAAAAAGTTTTGTGTTTCCATGCATTTTTCAAGCAAACACTTCAGGAACTATACCACGCACCCTACTTAGTCCGCAAAGTAAAAATATATTACTATCTCGAAGATGGGACCGTGGAAATTTTTGAACCACGTGTTGATAACTCAGGCATAGTACAAGGATGTGTGGTGCATCGTCAAAGAGTCCGGAAAGCACCGCCATGTGATAACGAGTTTATGTCACTAATTGATTTTAATGTGAATATGACAGTTCAAATATTTGATCGCCAGTACCATATTACTAATTGTGACCATTTCACCCGCGTTTTTTTAAACAAGCGAGGAATAACTGTTCCCGATCCAGTGGAATCTCCATGGTACGTAAAAAAATGGGTTTTTAAGATAGTCTTAGTGATTTTCTCTTTTCTTTTTTACATAGGGCAGTTGATTGAAATTATTTGGTTGTCTATAGTTACTTTGCTGATTATAAATTATTATTATACCCTTGCAGAAGGTATTATAATTTTGGTCAAAAGTGTGCAACGCAGTGAAGGAGACATCTCCGAACCTATAAAGTATATATATTCTTGATCAGGATCACCTCCTGAGTCGATATGAGCATGTCCGTCTGTCCGTCTGTCCGTCTGTCTGTCTGTCTGTCTGTCTGTTTCTACGCAAGCTAGTCTCTCAGTTTTGGAGCTATCGAGTTAAAACTTTGCACACATCCTTCTTTCCTTTGCAGGCAATACATAAGTCGGAACGGCCGGGATCGGTCGACTATATCCTATAGCTGCCATATAACTGATTGATCGGAAATGCCATAACTTTGGTTTTTTTTAAGTAAGAGGGTTGGGACTTTTCACACATGTTATATTTGTGAAGGTATCTTATGTGCAAAATTTCATAAGGATCGGCCGACTTTATCCTATAGCTCTCATTGAATGATCGGAATTGGTATTAGAAAGATAGGACTTGGTACAGATTTCATGTTGGACAAAGAAGTCCGACTTGCCAAATTTCATAAGGATCGACCGACTATATCCTATACCTGCCAAATAGCTTAAAAAACAATACAGTTATGGCATTTCCGATCAATCAGTTATATGGCACCTTTAGGATATTGTCGTCCAATTCCGTTCCGACTTATATACTACCAGCAAGCAAAAGTAGGATCTTTGAAAAGTTTCAACTCGATAGACGGAATGATGCTTGGGACTGTTTCCAACATTTTTATTCGAAAATTGATTCGATGGGGAAATTCTTATTAGGATCGGACAACTATATATAGGATATATATATAATAATAATATAAACTGCTGCTTAACGATCGCTATTTAAAAAGATGCTTGCTGTTTCCAACATTTTTATTTGAAAATTGATTCGATGGTGAAATTCCCATATGGATCGACCAACCATATACGATCTGATATATATATATAATATAAGCTTCTAATTAACTGCAAGGGTATATAAACTTTGGCTCCGCCCGAAGCAAGCTTTCCTTTTATGTTTTTACATTATTAACTAAATTATGAGCATCTATAGAAATAGCAAGGTTGGTTCATTTCCGATGGTTGAGTTACATAGCAGCTATAAAATATAGTCAGCCAATCCATCTAAAATTTGTCAGATCCCAGTAAGTTGCGGAAATGGAGTCCATAGAATGTCGCATTTATCTTGCTGTTGGGCTAAGCAGCCACCAGATAGGCTAATTAGAATATTGATAATTTGTTCATCTGCAGCGGCATTTAATCTTCTCTTTTGTCTCCCAGATTCGCATGCACTTTGTTGTCATTTTTGTAGCGCATGCGCTTTTGGGAGCTTTGGAAGAGCTTCTGCGCCTAAGCTGTTCTTCTTCTTGTATTTTGGGAGTTGTTATTGACCGGCCACTATTTGTTTTATTGTGCGGAATTAGCTCAATAAATTTAATTTAAGCATTTAAATCTCGTCTTTATTTCGGTCGCTATCAAAACGCTGATCGCTCAATACTTGCTTTCAAGAACTTCAAAGTCTTGCCAATTCCGATCATTCAGTTATATGGCAGCTGTACGATATTGTCGGCTGTCCACCGATCCCTGCCGTTCTGACTTATAATGGATATGTGCAATGTTTCAAGTCACAGACAAACAGACGGACTGACGGACATGCTTATATCGAATTAGGAGCCGATTCTAGAATATATATAATTTAAAGGGACCAAAATATTATATAAGACTTTAAATAAAACAAAAAGGCCAAAATATAATACTCGGTGAGAGCTCGGTCTAGCAGAAGATGGAACCGGGTAACAAACCAAGGGCCCTGGTGGCGAAGTAGGTCGACGAGGTTAAAATTGGTACGGTTTGGACATTAACAAAATCCCAAGTTCGATTCCAGAGCTACTTCAGGGTAGAGCAAAAAAGTGGCTAGTCATAAACGAGGAGTGTTACGATATTAATAATTTTTCATAGCGGCTGAATAAAAATAAAAGGAGCAGATCAAATTTAAATTTTTATTTCGGGGATCAATTTAACCCTCAAATCCACAGCTGATCAAAACAAAAGTAAACTCAAGTATATGTAAGCTTAGCAAGGGAAACTCCAAGTAATGCAGTTCTCTATCATTCCAAAGGCAACAGGCGAGGCGGGGCTAACACACACAATTGCAAGATAAGCTAGTGTATAGCAGCTCTACGGAAGCTCCCAAAAGCGCATGCGCGTATTTGTAATATCCCAGCAAATTATACCAGCAATTATACCAGCAATTGTAATTATACCAGCAAAGCGTATGCAAAACTGGGAGAAGCGTAGCACAGATTATTCTAAACAGAATTTTACTTTGGCTGCTTGGCACAACATCCTCCACCGTTGTAGAATGGACCTCAGTGAGAAGTCAGTAGAGTCAGTGAGGGACAGCAGACACAACTTAGACGCCGCTCGCTTTTTCGTGCCCGCAGCTGCCTTGAGAACGGCTACCAGGTTCACTCCGTCACGTTAGAGGCCACTTCATGGGGGTAGATTCCCATTCTTCACCAAACCTATGTCACTAACAGATACTACTGACCTAGGGGTGCCCCATTTGGATTTGCTGCCGCTGACGTAAGATATTCATCTTTTCAGCCAGACTAGAGCATCTGTTGCAAGAAGGAGACAATCTGCCACCCATCCAGACGATAAAAGTTGAGGACAATAAGATTCGATCCGGTTCGATAAAAGTTGATGGAAGGCCGCCATTAAAAAAAAAAAGTGCCAGAGTCGGCACATATAGGTCAGCAGGATTTTCAGAAATCGATACAAGAGATCTTGAATTAACGATTGAGGCTATGTGGCACAACAAAGTCCTAAACTCCTTAAAGCCAAGAACTGCAGGAAAAACTGCCCGATACAGGTGGGGGTTTGCCGTCTTTACTGCTACTTCCCACAGATCGTCAAAATGGGGAACAAATAAACCGTTTAAGCGCCCTTAGAATCGAAGCTGTGAAAAGGACCTTTACTAACTCCAAATAAATCACCTTCGTTCTGAAGCAGATAAATACTATCGGAACATTTAATGGGGGCCTTATTCCGAACCTCAACCTTGTAGAAAAATGGTCCGCAAAAATCCACTCCAGTCACATCAAAACATTCGATTCTCTCGGTGGGAAGATTAGCCTTGACATACTCCAGTACCCATGGCTTACTGCGAAAACAGCGTATGCATTTATTCAATACTCTCAAAACGGTCTTCGTCCCCACAATGGGCCAGTATTGGGACCATATTTTTGGAATTAACGCGCGAGGACCAGAGTGCAGGTTCATCTCATGAAAGTGAGTCACTATAGGCGAAGTGACGGGATGGCCTCTTGGCAAAATAATCAGATGGCGTCCATCAAAAATTAACGCTGAGTTTCGTAGTCGATGCTAAACAAGCCATCTTCAAACTACGCAAGCCAGCTTAAGGGTTGCACAAATCTGTGCGATTTTAACAAGCTTATGTCTTTCTTAAATTCAATGAACGACACGCAACAGTAAATGGGTTCCTTCCTTAGAGATCCTGGATAGATGTGCTCCCAAGACGGATGCGGCGACAAATTTTGTAAACATAAGAAACGGCTCACTGCAAAGCAGGAAATGAGTTGGCAAACTTAAACAATGATGCGATTTCCTTGGGAGGAGCCGTAGTCAATAAGGTTCTGGCGCGGAGCTCGATCCTTGCCCTTTCGGCGACAATAGGCATAGGCCAATCATCCGTGGAGGCGAAAGAAATGATGGCCCATGGGAAGAGCACCTCTCGACAATAAAGTGGCTGGATTGAATGCCATGGGAACCTATTGCAATTTTATTGACATGGTGAGCTCCCGTATGGAAGAGACGCGATTAGAAACAAGCACGCTGAATCGAACAGGTTTATCTTAAATCCAGGATAAAAAAACCGAGGAATCACACCAGCAATAATACTCTCCGTTATAGGTCCTAAGGTCAGCCACATGTCTCGCCTAAGGTCAGTCTCGCTAGAAACACAGCAGATAATTCCAGCTTTGGTATAGTCTTAGTCTATTTGGGCGCAACGTGAGACTTTAAGCATTGCAGTCAACTATCACACCCGAAAGACGTAAGCGCAAGCTCCATACGCATCTAAATTGGTGTCACGAAATCCGTGGACTTCAAACCTTCCTTAGCAGAAAATGGCTAAACAAGGAAACTTAATTCGCTGAGTTTTATAAAAACTGGAACAGATTTGTTAGCCACTCGGAGAGCGGGGATTGGGGAAGGCTTTCATCTTCATTGCCCTGTTGACGACAGGATCTACCAAGCAAATTGGGTCCGAAAAAATAAAACCGAACAACGGAAGATAGGATACTTCAAAGGGGAACAGAAAAAGGTCAGCTGAAGGGTCCTAGGCTAATCCAAGGGTCTTTGTGAATGGGCTGCTATCGTAAATTTTTGAGTGTGAATTTTTGTCATCATGGGCCATTTATTTCAAGCCCTCTATGATGATACTGGAGCAAAATCTCCTCATTTGAAAACGACACTTGTTCAAAAGGCTCAATGTCTGGGTAATTATCTTAATAGCTTCTATCTTTATCGGAACACCGCAGGATACACTGCAGCAAGCTGTCATCTAAAAACCCTAGCAGAGGATTTGCGGTACATCTAGCGCTTCGTTGTTCTTTGTAGCGCATACACTTTGGGAGTTTAGGTAGAGCTTCTGCGCAAGCTATTAGTATATGCACTTGTATATTCGGCTTTGATTGGACTGACTGTTGCGTTTGTTTTGGGATTAAATTGACCCATAATAAATATTGAAATCGAAATTGAACCTACTCTATTTAAATCGGCCATAATCAAAAAGCTGATAGCATTACAAAGATAAAAAAAATGCCTCATTAATTGATGATACCAACAGAATTCTGCGTTTGTCCATCGGCGGTTTCCCTTTTCAGGATTTCCAATTGTTTTTATCCGCCAGTATGATTTTTGCTAAAGCTCCACTTATAACTGTACAAATTTTGTCCTTTTTGTTAAAAAAAAATCTAAGATCTATTTTTTTTCAAAACCTACAACCTTAAAGTATTGAAAAACACTGGCAATTTTGAAATCGGTTTAAAAAAACGCGTTCTGGAATTTTTAAGCAAAAAAAAGACCTGAAAACCAGTTTTTTAATAATAAATCAAGATTTTTTGGGTGTTAAGCCGCATCGATAGAAGGCCCAGGCGGCCATCTAAGAATATGCTCGGCGTATAGCCGATCACCGCTACATTGAGGTAGCCGTAAATTTTGAAAACGTCACCAACAAGCAGTTCGAAACCCTAGGAAGGCAAACTGGGAGCTCTATTAAAAGATACTGGATAGATCCCTAGGTGAACCACCTTCAGAGACTATCGAGACTTACGAGGGGCTCAACGCCATGGTAGGAACGCTTACTGCGACGAGCGCAAAAGCATACCACAGGGCCTGCCCCAAGAAAAGATTAGATAGCAGCAGATCGAAGAAGCCTCCATGGTGGACCTTGTCGCTAGCCCCCTTCAAGAAAAATGCACGTAGGGCCTTTAACCACGCGCATCGTACCAACACAGACGACGCGTGGGAGGCCTATAAAGCTGAACTCAGGCGGTATAACAAAGAATTGCGTAAGGCAAAGAGGGTTGCCTGGGCCAATTTCGGCACCAATATCCAGAAGACATCAGAGGCCCCCCGCCTAAGAAAGATTCTCTACTACAGCCCCCCGTAGGTTATATAAGGAACACGGATGGGCGGTGGACAACCTCAAGCCAGGAATCCCTGGAGATTCTTGTCAACGCACACTTCCCGAGTTGCTCATCGGAAGAAACAACCCAGGGGATGCGTAGCCAGGGCCATCAGGGCTTACTCAACTACCTACTTAGTGACAGAAATCTTTAATACGCACTTATTGCTTTTCTAGACATAGAAGGGGCCTTCAACAACATCTTGCCGTGCTCAATAATTGATGCACTGACGGGACTTGGAATAGACAACCGATCAATTCACCTAATACGGTAGATCACTTAGTAAAACTTAGGTGAAACCCTTGCCCCAGCGGTAACACAAGGAGCCCTAGCGGCTCCTGTGGAAGCCGGGGGGTCTTCTATGACCCCCTAGCATCACCGCCTTAACCTAACCTAACCTAGGGTGTTAAAAATATTTCATATACGGTTTTGTGTTATACTCGACCAGATAAAAAATTCCTACTATGTCACTTTAAAAGTTCAGAATCACTGTTGCACTGTGTAATTTGTGAAAAGGGACTAATGTCGTTCTGCTTGTGCACTAGTGCTGAATTGCAACTTTCTTTAGCTTTCAAACATTCCTGTAATAAGTTTGAATATGCTTAGCTTAGTTAAAATACCCGTAGGTCGTGTATTTGCTCGCATGCCTACTCTATTATGATACTATTTGAAAAATTATTATTATTAAATTGGAACAAGCAACAACTCGTGTTTCAATTCCGACCTAAGATTATTTTGGGCATCTTCCGTTACTTCGAAAACAGAAAAAGGTTCTCTTAAGGCACTAGCTATTCCTAACATTGAATCTAGGAAGTCATCAAAGGTTTCCGTGTTTCTCTGTTTACGACGTCGTGAGGCTTCTTTGATACCGCGATCAATTCGTTGGTCTTGATATTTTTCCTTACTGGCGCGTACATCGGTAGAATGTTAATGCAGGACTCGAAAATAAAAAAATTGCAAATTGAAACAAGCACATTCATTTTCTAGCACATAATCGCGTGGTGTCACCCCGTGACAAGTAATTGGTAACCTCATTATCCCATTCGAGTTTGATTTCACCTAGTCATCCTCTAAAGCTACAATTCAAATTTAAATTAGTCATGATAGCAATAATTTCATAAGAGATCAAAGCGGTGAAACTCACCATTGAGCCTCTACCGTGCCAACTATGATTTGGTGGATGCGCTCTTCTGAGACGCCGTTGCCAGACGAGGAGTTCTTCGTGTTCACTCTGTCTGCATTCTGAGAACCATTCTGGTTCGGCCTTGGATTATTACGAGCAACATGTTTTAGTACCTGTACAAGGACTAACCCCAATGATAGAACTATATCCACTATCGATTCGGTATTTTCTTATTCGCTTCTACTATATCCTCGTCTGCGAAATGGACAAGTGGGGTTGGTTTCTGGCCATGTTGTAAGACAACTCAAATGGAATTGATGCCTACATGTGGTCGCAGTATATTCAGCTTCTCTATTGCATATCATTGCAAATAATAAAGCTGGTAGATTCCATGGGGTGTGACAATGTAGGGCTATTTTCATGACATCGTCTTACAGCCATGATATCAAACAAAATGTGATTAATATTCCTTTTAAATTTTCCTGATAATTTTCGTGGTATAATTGATATAATATTTAAATAGAAAATGTAAATGTATATGTATTGTTAATAATGTCAATAATTTTTTAAGTGGGATTTCCCCTTTGGAATTCTCACCATTTATCAAAAGCTTTTTATAATTATTTTATTGTTCCAAGACAAGGAATTATAATTATTTAATTAATAAAAAATGTCTTATTTGGAGAGGGAAAAGCTCCATACTGCCGGACTATCTCAATACAAATGACAAGAATAAAACCAAAATGACTTCTGTCCTTCTTTAAAGAGTAACCTGCTGGCTGCTTAAGAAATCAAAAAAAAGCTCTAATTAAATTAGGAACAATAAAAAAAATTAATAGATACCGGAATGAGAAATGAGGATGGTGAGCCGCTTGTTGTTGAAGAGGAATAAATTCCAAACTTAAGAACCCTGAACAAATCTCAATTCAAAAACAAATTAACAAAACAAATGAACTCCCAGCTTAGGAGCATGAACAATCTCAATGCAAAAGAGACTTATCAAAAAGTGATAGCAAAGAATTGACATTAGGTTAGGTTAGGTTAGACGGCTGGCGGTTTTCTCCTATAGAGGCAACCACCACACTTAGACCGTATAGGGGTTCTTGTGATAGCGTAGACCGGATCTTAACTCCCCTTAATCGCAAAAAGGAAATGAGTTGGCGGGCCAACCGGATAATTCGAATGTCAAAAGGGAAGCAGGCACCTTCATGAACCAGCTTGTGCATTGATCGAACAGCAAGGAAAGACGCTGACTTTGTGCCATACGTCACGGTGTTGATCTTAAAAGCATTCACGTCGTCGTGGATAGAATCTCGCCACCGGATGCACTGCAGCCAGATATTATCTAGAGCTACTAGTGCGCATCGGTAAATCTTACAAATGTCTCCCGTTAAAAAGACTAGGTGAGACCGAATTCGAAGCAAGGTATGGTACAGCTTAGGTTGAATCAGGGGGCCTGGCATCAGAACTTCATTAAGGAAATATCCATAGGATGTGGCAGCCGAACAATCAAACACAACTCTACGCTTAGTAGTCGAGCTGTTTTCTTTCAGAACCTAGGGATGGAGAACGAAATACTTACGTCGCATTTCCTGCAGTACCAAAGACTCGTGACCTAGATCCAAGTATTTGTAATAGCCCGGTAATAACCGATCCCTTCTGACAATTTTGTCGCCAGTGAGGGAAATTTGGAAATAGCTCATAGGTAAATAAAGTGAGGCAGCCCTGGGATTTTTGAAGAGACGGAAATGTGAGCCAACATCACATTTTTGAAAATCTACATTGCCTAATACCATACGGTTTGTTACAGACTTAGTAATTTGTTATAGAAGCCATGCTTTGTCCCACGGGACTCTCGCGTATAATTGAAAAAATAAAAAAAAACAATCCAATTAGAAGTAATCTGGCGGTTCAACTTAACCGCGTTGCACACGTGATACAATTTTAATAAGTAAAAGTGCGAGCAATTTAACATTTCATCCTGCCCAGTGCCCGGATTGGTATGTTTGCCTGCAGAAATTAGCCGTATTTAGTTTTTCTAAGGGAAAATAACCAAACCTCAAATTTAGATACAGGGCAAGAAGATCGCTGGCCTACCTCCAGCCAAATCTACCTTGGTTCACATTTTTTTGCCACGTGTCGCCATCTTGGTTAGCTATCCAAAAGCACCCCGGATTAAAGCCGAGTAGTTTCACAAGGCGGAGAATATTTCGCAGAGCCTCGGATCCAAACGAAAGTTAAGACGCGGTATCTGTAAAGCCTACCCATTTCTAACGCAGAAAGATGCCGGGTTGTTTCAACTAGACAAGTTTGGTGATCAGCCAACTCGGTCCCAGGCGACTGCTAAAAAGTAGATTGCTAGAAAAGAAGATAAATGGAGTGGCGCATGTAGCATTAAATAACACAAACAAAACAAAGTTAATATCGTAAAGTAAGTAAGTTAAAGCAGTTGGGTTGATTCAACGGCATTCAAAGAGAGGTTTTGTTGATGCCTAACTTAATAAACTAATTTTCCAGCCTAGAGCCCCTAAGATTCCAAAAACAATAATGTAACCCAATTCATCAGTAATGGAAAGCCTTTCGGTGCGGATGGACGGAAATGTCTCTAACCCAAACATAATAATTTTTAAGATATGCTGTCAATAAGCGGAAAACGCCTAGAAAAATAAAACAAGAATCTAATTCACAACGACCGCGAAAAGAATGCCGTTACCGTAAGAATCCCTTTCATTGAATACTATTTTACAGCAAAAAGAATCCTTTTTTATTATTTTTCTTACTTATCATCTGAGTTTGCTAAGATGTTAGTCAAAGTTTGTCATCGCCAGCGATCTTTACTCAAATAATAAACTTAAGTTATAACATTGAACATGGATAAATAGTCATCTTGTGATTCCGGTGAATATGGGTAATTAAATGTTACAATTGATCGGCTTTAGTGGATCTTCACCATATAATCTGGCACATAAAAGGTCCTAGATTGGGTGGGTAACAACAGCCGGAGGTAAACAACATCTAAGACTCTGTGACGTAAGGTTTTCTATTTTTCTACCCCTGTTTTCCTATTTTTCGGTCGTTACGTCGCCCACCTGTATAGCTTCTCTTTAATGGATTCTATCTCAAATTGTGTGCATTGCGGTTCCGGAGATTCACAAACAACTTTAAAACGAACCACCCCATTACATACCGAACGAGCCCGGAAATATAGGATCCCTATTAGGATTAATTTAGGTTAGGCATGAACGATCCCGCCTTAAATGATCCGTCAGAGCCGTCAGACGGAGGTAGCTCTGGTAGCTCTGTTGGCAATTAAACGTTGGGCAGCGAGATGATGAGCATCGGCGGGCTAAGTGTTCAGACTAAAGGCAATCAAAACAGAGCGCCAGCCCTCATCGAATCGTTCCTCAACTGGCAAGACAAGGTACCTTGGTCCTGAAGGCCAAGAAAAGAATAGAATGTGCCAAAATGCTGCAAAGAGAGCACGGAACAAACGGTGCATTAATGAGCATAAAAATTCGATTGTAAGCATACAAGATGCGAAGCCAACGCCCCAAATGCACGGTCTCGAGGGTCTGGCACCTTTTCTCAAAAACTGCTTTGCAGCATGATACTTCTGGTGCAGGACCTCCATGTCCTGGCAGGTCACCTCTGCTCATCTCCGCATCTATTTGCTACTTGCGGCAACCGATCCACAAGATTCAGCTCCAAACTCCATTCGAGAAATTTTCAGGACCAATGCTGTGGCCACAGAAACCGGCTGTAGACAAAAGATGCCAATAAGAGGAGCCAACGGGGCAGACTTAGCCCGAAATATTGCACCGAGATTGCACAGGGAAGATTTCCACCAACAGCTCTTTCAGAACAGGCAGCAAGATCAGAGTTGGGAACCAAGGTTGCAAAGGAGTGAACCGCACCAAGGACCGCTGAAGAAACAGGGCACTCCTGGATGAGGATGGATGCCAAGATGGAAGGCCGAGAAATTCAAGTCGTAATCAAGGACCTGTAGCAACCCATCGCAGGCCACAGGGGCGGAAACCCCAGGATGCTGTTCCACAGTATGTGCGACGCGACAGGAGTAAGAAGCACAGACTGCTGTCTGCATGAGGGAAATGCGCAATGGTCTCAGCCATAGTAGTTGTCAGCAGTCATCAAAGTCAGTTGAGCAGAAATCAAGGCCATAGACACAGAGGCAACCGCAATCTTTATCTCGGAGAAATTAGCAGGCATCCCAGAAAGCGCAAGAATGGTGGCAAGAAGACTGGTGATGTTAACTAATGGGATCCATACGGAGACATGGGTTACTTCAGACAAGCTTCGGTGACAAGGAAAAGGGATGAACCTGCTCAATGCTAGGATGTGATTTCCTTGGAGCAAGCGGCGAACCTGCTCAATGCGCAGGCCTTCAACAGCGGGGACAGGATCCTCTGTGGATTGGTAAAAAGAGCGTGAAAAGATGTTCATAGAAGGGGAATTAGAGAAGTTCGAGGCCGAAAAGCTTGCTCGAACATAACACAACTCAGGATTACAATGAAGGAGGACTTCCCAATAAAACAGAGTTATTATCCTAAATACCCAAAAATATAAGGGAAGATGAACTCAAAGATGGAAGAACTGTTGGAGAAAGAGTGAATCGAGCAGTCAATTCTGTCTTTATGGTGAAAAAGAAGACGGGACAGTTAAAAATGTGTGTTGAATTTCGACCAGATGCGAACCCAATGTCACAAAGCATTGGAGCAGCTTTGAGGGGGCAAGATTTTTAGCAGCGTCGTCATAAAGGACGCATATTTGGCAAGCAAGGGATGAAAGAACACTGCTTTTACAGTACCAGGGAAAACTGATGTCGTTTGTCTTTTACTCAGTCCCGGCAATGTTCCAAAGGGCTTTGGACCTGGTCATAGACCCGGTCGAGCTTGCGTGGTGATTATCGTGATCAGACGCACAAGGAAAGGACCTATGGGGAACTTAAAGGAATTATTTCGGAGACTGAAGGCGGCGAACTTAAAGATAAACGCGGACAAGTGCAATTTCCTCAGAGAGGAGCTGCTGTACCTGGGTCATCAAAAAACGAGCCAGGGGATCCAGGAAAGGTTGCCGCGATCACAGAGCTGCAACCTACAATCAACGTAAAGGGAGTACGGCAGTCATGGCTTCATAGTATCGGCGTTTCGTCCCAGACCTCGCAGGAATTGCGATGACATTGAATGTGGAAATGGACGACCAGACACAAGGAGACGTTTGTAGCACTCAAGTCGTCTTGGCAGAGTACCCAGTGTTAGCATGCCCAGATTTTGCGAAGAGATTTGTGCTGGAAATAGACTCCAGTGACTTAGGCGTAGGCGTGCTCCAGGCGCAGGACACAGGGAAGGGTGAGCGAGTGTAACTTTAATTGGGGTGGAAAAGAACTACTTAAAAACTGATAAGAAGTTCCTAGGTATAGTAAAGGCGGTTAGGCAGATAAAACCATACCTGGAGGATTACAGACCTCCAGGCGCAGGACACAGGGAAGGGTGAGCGAGTGGAACTTTAATTGGGGTGGAAAAGAACTACTTAAAAACTGAGAAGAAGTTCCTAGGTATAGTATGGGCGATTAGGCAGATAAGACCATACCTGGAGGATTACACACCACATGGCGCTGAAATGGCTTAACAACATAGAGCCCGCTTGGGAAAATGGAATCGGAAGTGCAACTGTACGACCGGAAGGGTAAGCTTATAGCGCACTTTCCGAAAGTGCCGAAGGTAATGGTGACAGACAATGGTGTCCAATTCAACAGCAGAAGTTTCAAGAAGTTTCTAAAGGAACTTGGCGTGCGGCATCACCGTAATCGCTGCAGAAAAATACCACTGAAAGTGTTAACAGGACGATCAAAACTATGATCGCGCAGTTAGCAGGAGAGGACCAAAGAACATGGGATGAGCACTGGTCAGAGTTAATGCCACACTTTGTAACACAAGACAGAGCCACGGATGCCTGAGGTAATACACGATAAAACGTATAGGGGACAGGATCAGAAAAATCCACGCTTCCGGAAAACGCGTCGAAGCTGCAAGAGGTGTTCGAGTTTGTGCGGAGCAACATGAAGCACAACCAGACCCGGCACTACAATCGGGTTGCCAACACCAGTGGGCAAAGGAGCACCATTTGTCCAAGGCGTCACAAGGATTCGCCGCGAAACTTGCGCCGCAGGATGGACGGAAATGTCTCTAACCCAAACATAATAATTTTTAAGATATGCTGTCAATAAGCGGAAAACGCCTAGAAAAATAAAACAAGAAT
>JAJJHT010022766.1:777573-793567 GCA_021223865.1 Drosophila pandora | reverse complement strand
AATCAACGTAAAGGGAGTACGGCAGTCATGGCTTCATAGTATCGGCGTTTCGTCCCAGACCCCGCAGGAATTGCGATGACATTGAATGTGGAAATGGACGACCAGACACCAGGAGACGTTTGTAGCACTCAAGTCGTCTTGGCAGAGTACCCAGTGTTAGCATGCCCAGATTTTGCGAAGAGATTTGTGCTGGAAATAGACTCCAGTGACTTAGGCGTAGGCGTGCTCCAGGCGCAGGACACAGGGAAGGGTGAGCGAGTGTAACTTTAATTGGGGTGGAAAAGAACTACTTAAAAACTGATAAGAAGTTCCTAGGTATAGTAAAGGCGGTTAGGCAGATGAGACCATACCTGGAGGATTACAGACCTCCAGGCGCAGGACACAGGGAAGGGTGAGCGAGTGGAACTTTAATTGGGGTGGAAAAGAACTACTTAAAAACTGAGAAGAAGTTCGTAGGTATAGTATGGGCGATTAGGCAGATGAGACCATACCTGGAGGATTACACACCACATGGCGCTGAAATGGCTTAACAACATAGAGCCCGCTTGGGAAAATGGAATCGGAAGTGCAACTGTACGACCGGAAGGGTAAGCTTATAGCGCACTTTCCGAAAGTGCCGAAGGTAATGGTGACAGACAATGGTGTCCAATTCAACAGCAGAAGTTTCAAGAAGTTTCTAAAGGAACTTGGCGTGCGGCATCACCGTAATCGCTGCAGAAAAATACCACTGAAAGTGTGAACAGGACGATCAAAACTATGATCGCGCAGTTAGAAGAAGAGGACCACAGAACATGGGACGAGCACTGGTCAGAGTTAATGCCACACTTTGTAACACAAGACAGAGCCACGGATGCCTGAGGTAATACACGATAAAACGTATAGGGGACAGGATCAGAAGAATCCACGCTTCCGGTAAACGCGTCGAAGCTGCAAGAGGTGTTCGAGTTGGTGCGGAGCAACATGAAGCACAACCAGACCCGGCACTACAATCGGGTTGGCAACACCAGTGGGCAAAGGAGCACCATTTGTCCAAGGCGTCACAAGGATTCGCAGCGAAACTTGCGCCGCGATACGATGGTATGTAGAAGGTTGAGGGTTTCGTGTAACTAGTGATTGCCTACGGCAGAAGAGTCTTCGCCAAACGCATAGGAGAAATATATTAAAACAAATCTAGAAAAACCTTTTCAAAAATGTTAAGAAGGCTTCGATAGTTTCAGTGGTTCCGAAGTTATACGTTTTCTTAATTTACAAAGTATTTAAAACCTTTTGTTAGTTTAAAAAGTTTTATTAGAAATTTGCCCAAAATTCTATTAAAAATCGAAAATTGTTTCGTAGTTGTGGGAAACCAAATTGTTTAAACAAATAAACATAGGAAAGGCCGATTCCTTTGAGAGTTTCACTATATAATAAATTAAATCCAAAAAAGGAAAACTAATTTTGGGCGGAGCCGAAGTTTATATACCCTTGCAGTTGTGTAGCAGCTTATATAATTATATATAAATTGATCGGATCGTATATAGTTTTCCGATCCTTATGAGAATTTCACCATCAAATTAATTTTCTAATAAAAATGTTTAAAACTGCCCCAAGAATCTTTAAAAATAGAAAGGTTGTGCCATTTCCGATCAATCAGTTATAAGGCAGTTATAAGATAAGATCAGTTATAAGATATAGTCGGCCGATCCTTATTAAATTCGGCAGATCGGATTAAGTTGCCCAAAATGGGACAAAAGTTATGCCAATTCCGATCTCTCTATGGCTGTTATAGGATATAGTCAGCCGATCCTTATGAAATTTTGTAGATAAAATATCTTGGCCAAATATAACATGTGTGGAAAGTCCCAACCCTCTAACTATAAAAAACTAAAGTAATGAAATTTCCGATCAGTAATATGGTAGATATAGGATATAGTCAACCGATAGACACACAAAGTAAAAGTTGAAAGTATGTACTCCATATTTTTCAGTTTATTGCACACATGTGCATGTAGCACAAGCTCAAAAAAGAAATTCCCCATCAAATATACACATTCATGTAGCTGCACAAAATTGGTAGCTGCACTTTTAGGACTATATCTTGAGCTAACGAATTTTGCCAGATATAAACGATATATCAAAAGTTGCGTCATTCCAAGGGCTATATCCACGTGCACTATAAGAAAGATCAAATGAACCAAATTTGAAAAATAATTTTTTTTCTTTAAAAAAAATGTATTTTCAGTGTATTTTTTTTGTCTACTACTAATACGTTTGGTCTTAAAGAAAGTGAAATAGATATTTAAATAAACATATTCAACAGCACGTTTTAATATCTTTTTTGATTATAAAGTGATGAAGTTTAGATGACCACTTTCATGTTGTACAGTGGAGTTGGTTAGACTTTTCCTCTCAATATGTTACGTTTCATGTCCGTGCATTGAAAGCCCGTTTATTATTTCCATGGGTAAAGAATTCATTATTTTTGCCCCAGACGCGGACTATTTTTTAAATCGGAATCCTTAACATATTATCGCTTGACTCCAGTTGAAATTTTTCACAATAGTCTTGGATGGAAAAAATTTTACAAGCCGTGGGCAGCTCTTTTACTGGAAGTTTTAATACCCTATTTGGTGGTTTTTTAAGCTGGAACTTATTAACAATTACATAAGCAATATTATCTGGCACTGGTTGTTTCGGTCCACTATAGGTTTTTAAAATTTTATTTATCAGTTTTGCCGACAAAGTGACGCCGCACTGCAAGTTGATCTCTTAATTTTGTTGCGTTACTTTATTCTTTACTACACCAGACATAATACAAAAACAAAAAATGTTATTAATGTTTTTATTGTTGTTGCTTCTGACTTTTTTCTTTAGTGTTCTTGTCTGGCGTTCTTGAATCGTGATATGAAGTACTGTTTCAAAAAATTTCAGAACAAAAAGATTTTTTTTTAGCTTACGAAACATTTTACCTGGCCGATTACCTTTAGGCTACTCTAAACTCCGCCCTCTAATTTCCTTTATATTAAAATGAAAATATCTTATTTTTCAGTAAAATTCCGTAAATCTCTTATATACGGTGGGCTTCCACAAACATATTTTTGTCAGAAAGTACAGTGAAATCAAAAAGGAACAAATATAACGGTTTTTTAAGGTTTTCTATTAATAAAAAGTGCTTTAAATTGAAAATTCTTCAAATTTACATATTAATTTTATCATATGTGTAACTAATAAAATGTATAATATATTTTTTATAGTGATCCAACCGAATTGGTACGAAACCGAGATAAGGCACGATCTGTAAGCAGTACGAAAAAAAACCATCCGTTTGCTCAATTTTTAAAATATGATCGAAAAGTCTTGAAATTTTTTGCTTATTGGGATGACCGAACAGAATTTGGGGATGTAAGAAAATTAGAGCTTTGTTACTATCTAGCTGATGATACCATAGAAATAAAAGAAGCACATATCCGGAATTCTGGTCGCGATGGTCCGACTGTTTTCTTAAAACGTGGCCGATTAGTGCGAGTAAGTAGAGACCGAATACGTTGCGAATATTAAGTTTTGAATATATTTGTGTTGCAGGAGTTTCAAGGACTATTACTCCCAGGTCAGGTAACACCAAAAACCCTCCTTAATGTTTTGGGTACAAATATGCGTAACGTACGCTACTGCATTGATCCCCTTAATACGGGAAATAGGGAAATTTATTATTATAATGAACGTGATTTGCAAATTGGAAGTGTAATAAATGTTTATGGTCGAGCAGTGGTGATAACTGACCTGGATCCCTTCACTAGAAAGTATTTTCAACAGCGATTTGGTATTCAAGACTTTACGCCATTAGCAATTCCAAACAGATCTGACGATTGCGCTGATCATAAGTCTACCGAACGTATATTACCTCCGTTTAATGGATGGGGAAGTTACGAGGATTCAGTTGGAAATTGCTTATCTGTTGAGCCGAAGCCACCTAAGTCTGATTTTAAAAAGTTCATTAAATTTGATCGCTATGTATTACGGTTTGGAGCTAAGATGTTATCAACTATTAAAGCTAATTGCGAAAGAATTTTCGTGATAAGTTACTATTTGTGCGACGATACTTTGCAAATTCAAGAGATTGCAGTTCGGAATTCAGGATTTCTGGGTGGCGAATTTATGAAACGTAAAAGATTAGAACTACCGGGGCAAGAGAAGTTTTCCTGCAAACAACCACAGTACTACATGCCATGGAACTTTTTTATTGGATCTACTATGGCCCTTAAAGACTTTATTTTTCATATAGTCTCTGCCGACGAATATACTTTAATGTACATGGAACATCACCCGGAAGAATTTTGTCATGCAAATGTAATTGCTATTATGGAAAAAGTTAGAAGTTCCTTGAAGACACGAATGGCAGATTTCGTTGGGTCCTGTCTGCCATCTTGCAATGACTTGAATGAAAAAATTGATATTTTTGTTTCATTTGAAAGTTTTAAAGGATCTTTAATTAATATATTGGGTAATAAAATTAGCGATCATGAGATAATTACGCTATGTCGCCATTTTTCTGCGGAACAAACTTCACCACATAAATGTACCAGATCAAATGTACGAGCAGCAGCTCACCTTGAACTGAAACGATCTTTATGGAATGCTCGGGATGATTTAATGGAACATTTTCATCATATAAACCCAAAAAATGTACCATTCTTGCCAGAATCTAAAGTGCGGTCCACCCTTCGCGGTTGCCGACTACCATTTTCAGCTGAGCTTATTGATAATATATTATCCATTTTAAATAGAAACGATTGCGACGACATAGAGATTTGTGACCTAATGAACTTTTTAGATGTTTCTTGTGGTAAGGGCTGTGACATGCCTCCAGTGAACCATGCATTCGAGCTGTGCCCAAAAGTTCCATTTTTACACAAAGGTCGTTCCGTTAACTTTACATGTTTCCTGCACCACTTGAATCTGCCCCTTAACTTGCCAACTGGTAGTAAGGATGACAGTACTAAAATAAACGACGTACGAATACTTCCACCAACAGTTACCTCAAACAACAACGAGCAAAGAGATGAAGACCTTAACAAAGATGATAAGCCTACCCTTGTATAAAAAAAAAACAATTTCAGAAAAATATAATCAAATTAAGCCTGAGCACACTCGGGTCGCGGCATATTACATTCGTTTGTACTTGTTTTCATCCAAGTAAAATAAATATATAAAATTCTTTTCTTTAACTACATATTTTGAATAAGAAATAACACAGGCCAACAGCAAAAAATTTCCAAGCATAATTTTACCTGCTCCATAACCTTTAGGCTCCCCTGAAGCAAAGTCCAGAACAAACATAGGTTCTATCACCCACAGTTTCCGTGGTACACCTAAGAGAAGAAATTGATCAAATTTCAGCATACATTGAACTATGTAAACCGTGTAATGTAAGTGTAACGTCTCATATTTTCAAAAAGTCATGGCTATCTAAAACTGTTTCTATGTTCAAAACGTATCTATTGTAGGTTCAGCTTGTTTAGTAAAACTTTACAGAAATTGTTGATAGTCATGACTTTTTGAAAATTTGAGAATAAAAACTCCAAGTTAATTGACGAAAATATTGTTTAACCACCTATATTAAGTTCAATAAAATTCGAGTTTTTCGAGTTTTTCCTTAAATTGAAAATTAAAACATACTATGATCTACTGATTTCAATAAGAAAATAAAAATCTTTCAAAGGAAAATTGTTGCAGCCCAGGATTTGTTGAAGTCAAAACAAATATTAATAGCACGCTTTTAGGACTAATTTAAATGTTTATTTAATCAAAATTTTACGAGCTTTAAAAAATCTTGTTCGTCTTTCGGCTTCTTCTGTGGCTAACGATTTGAGATGACATTTTCCAATTCGCTTGTTCTGCTACTCACAACTCGTTCGTTATTTTACCATATGATGTCGTGTTGGAGCTAACATTCTCCCCCCCATAAACGCCTGCAGGGGTTTATCCGTACTTCACGTCCAACACTGCTATTTTGGTTGCTGGTCACACCATAGTTCCATAGTGGGTCTTCACTGTAGCCGAGCGTACTTGTCCATCCTTTGCTGTGGCTACGCCGATTATACGCCCTTTCGGCCAAAGGTTCCTGGGAAGGCTCTCATCCACGAGTATAACAACATCTCCGATTGCTAATGGTGGACGCTTTGGGAACCATTTTGAGCGACGAGTAATTATGGGAATATACTCCTTGACCCATCGTTTCCAGAAAACATCTGCCACCTCATTGGCCTGGTGCCAGCGTTGCCTTGCATCCGAGTCCTTGGTGACGATTGGCTTGTATCCGTCTGCGGATCCTAACAATAAACGATTTGGAGTGAGGGCATCATCATCTTTTGCGTCTAAGGATACGAATGTTAGAGGACGGGAATTAATAACGTACTCAGCGTTCATCATGGCGTTTCTTAGGCTTTCGTCGTTAAAACTGTAATTAGGAGAGATGCTTTTCAATACAGTTTTGATTGATCGTATTAAGCGCTCCCAAGCTCCCCCCATGTGTGGAGCGCCTGGAGGATTGAAATTCCATTTAATTTCGTCGTATTTAATGGTTAGGTTATTGAAGTCTACATTCTTCAGCTCTTCCTTAACAACTTTCTCAGTTGCCTTGAAATTGGTTCCATTATCCGAGTATATTTCTCTTGGAGTTCCTCGTCGGGCCATAAAGTTTGAGAGACACATTACACATGAGCTTTTATCGAGGCTGTACGCTGTCTCAATATGTACGGCGCGTATAGTAAGGCACGTAAATATCACGCCCCACCTTTTCTCCTTGTGTCGGCCTACGTTGACCGCGATGGGACCAAAGAAGTCCACTCCAGTATAAGTGAATTGTCTTTGAAAGCTGGCGATCCTGGCTGCAGGCAATGGGGCCATCTGCGGCACTATTGGAGCTGCTGTATTGTTTTTACATTTCCTGCACCCTTTTCGAACGGACTTGTATACCACGCGTAACTGGGGTATAAAGAACTGACTTCTGATTATGTTTATAGTTCCCTCATGCAGCAAATGGTGGTTGCTCTCGTGAAAGTGCTTTACAAGGAGATATGTGACCGGGTGGCGTTTTGGTAGTACTATTTGGTCGTCGTTCGGGTTTATAGTTTGTGACCTTCCTTGGGTGCGAATTATGCCGCAATCGTCTAGGTAGATGTTTAACCCAATAAGCGCGCTGGTCCTTCGAATGTTGTTGTCTTTTTGGAGAGAATCTAATTCGTCCTTGAATGCTTCGTTTTAGGCTACTTTATAAAGTAGGTTCTTTCCTTGCAAAATTATTTCATCTGACAACGTTTTGGTGATGGTTTTTCTTCGACATTTCGCTTTCAGGTTTTTTACGTACATGATGAACGTCGCTGTGGCTCGATAAAGTCGTTTCCAGATTGAGAATGATTCAATGTTTACCATAGCTTTAGAAGCACTGGTCTGTATACTTACTAAAACAACCTTTTTGAGCTCATTATTACCGTTTTCCGGTGGAAGACTTGGTTGATGATTTGGCCACTGGTCTTTGGGCCTTTTCAGGAATGCCGGTCCGCTGGTCCACTGCTCCAGGTTTGGTTTGGCGATAGATTTCGAAGCCATATCCGCAACGTTTTCATGTGTTGAAATCCAGCGCCACTGTGAAGCGCTCGTTGTTTCCATAATCTCACCAATTCTATGCATCACGAAAGCATGGAATTTCCGTGGATCCATAGTCAACCATGACAGAACAGTCTTGGAGTCTGTCCAAAAGGTGCATTCGCCAATGTTCAAGTTCCGTGTGAGTTGTGTTTTATGAGCTAGGCGGACGCCGGCTACGGCGGCGAGCAGTTCCATTCGTGGTATCGAAAGCGGTTTCAAGGGAGCAACTTTACTTTTAGCAATGACTAGATTTGTCGTGATGTCAAATCCTTTGATCACGCGAAGGTAGCACACAGCTGCATATCCGTATTCGCTCGCATCGACGAAGGTATGTAGCTCGACGCTATCGGCGGTATGCAGCAATGGTGAGTAATGTCGTGGAATATGTACAGACTTAGCTTGTGATAGTATTTTTAGCCATTTTGTCCAGCAACTCTGTGAAGGTTCCGGTAATTCGTCGTCCCATCCGATCCCTGATCGCCATGTTTCTTGTAGAAGAATTTTAAGTCCAATAGTATAGCATGACAAAAATCCTAGGGGGTCATAAATTGACATCAGAACCTGTAGAGCTTCCCTTTTAGTGGGGCGGACCGTCTCACTTAGTACGTTCCTTTTTAGTTTTGCGCTCGCCTTTTCAATTAATCTCTCTAGTATCTGATCGGGACGTCCAACGAACGTCTAGAGTGTTTTTATGACGTCAGGGACCATAACTGGAAGCAGAAGCTTATCTCTTACTAGTTCGAGTGCCTTTCCCTTGAGGCATTTTTGGAGTCGTAGCATATTTTCGACATTTGAAAACCCGGCTACAGTGGTGCTATTTTCAAATGCACTGAGGAACGCAGGCCAGTCATCCGGATTGCCGTTGAATGTCGGTAGATCGGGTGACAGTATTTGACGTGCTGACAGCTGGGTACTTGTAGGCCCGAATGGTGTGGCCAGAGCGGCTCCACTTTGCTGAGCTAGTATATTGTACTTTTGTTCGATATAGCTTTGATCGGCCTACCGCTTTTCCTCTAGCATTTGTAGCATTAGAGTATTGTTTTGTATCAAAATATGTTCATTGGCACGTTCAGCTTGTAAAGAAGTCGGCAGTTCCTTGTGCTGTTTTTTCACAGCCCCGGTCGAGTGTCCCGATGACGGGGCGATGTTGGTACGGTCTAACGAAACGGTTCTTTGCGAAGCGGCACTTTGGACAGCGGCTGTGTCGGCGTCAGTCAGCGCGGTTGGGTCAGGTGGCTGTTTACTGCAGGAGACGCACTTCCATCCTTTTGTATTCTGGGTGTTCTCGTCTCGAACGCAGCCAAAGTGGTACCACGTCGTGCAAATATCGCAATGCACCCATATAATGTCTTTGCCGGTACTACTCTTTTTGCATGCACTGCATTCTGTTTGGTTGTATTCACGGGATATCATGGTTATTACTTCTGTTCTTCTTGATTCTTGTCTTTGTTGTATCTATGCCTGTTTTTAGCCTTATTAGACAAGCAAGAACTGAGTTGGACTTCGACGCCTGTGTGTATGTGGTCCGATGATGCAGCGGAACTTCTTCGTTCATGTATGAATAAATACGTACGCGACAATAAACCAAACATCACACACGGGGAGTTTGTAAGATTTTTTAAAGGATGTTGCAGCCCAGGATGTGTTGAAGTCAAAACAAATATTAATAGCACGCTTTTAGGACTAATTTAAATGTTTATTTAATCAAAATTTTACGAGCTTTAAAAAATCTTGTTCGTCTTTCGGCTTCTTCTGTGGCTAACGATTTGAGATGACATTTTCCAATTCGCTTGTTCTGCTACTCACAACTCGTTCGTTATTTTACCATATGTTGTCGTGTTGGCGCTAACAAAAATGTTCGGGGAAAACTCATAGAAGACCAAAAATTAATGTAGAAAATCTGAGATTTCAACTTTGGATGAGTATTCCAAAGATATGGTAACTGCTGGATACCATTTTTTCATTTTAGTTGGTACACATACTTTTCAATGAAACAATGATGGTCATCGCCTTTACACGGCCTACATAGTTCAATATATGGTAAAATTTGATCAATTTCTTCTCTTAGGTGTACCGCGGAAACTGTGGGTGATAGAACCTATGTTTGTTCTGGACTTTGGTTCAGGGGAGCTTAAAGGTTATGGAGCAGGTGAAATTATGCGTGGAGATTTTTTGCTGTTGGCCTGTGTTATCGGTAGTCACTGTAGATACTGCAGGGGGAGGATACAAAACTAGGACGTCGCGTCAGTATTCACTGTATTCACAGTATGAACCCATGTGGCCTACTGTCATTCAGTTATCAGTTTTAAATGTAATCAATTGCCTGTTATGCCCCTGTGACCAGGGTCACAGATAAGGCTTATGTTATACTGATGGTCCATCTCGTAAAAAGATAATCTAGACGCTGCAATGATTGGGTAGTCTAAAGGGGGCTCTGATGCCTAATTGTTCGGAGTATAACTCCTCCGCCTACGCTATTGTTTAGTTAGGAGCAATCAGTATAGAAGCTTTGAGTATTCTCTGGGCCAGGGATATGGGCACTCTTTTCCTCTCTATTTGGAATGAAGTTTCGGAAAGGTGTTTGTGAGTATTCCCTAGGAGTGCAGTAGTCTTTACTGGTGGGAACTAGGTGATCTTTTAGTAATATGTTAGAGCTAGTCCTGGATCGGGTATGCTGAGTATGGCATTTAGGGCTTGTTTAGTGTAGATCGGAGGAAACCACTCAAGCATAGTGCAGCAGCCCGCAGGATTTTTCCTTTCTTCCAGATTGTCTTTTTATTTATTTTGAGGGTGACGATAGGATGATTCTAAGCATTGCAGCGTGAGCTATCGGTGAACAGGAAGGCCTTACAATTAGTCCAGAGGGTTCCAGTTACCGGCTCTACTTGTCGCAAGGAGGGTTGCTAGCTGTTCCGAAAAACAAGGAGGCTTGTTACCATTTTTTGGAGAGTCTGGAGAGGTAGCTAGTGCTTCGGTTCCTGCAAGCAGGTAAAGGCACAACCCACTTGTTTAGATTTTAATTATTTATAAAACACTGATAGTTTTATGACGCAGCTGACGAAAATTCCAAGACAGAAACGGAGATTAGAAAAAATTTCACAACTCCACGACTCCTTTCAATTTCTTCATTCTTTCACTTCCTTACTACCTGATATCTATTTAATGAGATTATGTTATCTCACCAAAATAACTATATAGGTGGCTGAGTAAATTATAACTTTCGAAAACAACAAAAAAAACAAGATGCGGGCACTAGGCTGTACATTATAATTCAATCTATATTCAAAAATAAATTTAAGCCTAGCTTATCTATTGTGGCGAAGCCGGGCTAATTCCCCAGAGAGCGCAACTGAGCTTTTCTTTCACTCCCGCTCCGCCCTATGCTAACTTATACTAAACTTCAGTAATTTTTATTTTCCATTAGTCTATTAGTCTGGCAGCCTAGCCGGTTGGGGTGGTTGGCGATCCTCTACGACCACGATCAGATCGCCCTTCTCGATGTTCTCCTGCCCCCATGCCATTTCGACCGAGCCTGTAGGCCCAAGACGTACTCCCGGAACCATCGCTGCCAAAACATTTGCTTGATTGACGAGACAAGCCGCCATCGCCGCAAGCGCGTTAGACCCTGCTAGTCCGGGGTCCAAGGTGCTGGTGGGACGATAAGCGGCCAGCCTGTCAACAAGTGCCCGGAAGTCAACACCTCGCCGTCGCTTGGGTGCTGACTGATGGCGCCCAGAGGCTTCAAACGAGGACGGTCTGCAGCTCCTCTGTGGTCAACCTCGCGCTGCCCACCACTCATGGGAGTGGTTTTGCAGATTTGACACCTCCCTCCCATAGTCCGCCCATGTGCGGATCCCGCGGCGGTATGAACAAAAATTCCCATCCTATTTTTGATAGTTCGACCGCTTCATCCTCGATTTGCTGCCGCAGTGCCATGAAGTGGCGACAAGCTCCGACGAAGTTCGTCCCGTTTTCGCAGTGAACGATCTGCGAACGAACGAACATCCTCGGCGCCCAACGAACCTTTGAAATGCCAAAAAAAGGAATCAGTGGATAAATCAGACACTTTTTCTAAATTAACTGCCATCGTCTCAATAGCGCCACAAAAATCCACGCCACATATGGAGAATGGGCGGAGTGCTCTAAGAGTCTAAAGGTAAGATCTAAAGGTAAATCTCCCATGAGAGTCATCAGATGACGCTTGCATTTAAAACAGCGTATGCATGACCGTACCATCTGCTACAGACTTCCTACGCGTTTACTATCCAAACACGCTGTCGCAAGAGCCTCACCAGTGCTTTTAGACCCATATGAAAATTCGACTTCTGAAAGTTTGGGACGTATCTCTGGGCAAATTGAGAGCGCGTCGTCAACATTACTGGAAACTTGGCATCGTACGATATAGGAGTATTAGCTACTCGCCCCTTGACCCGCAACAAAGAAAAGGTAAGCCCAGCCTGAGAAGCTTCATGGACAAATGGATTTAGCTTCTGAAGACTTGGGCTAGCAACCAAGTTTTTCGAATGTTTTTAATTTTCTCTTGATATTCGTGCTCTGGATCTATCTGGACAAATTTATTTAAAGCTTCTTGATATTCGACAGGTGAAGGTACACTTTCAAAAGGAACTACTAATTTTTTACACTTCTTTATAAAGCGGAACATGTAAACGAACACTCTCAGCAGTTTTAAGTGAGAGAAAAATCCTTCTATCACTTCCAATAAATATGAAGTGGAGACCATTGCGGTTAATCCGACCGCATTCTTTTTTTTTCCATCTACAACACCTCTGGTGACGGATCAAACCGGGGATGCGTTGACCACTTATCTTCCGGCTCCGTTAAAAACGATGGACCTGTAAACCAGATCGATTCCACCGTCTTCTTTACGTCTCCACCTCTTGACATGATATCTGCCGGGTTCTGTTTAGTTGGTACATGCCACCACGTGCTATCCTCTGACCACTCTTGAATCTCAGCAACTCTATTTGATACGAACGTTGACAACGACGATGGATGGGAACGTATCCAATGAAGACAAACTTCTGAATCTGACCAATATATACTGCGTTCGATCGGTACTTTTATAAGAGGCTTGATTTTACGGCAGAGGTCTGCTAGAAGGTGAGTGGCACATAACTCGGGGGACGGGGAGCGTCATTGTCTTGAGCGGCGCTACTTTAGACTTTGCAGTCAACAACGAGACTTTTAAACCTTCTGCAGATTCGCAGAAGATACGAATATAGACGCAGATTTCATAGGCTCTCATAGATGCGTGTCAGAAAAAGAATAAATTTGAATTGATGTCATCGGCTTACTTATCACACATCTCGGTATTGAGATATCTTCTAACTGTGACAAGGCAAGCTGAATTTTTTTTCTACGCTGATTCCAAATGCAGTGGAATTGACTCTTCCAAATCTAGCTTAGTAAGCCACAGTTCCTGCAACATAATGTTTCCTTTATTAAGTATTGGGCGTAAAAGCCAAGGGGGTCAAATAGCTTTGATGACACCGAAGGAATGATCCGTAAATACGCCATCTTTAGGAACCTAAGCGATTCCTAATGCCTTAGTCAGCTCTGAGTCCAGAGGGGTATTGTCTCAACTGTGCTATCGGATGCAGTGTCTTTAGCTCCTCCACGCGACTAGCACCAGTAAACATGTCCTCGACATAAAAGTCAGACCCACTAACTTTTGCAGCTCGAGCGAATGTATTTTTCGCGAATTCACTCAACCTCTTCAAACACCTTATGGCCAGGAATGGGGCTTTTTTTTTTTTGGATTGCGCCATTGAGGTGTAAATCTATCCTAGATACTATTGGCCCAATACCAACAGTATGCACGATTCACCGGCGTGTCTAGCCAGTGCCTACGTACTAAAACCGCACACACCACAGACCCCGCGGAACCACTGTAAGGTATCTGCTTCATTCACCATTACTTGGCGATACATCTTTTTTATGTCGGCAGAGGTTGAGTACAGCTCTTCCTGAATTGTTGGACCCACCATCAACAAATCATTTAAGGACTTATGTGTGGATGTCTTACAGGACGCGTCAAAAACGACTCGAAGTTTAGTCGTTGTACTTTGCGGCCGCAAGACACACTGGTGGGGTATGACGTAGTGTGGAGTAGCAAGAACATCATTGCTTACAGGGGACATATGACCTAGGGATTCGTATTCTTCCATAAGTTCCACATACATGTTCTTTAAGTTTGGATCTCAAGATAATCTTCTCTCGCGCGACAGAAAACGGCGTTTGTCTATCTCGAATGAATTACACAAAACGCTTGAATCCGACTTAAATAAAAGTAGTCTTTCGATAATATTCCTCACACAACTCCTGTTATGGAGACAACATCTTTTTAGATGATGGAACTTCTTCCAATGTCCAAATTTTTTTCAAATTGTGATCTATTGATTTTAATATTTCTTTTTGGCAATTCAGGCTAGAGACCGGTTGTTGAGGAGTTGAGGAATTTGCCATATATTTTCCCGATACTATCCATCCCAGGAGCGTTTTTTGCAGTATGGAATGGTTTGGACCTTGCTTTATTTGGCCAACGGACAAAAGTTCGAAAAATGACTCAGCTCCAATCAACATATCTATCCGTGGAGGTTTATAAATATATGGGTCTGCTAATGGCAAGTTCTTTGGTAGGGTCCAATCTTTCACGTTCACTGACTGGTCAGGGTGATAGCCTGAAATGGTTTTTAAAATCCAAAAGCCGAACGGAAACTCGCTACCATTGATTCTCGACTTCACTACGGTGTGTATCTTTTTCGTTACTTGTGAATTAGATTGGCCAATTCCAAGCAAGTTGATGCACGATTCCTCCCTACGGATCTTTAAGCGTTGAGCAAGATCTTCAGTAACGAAGTTCAATTGTGACCCTGAGTCAAGTAATGCTCGGGCCAAGATGTGCTCACCATTTTTTGTGCGAACGCTTACGATCGACGTTGCTAACAAAATCCTTTCTACTGACGACGCATGCAAAGAATGTGAAGTAGAAGGGCCATCATTCGTTAACTCTGGAGGAGGATTTTGTGTGGGTGGTGGTAATGCTAAGCTATTTTCGGTCACTGTAAATCGGTGCAGAAGTTTATGGTGCGATCTTGAACAGATTTGGCACCTGGTCGATTTACAATTCGCTACCGTGTGACCTTTTCGCAGATAATTCAAACATAGGGAGGCTGACTTAACAAACTCAAACCTTTGCATTACAGCAAGGCGAGCGAACGGACTGCACTGGGCCAAAAAATGGTTGTTAGCGTTACAATAACTGCAAGCTGGTTTGGCGTTGGTAGAAGCACAAGCCAACGAAGTTCTATTCAGTTGCTTGCTGAACCCAGTTCTTTCTTGTTTTGGTTTGCCAGTCTCTTCAGCGGACAGATGCTGGTATCTACGATTTAGTATTTTTTCGAAATCGGACCACAGCGGCAATTCCTCATAATCCAGTGACTCTTCCCATTGTTGCTTGGTCACTGGATCCACTCTACTCAAAACTAAATGAATAATCATTGAGTTTGCAATTTTAGTGATGACACAGTGTCGATGAGACCCCTCAACGACGACGCAGACGGCTGGGAAATTTTCGGAAGGCTGAACAGTTGACGTATTTGGTTCGCAAAGATAAGACATTCGTTATCATAAACTCTTTTTAGACTAGCGATAGCTTTGTCATAATTACTCTCGTTGACTTGGAATGCCTTGACAGTTCCTAAGGCTTCACCAGAGAGGCAAGAAATTAAATGATTAAATTTCTCGATAACTGGAATGTTCACATCTTTGTCAACTAATGTCTCGAAAAGACTTATGAAATTTTTGAAATCCGAATAATTTCCACTGAATTTTGGCAATGCCAAACTAGGAAGTCGAGCTCGAGTTGGGGCTGCAGAAATTGCAGTAGCTGAACGGGAGTCTTCAGCTGAATTCAAGGCATTACATAAGGACATAATCCTTGCCTTGGTAGTTATTCCTAATTCTTCCAACTCGGCTCCGAAATCATTTATTTCATCTAATTGCTCGATCTGGTCTTGCAACTCATTTGCTTTAGAAATTGCCTCATCTAAAACCTGAAGCCTGCATTCTAGCTCGGTTTTGTTTAGAGGAAGTGATCCATCTTCCAAACGTTCCTCCAATCGGCGAATACTTTTAACTTTGACATTTAATCTTTTTTTTAAGTCAATAAGAGTCGTGGAATTAAGTTTTTGTTTAGTACTTTCCATTATAAAAAATTTGTTTTTTCAATACAAAAACGAAAACAATGCAAATTTAAGATTAAATAATTTATTTAAATTTTTTTGTTAAAGAAATTTTATTAATTTATTTAAAATTTTTTATTAATTTTAAAATATTAATATTAAAA